>WEKX01007646.1:0-29041 GCA_013390025.1 Pitta sordida
TGTGTGTGTGTGTGTGTGTGTGTAACTGTTTTCATAGCTACAGGTGGGGGATTCGATGCCGGTGGTGGAAGGTGTTCTTACTGCAGTGGAATCCTAACGCTAAGTGCTGTGTTTTCCCCAGGGGCTGCGTGCCTGGTGCCCAGTCTCCGGTGCCTGGCACACCTGGTGCTCTACATAGCAGAGAAAGTGCTCCCGCAATGCAGCACCCGCAGAATGCAATTGGGGACTTCCTGTTTCCAGGGACCAGCAGGCATATAGTAGCCACTGCAGTTAAAGGGAAAGAAGCTCCAACACGGATGCCCTCACCTGCTGTAGGGATCCTCGGGGGGCCCTGGGGTACTGCAGTGTTGCAAAGTTACCATATTAATGGCAATAAGTTGTCATATACGCCGTCCCTGGAGGTGTTTAAGAGAAGACTCGATGAGGAGCTTAGTGACATGGTCTAGCTGGGGGGTGTAGGGCTGGATGATCCTGGGTCCCTTCTGGCCCAGAGTGGCCTGCTACACTGTGAGGGAACTAGGTTTGTGTTTACCGCTCTGAGATGTGCTTTAGGATCTGCACGGGTGTTAGATGGTGAGTTGGACTAGATGATCCTTGTGGGTCCCTTCCAACTCATAATATTCTGTGAATCTGTGAATATTCATGGCATGCCTGTGTTCACAGATTGGGCAATTCACAAGACTCACATGAGACCAGTAACCAGCAAATACAGGGCTATTATCGCACTGTGAACCCTCTTTTATAGCGGTGCTGCTGTACCACTGTACCCTTGCGAAGCCCTCCATCTGCATTGACAGGCAGTACATTAACATGCAAATCTGCACCGCACCCTCGCACTGCCCCCCTCAACCCCAGTGCCTCCATGCTGTGTGTCAGTGTTTGTGTTGGCACTTCCCAGAGCCTGTGGTCACCCCACACCAGGAAAAAACCCTTTTCCACTCCATCAGGGACGCTGGTGCAGTGAGCCACCCACGCCACCATCCCAGCATCTTTCCAGGTGGGTAGACCTGGTCTCACCATACTTGTAGTAGGTATGGTGTCTGGTCTTGCGCACCATCTCTACCCTTGAGCGCTCTGAGCTGTGAGTCCAGTGCAGCACAATCTGGCAGAGCAGTGGGCCGTCACTCCGTGCAGTGGCATGAGGGGGTGGGGGTTAATTTTCATATTCATGACTATCCACTTTGAATATTCATGAGCGTCAGTTTGTGCAGGCACATTTGTGAATGCCCTGTGAAATGGACCTCCTCAGTTGTGGAAAAATCATACCGTTGAGACGTGAGTTTGAGAATAGGGAACCATAAAGTAAGTATAGAGGGTTGACTGTATAAGACATACTCTAATTCCTCAATAATTTTTGCTACATCAATGTTCTATTTCATTATAGTATTTATTTTGCATGACTATTACTCCTTATAGTTTCAAGCATTCTAAAACCCATAGTGTGTTTTGTTTTCAATCACCATCTCCTCTCCTCTGAGTGTAACAACTAGCAAAATTTTACTTATTTAATTCACCCGCTGGAGAAGCTGTTATCAAGTTTACTATATGAAAAATTCTTCCTTTTTCCCTATTTTTTCTCCTTTATCATGGAAAATTCAGAATTGCCAAAACTGTCATTCATTTCATAGGTTCACAGGTTATTCTGAGTTGGAAGGGACCTTCAAGATCATGTATTCTAACTCCCAAGCGAACGCCCACCCAGGGATCAAACCCACAAGCGTGGAACCATGGGCATCATGCTCCATCCATCCAAGCCTCCCACCATCTAGGCCATGTCACTGAGTTCCTCATCCAGTCTTCTCTTAAGCACCTCCAGGGATGGCAACTCTACCACCTCCCTGGGCACACCATTCCAATGAGAGATCACTCTCTTTGTGAAATATCTCTTCCTAACATTCAGTCTAAACCTCCCCTGGCACTGCTTAAGGTCATGTCCTCTTGTTCTGGTGCTGGCAGCCTGAGAGAAGAGATTTACACCCACCCCAACTGCAATCTCCCTTCAGGTCATTGTAGACAGCAATGAAATCGCCTCTGAGCCTCCTCTTCCAGGCTGAACAACCTCAGCTCCCACAGTCACTCCCCATAGGGCTGGTTCTCCAATCATTTCACCATCCTTGTCACCCTTCTCTGGACCTTCTCAAGCACTTCAACATCTTTCTTAAACTGGGGAGCCCAATACTGGACACAGTACTCAAGATGTGTTCTGACTAGTGCCGAGTACAGGGGAAGAATAATTTCCTTAGTCCGACTGACTGCATTTCCAGTCCTTTGATAGTATTATAATAAAAAAAAGGTGGTTTGTTCCTCTTAATGCCTCTAGTAAGAATGTGCTTATGTACTCTAAAAACTACAAAGTCTTCTAATTTCTAATAACTGTTTCCATCATTTAATTTTCATCACTAAAAATTCTGTCTCATTTTGTCTTACATCAAAAGGTGCCCTCTCCTTTTAACAGTATCTTTTCTATTTTAGATGTCAAACTAAAGTTTCACAACTTAATTCCAGTCTTCTGCTTAATTTCCTATTAGAAAATGCTTCTTCTTTAAAACAACTTCTGTTTTTCAACAGTCTACATCTAAAATATTGTGATAGGAAAATGTCCTGAAACATAATATATTGCAGCTACAGAATTTTTCTTTACAAGGTAAAATTTCATCAGGGATTCAAACTCTCCGCCTTTCTTACGAGACACACTGCAACTTGCCAATACTTCTAATGAATTGGATTTATTTCAAAATCTAGATTTATGTATCACATCTTTGACCTGTTTTCAGTTTGTGCTGTCATATATGGGGTGGGGCTGGTGCAGCCATCTGGAACTAGCTGTGTCCAGCGTGGGACAACCTCAGCTGCCCCACACACATTGATCTGGCACCACGCAACTTGCTTGTGGAGAAAAAAGGAAGCAAGGAAAAAAGCCTCACTAACTTAAATGCTTTGATTGCCACATTCAAGAGCTCATGCTTTTATGAGATTATCAATGTGGAGGTTACCTCTGATCCTTTGAATACTTAGCATTAACTCCAACAAGAGCATTGAACTGACTTAAGAACACAAAAGCATTATAAAGGCATTTAAACACAATTTTATAGACAAATGAAAGAGTATTAGAACTGGTGTCATGTGTTACATCTAAGAAGTTAGCTATTTAGCAGAAGATCCAGACACAGGAAGATTATGCACAAATGTATGACTGAAGAAGGATACTGGAATCAAAAGGAAGAAAATGGCAATTTAATACCTACAGTTATACCCCGTCCTTCGCGAGGAAAGGGACAGGCCAAGGCCGTTGCGAAACACTAAACTCCCAAAGAAGTGCAGGTCATTAATATGCATGCAGGCCAGGCCCATTGCTCCACCCTTCCCTAGCACTCCGAAGCGCTGTGGACAATTCTCTGCTCCTTCCGGTTGTCTGTCTCGGCACAGGCGAGCAAAGGGCGCTGTTTCTGAGCGGCTGTTGTGACTCTGTGTGCTCGCAGCCCAACCTCCACGCCATTCCCCCCTAGCCCCCCGGCCCCACCCGACCCCAGTGCTCGTGCCGGCCCTGGGGGCCCTGCCCTGCACGTGCTTGCCCTGCCTCCGTGGCGGGGACGGGGTGTCCCTGAACTCTGGTCGGCATTCTTGGAGCCTGGAAAAACCTTAACTTTGCAAAACTGCAACACCCTGTGTACTTATGGTGAGGGGAGGCATTGGTATGTGAGTTTCTTTTCCTTTAACATCCACCAGTCCCGGCAGAGGCAGCGCTGCCCGGGCTTTGACTAGGCTTTGAGTAACAAGGAATGGCATGTCCTGTGGTGGTGCTGCGCTGGGTCTCAGCGGAGCACACAGGACAGGGTCAAGGACTGGGGCAGGGCTCTAAACGCCACTGCGAACTGCAGTAAATCGCACGCTCCAGCCCCGCCACGCCGTACACTCGAGCCCTGCGACGCTGCATGCCCGAGCCGCCATGGGGCTGCCGGCACGGGCAAAATCACCGGGGTCGGGGGGAGAAGCGGCATGGGATTTAGGCTGTGGGAGTGACTGCAGCAGCCCGGAGAAGCCCACAGGGTGGCGGGGGTGGGGAGGTCGGGTTTCTTTCCCTTTAACATCCACCAGTCTCGTGAGAGAGGGGCAGCCCTGCCCGTACGGTCCCAGACAGAAACCTCCTCCTGTCGCAGTGACAGCTGCGCCCTCCCAGCACACAACTTGTCTCACTTTCATGGGGCAGTTTCTTGGGTCAGGGATGGGGCACGGTGCCGCAATTGCGAGCCTCCTCCCCGCAAGGCGGGGTGAGTCCTGCCCCACAGGCACTGTGGAACCGCCCCTCAGCAGAGCAGAGTGACTGCGCATGTGTGAGCCAGCTAAACTTGCGGACCATTGAATCATAATTGCAAAAAGTTTGCTTCGCAAATGGGCAGGGTCATAATGGAGAGGTCGCAATGCAGTGGGGATTCACTGTAGTAGGCTTGCAAAGAGGCATGAGATATAACCTGTTTTCCACATCTGCGAAGAATGACAAAAGACCTGAAGGGCTTAAACTGCAGGAAAGATGATTCAGATTTGTCATTCAGAAAACTTCTCACTTAGAGAGAGCATAACACTGGAATAAATTGTAAAAGGGATTTTGTCATCTATTATAATGATTTTTAAAGGATGAACAAAATAGTGACCTGCCAAGAATAGCAACCATAATGACAAAAGATTTATTGAGACAAGGGATGAACTATTTGAATCTTCGGGTCTCTCAGCTCTATTGTTTTACAGCTGTTTAAATAAGTAATCATTACATTACTGATAATAAAACAAAATCTTTTTTAAGAAAATAAGATATTAATGTGTGTAATTTGTTAGGCATGGGAAAGCCTGATTTGAACCTTAATAAGTATTTTCTGAGAAGGGGATTTTTTTTTTTAACATACTTATTACTAAGGAAAGATTTATTCATTTTTTTCAGTTGTTGAAAAGTGGAACTGCTTTTATATATGTAAGCATGACTAAAATGTTTATTCTTTTTATCTTTTACCTTCTCAAAAAATTTAAAACTCAGGTACTTCAAAGCTAGTAATTTTTCCCTTAGAGTTAGGACAAGAAGGTAATAAAAAGTATAAACTTTGAATCAAATAGACTTGCAATTTTCACTAAATGAAGCGTGAGATTTTCTAAAGAAAATATAAGTAGTGTTTATCAGGTTAGAGGATTTGAACTTGGACTGAATTTCTCTACTAATTAAAAATAAACATCATGGTTTGAATAGATGAATTTACAGATGATGTTGTAGAGTAGTCATCAACACAGCAGAGGTTTTAATCAGATTTATAAGTTTCTAATTTATCTGTTTACACGTTGTAAAGATTTGAAATAGCAGAATTTAATTCCTGGCGGTTTTGGTGGGGATTTTTTAAATTAAATTTTAATAATTAAATGTAGTAAAGTGAATCTGCATTTCAGGTTTTTAGCCTGCAAATTTAATTCTTCTTTGGATACTAAAAAAGTGTTACCACTTGAGTAATAAAAAAACCCCAAAGAGATATCCATAGAGGTTATCAGTCATGCTTATAGGTACATTAAAAAGGGTACAATATTTTTTTAACTTTGTGTTATGAGGAGAACTTCCAAAACTTCTCTTCTTTTTACCAGATGAACCGTAGAGGGTTCCCTTCTCATTTCCCCTTCCCTCCCCCACAAGGCATGTGACTAGGGGAGGAGCCTGAGGGCTGGGGCAAGCTGAGTAATGGCCACTGAGAAGATGTGACGACACAAAGACAGGCCTGCAAGGCATGTGACTGGGGAGGGGCCCAAGGCCATATAAATACAGCTGTCTGGACTAACAGTGGGGGAGCTGGCTTGTGGATCTCCTGAAGTGAGGATGTCTCCTTTCCTCCTCCGATCTCTACTGCTGTCATTTTGGCTCAGAACACATGGGCCCTCATTAGCCATCTCAGGGCTGCCTGAGATTACACTTTATGTAGTTATTAATGAATAGGTAGTTATGTTCCTATTTTTTATGAAAAGTTTTGCAAATGAAATTGTGTAAGTCAAATGGTCAAATAATTGCAAGCTGTTATCTGTCAGTAGTGCTTTTGTTTTAGATAGGCTAGCATTAACTGTATTAGGGTTTATTGTGATAGCATCATTCAGTTACTTTAAGTTAAGGAAGACTGCAGCTTCAATACTTTGATATTGCCATATATCTAATTGAGACTCTTTCTACATGTCCAAAATTTTTTGGAACAGTATTCTGAGGAGCTCTGAAGACAGCAAACATTTGGAAGAAGCATACTTTGTGAATTGGAAAACTATATTCAGATGCACTAGGCTAGAAAACAAACTTTTATTGGTCAGAGAGAAACCGTAAATTTCAGACTTCAAAAATATATTCTAAAGGGGGAACTCAAACTAACCATTTCTGTTAAGGACAACAAGAAATGTTTTTATAAATACATCAACAGCAAAAAGAGCAGCTGCAACAAACTTTGACTATGAGACCATAGAGTTTTCAATTGGCAGTGTGACGAGAAAGACCATGAACCAAACCTCCATGCTGGATTTCCAGAGGGCAGACTTTGGACTGTTTAAGAAATTAATTGGGAGGATACCATGGGAAACAGCCCTTAATGGCAGGGGTGTCCAGGAATGCTGGACATACTTTAAGAATGAGTTCATGAAGGCGCTGGAGCAGGCAGTCCCAATGTGCCGAAAAATGAGTCGGATGGGCAGAAGGCCAGGCTGGATATGCAAAGAGATCCTGAAAGAACTAGGGGGAAAAAAAAGGATGTACAGCCTTTGGAAAAAGTGGGAGGGAAGTCAGGGTGTGTTTAAGGATGTCATCAAGTCATGCAGGAGAAAAACTAGAGACGCAAAGGCCCAGATGGAACTCAAACAAGCTGTTTCTGTCAAGGACAACAAGAAATGTTTCTGTAAATACATCAACACTAAAAAGCTTAAAAAAACCTTAACAAAGCCTTTGACACGGTTTCCCACAACCAGCTTCAGGAGAAACTCTTAGAGCATGGACTGGATGGAAGAATTTTATGTTGGGTTAGGAACTGGTTGGATGGACAAGCTCAGAGAGTGTTGGTGAATGGTGTGACATCCAGCTGGCGACCAGTCACTAGTGGAGTCCCACAGGGGTCTGTTTTAGGCCCAGCACTGTTCAATATCTTTATTGATGATAGGGACGAGTGAATTGAGTCCATCATCAGCAAGTTTGCAGATGATACCAAGTTCAGGGCAAATGTCGAACTGCCAGAGGGTAGGAGGGCCCTTCAGAGCGACCTTGACAGACTAGAGAAATGGGCAGATTCTAATAATATGAGATTTAACAAGACTATGTTCTGGGTTCTTCACTTTGGACATAACAACCCCATGCATCACTATCAACTGTGGGATGAGTGGCTGGAGAGTGGTGAAACGGAGAGGGATTTAGGAGTTATGATTGACAGGAAACTCAGTATGAGCCAGCAGTGTGCCCAGG
Source organism: Pitta sordida (assembly GCA_013390025.1). Lineage (NCBI taxonomy): Eukaryota > Metazoa > Chordata > Aves > Passeriformes > Pittidae > Pitta > Pitta sordida. The sequence continues at coordinate 7,454 of WEKX01007646.1, forward strand.
TGGCTAAGAAGGCCAATGTCATCCTGGCCTGTATCAGGAGCAGTGTGGTCAGTCAGATTACGGAAGTTACCCTTACCCTGTACTCGGCACTGGTCAGACCACATCTTGAGTACTGTGTGCAGTTCTGGTCTCCCCAGTTTAAGAAGGATGTTGAGCTGCTCGAGAGGGTCCAGAGAAGAGTGACAATGATGGTGAAAGGACTGGGGGACAAGCCCTATGGGGAGCGACTCTGGGAACTGGGGTTGTTCAGCCTGGAGAAGAGGAGGCTCAGAGGTGACCACATTGCTGTTTACAACTGCCTGAAGGGAGGTTGCAGTTGGGGTGGGTGTAAATCTCTTCTCTCAGGTTCCCAGCACCAGGACAAGAAGACATGGCCTTAAGCTACACCATGGGAGGTTTGGACTGGATGTTAAGCAGAGATTTTTCACAAAGAGAGTGACCTCTCAGTGGAATGGTGTGCCCAGGGACGTAGTGGAGTCGCCATCCCTGCAGGTGTTTATGAAAAGACTGGATGAGGAACTCAGTGACATGGTCTAGGTGGCGTGAGGCTTGGATGGGTGGAGCGTGGTGCCCATGCTTCTACACTTCTGGGTTTGATGCCTGGGTGGGCGTTTGCCTGGAAGTTGGACTCGATAATCCTTATGGATCCCTTCCAACTCGGAATATCCTGTGAATCCTGTGAATGAAAGCCTTAAAAAAAATGAAAATATTTTCTAATGGGTTATTCTTAATTCAGAATATTTGTAGATAACCATATGTTCTATATATGGAAATGTCTTGTTATTAGAAGGGGAAAAAACACCCTTAAAGGCTGCCATTGATCAAGTGAGATAGCAGTCAATCCTCTTCTTTTCCTAGACAGAGTTTCTAGACTAAGGTTGAAAAAAAGTAATTCCTGAAAAAAAGTTTGTTGATTAGAAAATCACACCCTTTTTTTTTTTTTTAAACCTTTTGTTGGGCAACTGTCTTGTTCCCATTCTTTTTACTGTAAACTTCAGTCTGGGAGGCTTTTAGGCTTTCTCTTCTTAACAGTTTTCTCTAGGTACTATGCCTTAAGTAGTTCCATACAATGGTAACCTAATTTTATTTTAGAAGTGTTTTGTCTTTATCCATTTTGTAACAAATTAGATATAAGACAATAAATACATTTGTCCATGTTGTGGTTTATATTAAGATACTGGTGTTATTTATCCTTCCTCCATCAAATCCGATAGAATAATTTCTTTCCTCAGAGGGAATTGAAGAAGAAAGTAAAAAAAAAACATTATTCATTAACTAAAGTACACAGATTTATAACTAAAAATCCTCCTCCAGAGAGCTGAGGAACAACAAAACAAAACCTGTTGTTGTCAGTCCGAAAATGTCCACTATTTTTCTCCCTCAGACCGGAGAGGGCAGGAGAAGGAGAAGAGGTTGGAACCAAGTTCCTGACTAGATGTGAAGCCTCCTGGAGCGGGTAGTTGAGATTTCTTTTCAGTTTGTATATGTCTGTAGGAAAAAGTCCAGTTCCTCAGATTCCCAGGGAAAGCTGGAAAACGAAGAGTAGCTCCAATTCACCATGCTGAGCTGCCAAACCACAGAAAACCGCTGCTGCAGTCATCGCCACTTTTTCAGAACTGCCATGCTGTTGTTACAAGTCATTCCATTTTCTCGGATTTACCATCATCACTAGTGGGGAGGGATGTGGTGTTACAGACAAACAGCACACACAGACAGCCTGAAGGCAGCAATATGGAATACAAAATACAAAGATGCATTCACCACGTACATTACAATATCAACCTATGACAGTCCACTAGGGATTTTCAAAAGTTATCTTTCCCACCCACCTTGCATGATATCAATTGAGGGATGCATTAAAAATCAGATTAACCTGAAAAGAGGTTGCAGTCAGATGGGTGTGAATCTCTTCTCTCAGGCTGACAGCACCAGAACAAGAGGGCATAGCCTTAAGCTATGCCAGGGAAGGTTTAGGCGCGAAGTTAGGGAGAGGTTTTTCACAGAGAAAGTGATCTCTCAGTGGAATGGTGTGCCCAGGGGGGTGATGGAGTTGCCATCCCTGGAGGTGTTTAAGAAAAGACTGGATGAGGAGCTCAGTGACATGACCTAGAAGATGGGAGGCTTGGATGGATGGAGTATGGTGCCCATGGTTCTACACTTGTGGACCTGATTCCTGGGTGGGTGTACGCTTGGGAGTTGGACTAGATCATCCTGTGGGTCCCTTCCAACTCAACCTTTCAACCTGTGAACCTGTAATTACAAGGGTTTTAATTTTCATCAGAAAAATGGGTAAATCACAGTTCTTGCAATACGTATCATGCTCACTTTCACAGCAACATAAGGCTAGTCTTCCACCATTTTGTCATTTGAATTTCATAGACACGTATGAGTCTTTGCATAACCATCAAATCCAGAAGACCAGAAGGAGGTAGCAGAGACTGAAACAGACATTGCTGACACAATGTTATGACTCAAAATAGAAGTGACTTTTAAGATTCAAACATAAAGGAAATTTCATCAGATAAGAAGACATGCTCATAAGTGACTGGAGTGAGAATAAAAATCTCAGTATGCACTGGTTTAACTATGGTGTAATAATGTCACACTGCAGTGTCTTAAACATATATTTTGAGATATGGCATTTAAAGTATAGGCTTTTTAACCAAAGTAAGGTATTGCTCAGAATATAACTGCCATCCTGCTTAACTTTTGTCTCTCTATGAGATTAGGTATAAAATGTGGGGTTTATTTTCATACAGCTTCTTGAAATGCAACAAAAAATGTTCAGTATTGTTGCAGTTTAGAGTATGATTCTGGCATTATTTTCCCATCCCCCACCAAATCCGATAGAATAATTTCTTTCTTCAAAGGAAAGTGAAGAAATAAAAGAAGAAAATTATTTATTAACTAAAATACACAGATTTACAACTTAAAGCCCTGCTCCAGAGAGCTTAGCAACAACAAAAAATTAAACCTGTTTTGTTAATATCCGCTCAGTTTTCCTCCTCTGGACCGGAGGGAGGAAGGGACCAGAACCAAACTCCTTGCTAGATGTGAAGCCTCCCGAAGCAAATGGTTGAGATTTTCCCAGTTCAGATATGTCTATGGAAAAGAGTCCAGTTCCTCTGATTCTCTGGGGAAAGCTGGAAAACGAAAAAGTATCTCAGATCTCCGCCACGCTATGATGCCAAACTGTAGGGACTGCCATCGCCGCCACTTTTTCAGAACTGCCACGCTGCTGATGGAATGTGACATTCTGTTTTCTGGGATCTGCTATCGTCCCTGGGAGGGGAGTGCTACAGAGTGCGCCACCTGAACACAGCCGTATGGAATACAAAATACAGAGATGCAGTCACCACACATACTACAATGCTGACTTATGACATGAAAACAAACTGAAAGAGATATTTTCATAAGTCCAAATTATTTTACTTATTATAACAGATTAATTACAATAGGGAGGGAAATGTAATATAGATCAAGCTAAGATTTTAATAGATTTTTATATAAATTGATATATTCAAATCTAAAACATGTTTTCTAAAGATAGTCCTATTACTTCGTCAGTGTTATAGATGGTATGAGTTGGAGCGTGTCTGTAAAACACTGGGCTTTACTACAGCTGAAGTCTGTATCACTTTCAAGAATTTTTTGAGACCTTCTCTTTAAATATTTCTTTAGTGTATAACGTTATAGATTTAGAAATGAAAGCCCTGAACTGAAATCACTGATTTTTTTGTAGCCTTCTCAGTGCTCTACTTTAATTTTGCAGTGATTTAAATAAACAGGAAATATTTTGCTGACTAGAGACCAACTGTACACATACTTTGGTGGAGAACAGTTTGTTGGTTCCGGAGTTACTTTCTGACGAAATAAACCAAGTAGTGGATGAAAATTCTCTTGAAAGACTTTAAAAGTGAAGGTAAATGAAACAAAGACATGTATTCCTGCTCATTCTACTGGTATAAATTAATTATGTCAATGTGAGTGAGGGAAAAACATAACTATGTATGAGGAAGAGTAAAAGGAGGAAGCCTTAGTACATTCCCTTTCACAGAGTGCTGGTGAATTGGAACTTATGTTCATAACAATTTTTCTCATGACACTTAGTTTTTAAAACTTGAAATTAGGAGCATGAACCCTTTTTACAAACTCTGTCAATAACAGCCCTCAAAATCAAGGCTTTTGCTCACTTCACTACATCCTTTGACATTCTTCTTCTTTTCCTGCCCTCCTGCTTAAATGTAATATCCTCTGATGTAGCAGTTTTTACCCTGGTTAGACGCCAAATAATAAGTAATAATAAAACTATATGCAAAGGGTGGGTTGGAATAAGACAGTTTAATATAGTTATACCCCCTCACTTGAAAGAAATGGGTCATGTCAGAGGTCTTGCAAAATGTCAAATTCGCAAATACGCATAGGTCATTAATATACATACAGGCCATGACAATCAGTCCACAACCAGCCAATCAGGAGCACTGGGAAGCCTTTTCGCATCCTCCCCATGGGCTCTCGCATCACAGGGGAAGAAAGGGAAGCATTTCTGCACCCTGTCTGCCTCAGGAGACCCCCCTGAGAATCCCTGGACTTCTCTTCAACCACGCTGCCACTTCAGCATCTGCAGCCAAGGCGGGGCTGCTGTGACCGTGTGTGCCTGCACTGCCCCACCAGCTGTGCAAACCTTGCACTGCTCCTCCCCCACTCCTCGTTGCCGGTGGCAGGCCCCACATTGTCCCTGCCTGCCGGAGCTGTCAGTGCGGCGTGGCCGCAGGGGCGGCACTGTCCCAGCCGTTTCTGCGGCCGCCACCTGGCTGCTGCCACCACGCTTGCTCATCCTGCGTCCACGGTGAGAAAGGGGTGTCCCTGGGCTCGGGTCAGCATTCTTGCGCTGGGTCTCAGCAGCCGCCTGGGACATACTGTGGCATGATCCTTCCACTGTAGGGACTGGGCATGGAAACACAAAGGGCCAGGTCAGGGATTGGGGCACAGTGCCGCAGGGCTCTAAAAGCCAGGGTGAGCTGGAGAAACTGTGAGCCCTCCCTTTGGGGCCAGGTGAGTCCCGCCCCACAGGGAGCGCCAGCAAAACAAAAAGCAAAAAAAAAAAGTGTGCACAGAAGCAAAGCAAAAGAACTAATCTCTACTTCCCATCAGCAGACATGTCCACATCCAAGGAAGCAGGGCTTCAATGCATGTTAGAAGGCAACCATCAAGAACAATGATGTCCTCCCCCTCCTTGCTCCCTTCTTCAGCTTTTGTATCAGAGCTGATGCAGATGGTATGGAATTTCCCTTTGGTCAGCCTGGGTCAGCTGGTATTCAAGAAGCTTGATATTTCTAATTATATCTATTAAATAGACATGTTGACTTTTTAACTTCTTCAGGATTTGGGGGTGGAGGATGGTCTCTAGCAGGTTTGGGCAGGACCTGGTAGCCTAGGCGTGTCCTACCACCCCAGGGAGGAGCAAGGCAGCCTAGAGGCACCAGGAGAGCCCCAGTCTCGGGCTTCAGGTACCTTCCAGAGACAAAGTCACATGCAGATGAGTGGGTAGGAGGTGCAGGCCCAGGCAGGGAACATGGAAATGGCCATTGCTCAGGCCAGACCCCTTGCCAAAGCCTTGGCTGGGAGCAGGTTCGGGACTGGAGGATGGCCCTGGGGGCCACATCCCCAAGGCACTTCTTTAGCTTCTCCCATCTATCACCAAGGAAGTGGCATGATGGAAACTGTGAGAATTGATATGGATATAGATTTACATCTGTGTACAATTCATATAAATAAGATTCATATGTATGTGTACTTGTGTGCATCTGCATAGTCACATGAATTTCATGGAACAGAGAAGTCTGTCATCACAGTGATGACTGCCTGATGATTTTGTGTATGGCTGATGCAGCTTATTGCTGAAAGTTACTTACTTGATCAGACCAAGGTTTAAGTTTTTCTTTACGTATGAGATGTAGAGGACACCTTCTCAAAATTGTGATACATATTGTTATGTGGGAACTTGTTTTACTGATAAATTATAGTTTAATCATAGCTCTAAATTGGGATTTTTTATAAATGTGCTCAGTGTCCTGAATTTGTTCTGTAGCCTTCATTTTGTTAATTCTGTTGTCTTCATTTTGTCTCTTCCTGTATAATGAAAATATTCTACAATTTTGCATGTGGTTTGCAGATTACACCCAAAACCATTTGAAATATACTGTTCCATTTTTTAAAAATATCCATCATGCTTACTCCAAGGTGAATTTTCCATCATCCTGACAGAGTGCATTGGTTTTAATATGGTCAGTATTGCAAGGATATTAGGGCAGTTATTCACTCTTAGACTGATATGGACTTCTAAACAGCCCATTGTTTCTTATGTTTTGTTTCTCGAATTCTTCTTCAGTGCCTCCACTGTGTAATTAATTATATGACAATTGCATAATTTTGCTGTATTTGCCTCTGAATTTGGATGCCAGAATTGTTCTTGTGGGAGGTAACATCTTTTTGTCCTTTTTCCCAGAGTACAAAATTTTATGCTTAGTTACACTACACAGGAATTTAAAAAAAAAATTACATTTTCATTACATGACATACAATGCTGTATTTCAGCATTGACTAAAAGCAGTAGATGAAGCAAATGCTTAAAATTTATTCTGGTCTGCAAATATTGACCTGACTAAAAGGCACTTTCTTTATTAGTAGAAGCTTCCACATTTTTTACTTCCTTCAATATAATGTTTAAGAATATTTCCCACTAATATAATAACACAATATTTATGTAGACTATATTCAGTATTTTTAACTGCAAATTTTGCATTGTTTTATATTGGGATGTTCTAGACTGCCAAACTAATGGAAAGTTCAGTCAACTGAAGTAAAATTCTACCTTTTCTTCAGCTTCCTTGTATGTTTGTATTACTGATGACACCAGAACAAGAGTACATAGCCTTAAACTACGCCAGGGGAAGTTTAGACTGGATGTTAGGAAGAGGTTTCTCACAGAGAGTGATCCTTCATTGGAATGGTGTGCCCAGGGAGGTGGTGGAGTCACCATCCCTGGATGCGTTTCAGAGAAGACTCGATGAGGTGCTCAGTGACATAGTCTAGGTTGTAGGAGGCTTGGATGTATGGAGCGTGGTGCCCATGGTTCCAAGCTTGTGGGTCTGATCCCTGGGTGGTTCTGTGGGTCCGTTCCAACTCAAAATAACCTGTGAACTTCTGTGTTGTTATACAGAATACTTATACATACTGCTGAAGTTACATAGAATCAGAATCACAGAATCACGGAATATTATGAGTTGGAAGGGACCCACAAGGATCATCTAGTCCAACTCACCACCTAACACCCGTACAGAGACCGAGAGCACATCCCAGAGCGTAACACCACCTAGATCCCTCACAGTCTAGCAGGCCACTCTGAGCCGGATGCTCTTGACTTAGCATGTCTGTTGCTGCATTGTTGGATGGTTTCTTTTCACACTTAACACACAACTCTGATGAAGTGAAATTTCATGGGGATTAGAGGACATTTTCCTGGAATATACAGACTGGTAGCAGATTTATTCCGTGGTTAAGAAGGTACCTCAAGGCAGCAGCCTGGCTGGCTCTGAAGTACGACTGTGTTGTAACAACTCAGCTGTCCCTAATCTTCACTTTCTGCTGTATCACAGAATCACAGAAAATTATGAGTTGGAAGGGACCCACAAGGATCATCTAGTCCAACTCACCACCTAACACCCGTACAGAGACCGAGAGCACATCCCAGAGCGTAACACCACCTAGATCCCTCACAGTCTAGCAGGCCACTCTGAGCCGGATGCTCTTGACTTAGCATGTCTGTTGCTGCATTGTTGGATGGTTTCTTTTCACACTTAACACACAACTCTGATGAAGTGAAATTTCATGGGGATTAGAGGACATTTTCCTGGAATATACAGACTGGTAGCAGATTTATTCCGTGGTTAAGAAGGTACCTCAAGGCAGCAGCCTGGCTGGCTCTGAAGTACGACTGTGTTGTAACAACTCAGCTGTCCCTAATCTTCACTTTCTGCTGTATCACAGAATCACAGAAAATTATGAGTTGGAAGGGACCCACAAGGATCATCTAGTCCAACTCACCATCTAATACCCGTACAGTGACCAAGAGCACATCCCAGAGCCTAGATGCCTCACAGTCTAGCAGGCCACTCCGAGCCGGAAGGGGCCCAGGGTCACCCAGCCCTACACCCCCCAGCTAGACCATGTCACTAAGCTCCTCGTCCAGTCTTCTCTTAAACACTTCCAGGGATGGCGACTCCACCACCTCCCTGGGCAGCCCATTCCAANAAATCCATGCTGACTAGATCCAATGTCGTGGTTGTTCTACAGTTGCTGTGTAATGGCACACAAGACCATCTGTTCCATGACTTTGCATGGGAGTGAGGTCAGGCTGACTGGCCTATAGTTGTTAAGATCATCTTTCCTACCCCTCTTGTGGATGGGTGTCACGATAGAACAGACATTAACTTAAATAGTCCTAATGAGTTTGAAAACTCTTGTCTGCAGGGATCTATAATTTAAAACATTTCTGTATTTTATATTTTTTATATAAAACTCAATCAAAAATATTAAGTAGTGCAGACTCTGCTCTCTGATTCAGCTGTAACTGCTCTAAATTCTTTTGCAAGGATATTTTCATCTTGTAAGAATCTCATCAGGTTACCACAACTCACTCTTTGTTTTTATAATTACTAATCAGTTACACTTTCAGAATACTCTTGATGTGTAACACTGGTGTCATGGTTTAGTGTTTTGAGATATTTTTCAAAATGTACCTGTTTGTGAATTCTTTCCCGTTTTCTCCTTAGCATGGATCCAGGCAGCTGTGGGTTTTTTTTGGTTTTTTTGTCATCAGAGGCACGTGCAGTGCCTGTCCCTGCCCTCCCATACTGTGGCGGTGAGTGGGGGCTACTGGGCGCCAGCCGACTATATGGCCCTGGCAGGGCGGAGGCTGCTGCACCTGGGCTCTCTGCGTCAGGTGGGCAGGGTGGGTGGTTCTGTCGGTGTCTGCGGACGAGGGGCAATGGCTGTGGCCCGGTAGCTGGGGATCCCGTAGGCCAGGAGTGGCGTGGCAGCAGTTTTGGGTGTGTGCAGAAGTTTTTGGGCCCCACGACTCCTGGTGTGTCGCTCTGCACACATACTCATGGCACTGCTGGAGCCAGGCCGTGTGGCTGTCCCTGGGAGCAGCCATGTTGCTGACAGCCTCTTCCGTCTCTTGCTGGAAGTCGCCACAAAACTCTTTTGTGTTTCTGACCACAACAACTCTACTCAGCTGCTGACTGGTGGAAGAGGGAGAGCGGAAGCGATGTGAAGGGGTGAAAGGTTTTTTAAACCCAGTGCGTGGTGGGCTCGCCCTCTTTTCCTCCCTTCCTGACAGAGAAAATTGAGGCACAAACTGTCCCACAGCAGCTCCCTGCCAGCAGGCACAGCAGCCACATGGCAGCTTCTTTGTTTTTTCCCCTTTCTTTCTCCCCATCAGTTCGTTTAATTCCCTCCATTTCATTATTATTATTTATACTTGAATGCGAGGTGAAAACCTCATTTCAGACCAAGTCTTACTGTTAAGCGCTGTATCAAAACATAAAATGTTGTGCTTGCTTTGAAAGGTGGATAGGAAGAAAAAGATGAAACACAGAAGATACTCATCATGATCTTTTCCTTATTTTATTAATTGTAATATTTTGTTATCTTTCCAATTTGAAGAAAAATAAAATTACTCACTTGTAACACTATAATACTGCACCATGCATTTATGTTCATATTTTTGGGATGACTACAACAAAATACAAGCCACACATTGCTTTTAATTTTTCAACAACCTGTATTCCAGCACTGTAACATGCCCTACAGAATCTTGTGTCCTCAGAAGACATTAGATAAAGGCCAGTAATCATTATCAAGAGCTAAATATATATAACCAGCATAGAGCTTTTTGCAATCCAAACAAATCTAGAATAAATTTCTTACAATGGAAAAGTGATCCCTCCAGATGTTTTCAGATTACAATAAATGAAATGGCTTAAAAAATGCAAGCTTCCTATGCTCTCCTGCTTTTGTAAATAATAAGGTTGCTCATATAAAGCTTGTACAATATTGTGTTATATAAGATAAAATTTCACTTTTAATTGAAAACTTTGATTAGTTATGACCTAGATGTAAAATTGTCTTTCAAAACAGTTTTGTTTTATTTCATAGTTCTTTCTAAATAAATACTGGGGTCCCTCAAATAAAGTAGTATCTTTGGTTTTATACATTTCCTTTACTGATGATGCCTGCAGAGATCATAACAAAAAAAAAATAATCCACCATTTGGCATCCTAATAGCTTCCATTATAACTGACTGATAAAGCTTTACAATGCTATAAAATACTATTAAAAATAGAATCCTATTATTTTCTCATTCTGAAAAAAACCCAAATCAAACCCGCAAAAGAAGGAACAATCTTTTACCTCTACCTGGTAACTTTTACCCTGGCTAGATGCCAAGGGCCTGAAAGCTTGCTCAGTCCCAAATAATAAAATGATATACAAAGTTGTATAATAACTTATTCCAGGTTGGAATAAGACAGTTTAATATAAGCAAAAAATAAAACAAAACAAAAGCGCACATAGAAGCAAAGCAAAAGAACTAATCTCTATTTCCCATCAGCAGACGTGTCCACATCCAGGGAAGCAGGACTCCTATGCATGTTAGAAGGCAGCCATAAAGAACAATGAATGCCTTCCCCTCCTTGCTCCCTTCCTCAGCTTTTATATCTGAGCTGATATCATATGGTATGGAATTTCCCTTTGGTCAGTCTGGGTCAGCTGACCTGCTTGTGTCCCCTCCCAGAATCTTGTCCTCGGGTAGGGAGAAGGGACAGTGTGCCCAGCTGTAGTCCAAATAGTTGTGTGTTATCAACACACCTCTAAAGCACAGCATTCCTTCCGTCAGGATGGGAACTCAAGACAGAAGATGTAGCATAGATAATCATTGGGCACCAACACCAGGCCGGCTCAGGTCAACTGAGATCACTGTCTCTCCTTATCCCTGCAAAGTTCATTCTTAATTGTCTTGCTGCTTTACTCCCTGAAACATATTAATCATAACAGTGATTATTTTTCCCCCAAGGTTAATCACTTTGGGGCACACATCGTACCTCTCTATCATGCTGCATCACCCACCAGGTACACTCTGACCCCTGAGCGAAGACAATCTCATGGAGGGGTTTGCCTTTGCCCATGGGAGAAGAAACCCACATGGACTTCCCCAGACACTTCCCCATGTGTAGTATAGGGACCTTATCTCCTTCCACAGTGTGTAGGGGTCTTGTTTGAGCAGGATCAGGGTGGCTGACAGATCCCTTACTATGGACTAGCCGAGTGGCTTCAGCTAGATTTGTTTCCCAGTGCTTCCATGTGCCATTGCCTAATGCTCTCAGCATGGTCTTCAGCATTCCATTATATCTCTCAGATTTTCTGGAGGTTTGTGGGTGATAAGGGATATGATAAATTCACTCAATACCATGGTTTTTTGCCCATGAACTTATCAGGTTATTCTAGAAGTGTGTCCCATTAGCAGACTCAATTCTTTCTGGGGTCCCATCTTGCCATAGAATGTACCTCTCGTGACCTGAGTGTATTTCATGCACTGGTCTGGTTTATAGGTTACGTTTCCAGCCAACCAGCCTTTGCCTCCACCATAGTGACTCTGTAACTCTTGCCCTGGCATGTTCATGGTAGTGGTCCAATATAGTCAGTTTTCCAGGCCTCATCATACTAGAAACCCAGCCACCACCCTCTGTTCCTAGGAGACTTTACTCTCATGGCTTGCTCGATTGTTGCACAGGTTTCACATTCATGAATAACCAGTGTGACAGCCTCCATGGTCAAGTTCACCCTTCGATCACAAGCCCACTGGTAGGTTGAATTTCTTCCTAGAGGTCCTGATGTTTCATGGGCCCATCAGGCTATAAATAGCTCATCCTTTTGTTCCCAGTCTAAGTCTACCTGAGCTATTCTGATCTTGGCAGCCTTATCTGCCTGCACATTGTTCTGATGTTCCACAGTGGCATGACTTTTGGGCATGTGAGCATTTACACGATGCACTTTCAGAGTTACTTTTTCTGCTCGTGCAGCAAAGTCCTACCACAGTGCAGCAGCCCAGATGGGTTTACCTCTATGTTGCCAATTGCTTCTCTTCCACTGGTGTAGCCACCGCCACAGGCCATTAACCACCATCCACAAGTCAGTGTAGAGGTATAGTATTGGCCATTTTTCTCGCTCAGCAATCTCTAGGGCTAGCTGAATGGCTAGGTAGGGGGGGGCAGGAGTAGGTGAAAACTAGGCAGTTGGTAATCTCTGCCACTACTCAGGGGAGGAGGTCATTCTTCCTGCATTCCATGGGGTCCCTAACATGAGAGAATGTCTTTCACAACCCTCTCCAGTGTGAGTCCATCCCAGGGGCAGCAGTTCTTCTAAACACTGCTATCCGTGGGTCACTCCACAGGGTGCAGTCCTTCAGTACAGGCTGCTCCAGCATGGGTCCCATCCCATGGCACAGATCCAAGCAGGTGAAACTGTGCTCCAGCATAGACTCTCCTCTCCACAGGCTACAAGTCTCACCCAGGGACCCCAGTCTGATATGGGCTCCAGCGGGCTGCAGCCTCTTTCCATTATCTGCCTGCCTACCGTAGTCTTCTCCACAGTTGACAGGTGGATTTCTGCATCCCTGAGAGCTTTTCCATGGGCTGCAGGGGAACAGCCTGCTTCATCATGGCCTTCACCATGGGCTGCAAGGAGACACCTGGAACACCTCCTCCCACTCTTTTGGCCCTGGATTTGGCGCCTGCACTTGCTGTTACGTCTTCTCACTGTCTTCTCTGGTGGCCATGATTGTCTTCCCCCCCTAACTTTTTGTTTTCCTTCTTAAATATGTTATCACAGAGGCATCTCTATCACTCTTGATTGGCTTGGCCTTGGCAGGCGGCAGGCCCAGCCAGGAGCTGGCTGGCTTTGGGTCTGCCATCTATGAGGGAGGCTGTCAGCATCTTCTTGAAGAAAAACCTCCCCCATAGCCCCCTTGCTACCAGAAACGCAGACACAGAAAAACCCAATACACATTCAAAATGTTGGCAGCATAAGAAGAGATTTGTTTTCCCCCTCCTGTCCTAAGTGTCTTTAGTTTATACCCCTAAATACAGTAATACCTCACCCTTCATGAGGAGCAGGTCTTCCCAAGGTCCTTGCAAACTCTCAAATTCACAAACACACGTGAGTCATTAATATGCACACAGCCCACACCCATTGCTCCACCCCCAGCCAATCAGGAGCACTGGGGAGTGTTTTCCTCTCCTCCCCACAGCCTCTCACAGCACAGAGGAGCAAAGGGAAGTGTTTCTGAGCCCTCTCTGCCTTGGGAGACCCTACCTCGGAGGATCCCTGAATTTCTCTTCAGCCAAGGGGCTGCTTCCACTGCTGCTGCCAGGCTGCTGCCACCGTGCATGCTTGCACTGCCTCCATGGAGGGGAAGCTCTGGGCCACCGTGGGGATGGGGTGTCCCCATGCTTTGGCTGGCGCTTGTAGAGCCTGGGAAATGTTAACTTTGCAACACTGCAACACCCGGGGCCCCTTTGTGCATTAGTTTTCTCATTTTCTAGTATGTATGTTTTTAAATTTTTCTAGTTACAAGTCTTCTGCGATATACTAAGATCATGATTTTTCTTTCAAAAGCTTAAGAAAACCAATAGGATAAAAAGAATTAATATATTTTCTTGGTGTTAGCCCTAGACAATAGTAAAAATATAAATGGACATCTACTCTTTTTATTGGAATGAACCACATATAATGCAATATTATGTTATTACTATCTTTCCCACGTGTGTAAATTAGGATGAACAATGATAGGATTGTTCAGCTTAAGGGTGATAGAGTGAAGAAGTCACATGTAGTGAAAATACAAATCAAATGGTCAGTTCCTAATACAATAAACTTTACCTTTTCTGATGGCGATTAGAGAGGAATTGAGCATTGGCAGCATGTTAAAGGGGCGCCTCAGAATTGAAAATTGTTTCAGAATACGTGATAATATTACTTTGGGGCTTTTTTCTAATCTCTGTCCTTGATGTAAGGAAAATTTCTCGTCATGCCAAATATATATCTTCTTGCTTTCTAGCTTCATTGCTTGCACTTAGTATCTCTCTTTTGCTGCAGTTCACTAGAAGTACCAGAGGTATTTGCTTATAACTAACTGGTAACCTCAGTCATCCTTTTTAAAATTAATACAAAAGTCTTACAGATACTAATAGCAGTCAGTCCTAGTGAGTTTTGTTTTAAAATTAAAAAAAAAAAAATTATTTAAAAAACCTAATTGTTCTAATAAAAGAGCATGTTACTCTTATGGGCATGGTATTGTGGAATACACACTTGCCTTTCCAATCAAAAAAAACCCCAAATCCATGTTTTATTCTTCTTACATATCTAACTACATGATATATGACAAATATTAGTAAATATGTTATTTAGTGTGTGTGTCTTTAAAAAAATGTAGGCATCAGGCATTCATGTATTATGTCTGTTTGTACTATGATATAATTTGCACACTAATTATATCTTCAGTATGAAAATTGCTGACTTTGTCAGTGATGAAAACTTTCAAGGTGGAAAAACAAAAAAACCTTCATATTTTACATCAAACAAAGTGCCTGTAAACAGATGATTTATGGCATGTTATGTGACCTGTCTTACTAATAATGAAACATTCAGATACCATAACCTTTCCCATCTGTTCAGTGAACAGCTGTAACTTGGTGTTTGGCATCTGATCTTTGCAACAATTAAAGTCACTCATCACATAAGTAACACAGGTGATGACATGTTAAGAGGCCAATGAGATTTTCAAGTTGTTCAGTTAAAGTAACACAGAGATGCACCTGGAGCCCATTCACAGCACAAGTTAAAGTTTACAATCCCTTTTCTATCTTGTAAAGCTTCTAAGAAAGGAATAAAACTGGAGTCTTAGTTTACAAAGATTTGAATCAACATTAATTAGATGATGAAAACCTCCTCATTTAACACTTCATATTATTGGCTGCCTTTCAAAGTTCCCTACAACAACGTCAGAAATGCACTTTTGCAAATTTTTAAATATTTTGTTAGAAACTGTGAAATTTAGACCTTACTGTCTGTAATTGGTCTATTCTGATATTTATATAAATTTGCTTAATATTTTTCATTATTTCATATTTGCATATTAATTCTTGAAACTTTCGAAAGTGAAATGGAAATAGAATTTGCTGGAAGCACTGTGGATCACAGAGAAATTAGTTTTGTAAGTGCTGTTGAAATCGTGACTTGTACTCAAAAATCTCAAGTACGGTGATCCTTCGCATAGTCGTGATCCGTAATTTGCAGGATCTGATTAGTTGCCGCTGATTGTCCAGCGAGCTGCGGGACCTGGTGCTTGCGCAGAACATGCAGAACCTACCGAGAACTCAGTCTGCTCATGAATATGTAAATTGGTTCCAGCTGGGAGCCACTGCAGCCCGGCCGGGATGTGTTTAGTGTAAATGTGTGTTTTTGCACAGCTGGAATTGTCCTCTGCTGGGCTACAAGATGGGCTGACAGGGCTGCCATTGTGTGTGTCTGTATGTGAGAGTGGGAGCTCAGGTCACATCCAGGTGCAGGGTGGGGGGGACCTGGGCCAGGACGAGCTGAGCTCCCGGCATCCCTCCCTGCCTGCTGGACATGCGGCTGTTTTCTGTCTGCCCACACAAAGTTCCTTCAGGGATGCACAGTAGATAAATTTTCACAGTGGAATAAAACTTGCTAGAACACGGACCCTTCTAACAGAAACTCGAGTCTGTCCCTTGCTGCTGCTGTCCCACCTCCCTCTGACTCCCATTGGCTGCCTAGGTGCTTCTGTGCCGTGTGATTGGCTCTGGCTTTTGCTGCTCCAGGATGGGACGGGCCAATAGACCAACTGTAACACAGCATCCTGCCTCCCTCTCTCTCCCATTGGCCGCCCGGGTGCTGCTGTGTGCTAGAGACAATTCTCCTGCTTTACTTTGCATAACCCCGATCTGAAACAGTTTTTGGGACTGCATCTGACCCTCTGCTGGGGTTGGCGAGGGGAAACCTCCTACAGCTGCTAGAAAACACATGCATTCCCCAAACAGGTCCCGGTAGACGCTCAGGAAGTGCAGTCGCCACACCCCTCCTCCTCTGTGCCCAGAGTCAGGCTGGTCCTATGGCTGGGGCCTGGCAGAGCGCAGGGGCTGTGCCCACTGCAACCAGTGCTCACCCGTCCACCGTGTCTGGCGCTCACCTGCCCACGCTGGCCAGTGATTGCCTGCCCGCCCCGGACCCCGCCTGCCGCAGCCAGCGCTCGCCTGCTGCAGCCAGCGCTGGCCCGCCCACCCCGCTGCCAAACGCAGCAGCTGCCTGCCCCCTCACTAGAGCACAGCCACAACAGGCAGCACTCAGGCAACTGAGACAAGCCCTGCTCTCAAGACAATCCTCCAGACGTTATTAGGGGAGGGGGAGTGGCTACAGGAGTGGCATACTTGACTATGTAGTGGGGTCACTATCTTCATGGATTCGAAGACTCGCATGAAGAGGGCCAAACCCAACAGTCCGTGAGTAACGGGGGATCACTGTAATACACAGTTTAAAAGCACGGTGAAAAAAAGTTTGATTATTGAGACATTCTATAGCCTGTATAATATAGAAATGAAATTGTGCACAGTGTACCAAACTTACACAGAAAGTCCAGTTTGAGGATGACAGAAATTAGATATTTGAAATACAGTGATCCCCCATTACTCATGGGCTGTTGGGTCCACTGGGCCCCAGCCACAAAGGGCATCACAGGGGTGGGTGGGGGAGAAGGTGCCTCTTGCTCCGGCACAGACACGCACAATTCTCCTGCAGCCTGGCAGAGAACAATGCCAACAATGCAGACACGCCAAGGGCCCTGTTGCCACTCGTAACTGCTCCAGCAGCTTCTCCAGCTCCTTCCTGCCCGTCCCGGCTTGGCATGGCACGGGTGCCTGCCACACCCCCTGCTCCGGCTCGGTGCAGCTGGGCACCAGCCCCTGCAGGACGGGAGGAAGGTCCCTCCCACTCTCACATACAGACACACACAATGGCAGCCCTGTCACCCCGTCTTGTAGCCCAGCGGAGGATTTCCAGCCGTGCAAAAACACACATTTACACTAAATGCATCCCGGCTGCACCGCAGTGGCTCCCAGTTTGGACCAATTTACATATTCATGAGCAGACTGGGTTCTTGGTAGGTTCTGCGCATTCTGCACAGGCACCAGGTCCCACAGCTCACTGGAAAATCAGCAGTGACTAATCAGATCCCGCAAATTACGGATCATGACTATGTGAAGGATCACTGTACATTGCAAATATATAATATAATGGAGTAGCAATTTTATGGTTCATTTTTTGAACCTCTTATTTTAAAATATGTTGACTAGAGATAAGTTGACTAGACCTGTTATAGACTTTTTCCTATAGGTTGTTACTGTGTTCAAGTGCAAGAACTTGAACTTGTTTTTACTGAGAGAGAGGAGGAAAGAGGATGCCTTGTTAATGGCACTTGACTAAACTTTCAGTATTGAGTCTTTTTTTCCCTGGTTTTACTGTGCCTTTCCTCTTATAGGAGAAAATTCTCTCTGGCACGCTAATCTTATGGCTTATGCCTTTGACACCTTCACTTGTTTTTGCATATCTTTGAAAAAGGATACTCTATTGTTCCGATGCATGCTGGTACTCACCATTTAACAATGCTTCTGTTATTTTTCTGTATAAAAATGATGAGATTTGTCTCAAGTTCTTTGTTTTTTCACCTCTTCCATCATCATATAATCAATCATGGAAATAAATTTTGACTTGAAGATGTGAGTCATAAATTAATACAAGTTCAGATAGAATTGGAGCAATCCTGTTTAGCACTATGTGATGTTTCCCGTAAGTAATTTTTATTTCTACTTACTTGTAACTGCACTTTCCTACCTGTTTTTTTTCTTTAAATACTTGTTTAATTTATGATCATCTGAGTCCTAATAGTAAACTACCCCAAGTTTCTCCCTAAGAATTGTTTAGTTCTATCTAAAATGATGCTTCAGAGCATTTTATCTCTAGAGAAGTATATTTCATGCTGACTTGATATCACATACAATTCTATTTTTTAAATACTCAAAATAAATTACTTTATCATTGTTTTGGAGGCCTTATTGATGGAAATCTTAGTTTTCCAAGTTGAAGTGCTATGAATTTCCAGGTTATTTCTGTTAATATGTTCTGTCCTTTCAAAAGCTTTCAGAAAACATTTGTCTGCTTCTTTCACAGATTTGATTGTGCTAGAATATATTAGAGAGCCTAATTCTGTGAGATAAATTTGTCAGACACAATTTATTCTCCTTATGTTTATCTGGCCTTGGAAATACTTTCTGATTTAGTGTTTTTTTAGGTCTTTTCCCTACTAGCTTCTTAACCTGTTTCTCTTGGGCAGACTGAGTGGTGGAAACAATTTACTTGGAATTTACTGAGGCAATAAAACCTCTAATTTCCTTGGACATCTTTCTTGCTGCACTCCAGCCACTAGAAGAGGGNCGTAACTGCTCCAGCAGCTTCTCCAGCTCCTTCCTGCCCGTCCCGGCTTGGCATGGCACGGGTGCCTGCCACACCCCCTGCTCCGGCTCGGTGCAGCTGGGCACCAGCCCCTGCAGGACGGGAGGAAGGTCCCTCCCACTCTCACATACAGACACACACAATGGCAGCCCTGTCACCCCGTCTTGTAGCCCAGCGGAGGATTTCCAGCCGTGCAAAAACACACATTTACACTAAATGCATCCCGGCTGCACCGCAGTGGCTCCCAGTTTGGACCAATTTACATATTCATGAGCAGACTGGGTTCTTGGTAGGTTCTGCGCATTCTGCACAGGCACCAGGTCCCACAGCTCACTGGAAAATCAGCAGTGACTAATCAGATCCCGCAAATTACGGATCATGACTATGTGAAGGATCACTGTACATTGCAAATATATAATATAATGGAGTAGCAATTTTATGGTTCATTTTTTGAACCTCTTATTTTAAAATATGTTGACTAGAGATAAGTTGACTAGACCTGTTATAGACTTTTTCCTATAGGTTGTTACTGTGTTCAAGTGCAAGAACTTGAACTTGTTTTTACTGAGAGAGAGGAGGAAAGAGGATGCCTTGTTAATGGCACTTGACTAAACTTTCAGTATTGAGTCTTTTTTTCCCTGGTTTTACTGTGCCTTTCCTCTTATAGGAGAAAATTCTCTCTGGCACGCTAATCTTATGGCTTATGCCTTTGACACCTTCACTTGTTTTTGCATATCTTTGAAAAAGGATACTCTATTGTTCCGATGCATGCTGGTACTCACCATTTAACAATGCTTCTGTTATTTTTCTGTATAAAAATGATGAGATTTGTCTCAAGTTCTTTGTTTTTTCACCTCTTCCATCATCATATAATCAATCATGGAAATAAATTTTGACTTGAAGATGTGAGTCATAAATTAATACAAGTTCAGATAGAATTGGAGCAATCCTGTTTAGCACTATGTGATGTTTCCCGTAAGTAATTTTTATTTCTACTTACTTGTAACTGCACTTTCCTACCTGTTTTTTTTCTTTAAATACTTGTTTAATTTATGATCATCTGAGTCCTAATAGTAAACTACCCCAAGTTTCTCCCTAAGAATTGTTTAGTTCTATCTAAAATGATGCTTCAGAGCATTTTATCTCTAGAGAAGTATATTTCATGCTGACTTGATATCACATACAATTCTATTTTTTAAATACTCAAAATAAATTACTTTATCATTGTTTTGGAGGCCTTATTGATGGAAATCTTAGTTTTCCAAGTTGAAGTGCTATGAATTTCCAGGTTATTTCTGTTAATATGTTCTGTCCTTTCAAAAGCTTTCAGAAAACATTTGTCTGCTTCTTTCACAGATTTGATTGTGCTAGAATATATTAGAGAGCCTAATTCTGTGAGATAAATTTGTCAGACACAATTTATTCTCCTTATGTTTATCTGGCCTTGGAAATACTTTCTGATTTAGTGTTTTTTTAGGTCTTTTCCCTACTAGCTTCTTAACCTGTTTCTCTTGGGCAGACTGAGTGGTGGAAACAATTTACTTGGAATTTACTGAGGCAATAAAACCTCTAATTTCCTTGGACATCTTTCTTGCTGCACTCCAGCCACTAGAAGAGGGGAAGAGGGCCTGAAATTCCCTTCCCCTGCGCCCCGGGAGTTCTTCCTGATCATCTCTTGCTTTCCCCTGGAGTGCCTGCATCAGGACTCTCAGCTATAGCTGCTGTCTGTGCACCTGAGGAGTTTCTTCTGGGACTGTCTGCTGGAATCTCATCGAGACCGGCACGACTCTTCACATTCAGGACTATCCACATCACAGGACTCTTTACATCACAGGACTTGTGGGATATCTTAGGTTTTGTTGTTTAATACTGTTGTATCTTAACTTATCTGTTTACTAAAGTAAATAGCTTGTACTTTTCACACTTTCCTTGTTTTTTTCAAACCTGGTGAGGGGGAGGGGTGGTTTAATTCTTTTTTTCTTTGGCTTAGCCCCAATTTGCCTCAAACCTTGTCACTACAACGCATAGATTATTTCTTTTTCTAACCTGATACTGACAGCTCCAACCTTTTTTTGACATCTGCTATAAAATGCTCAGAACCTTTTTCAACTGAATTTAAAGTTAGAATTATAAGTATTTATTTGATATTTTTTTTATTTGTAGATGTTACTGCAAAACTAGTATTTGTCAATTGACTCCCACTTTTCTGTTAGCTTTCTGTTTTACAGGACTTAATTTCCTTTGAATCATAGTTATGCTGAGAAAGCTTGGAGTTTACTCTTTCTTATTAACTCCTTTGTGCAATTGTTTATAATTTGTTTTGACTAATTCTAGAAACTATAGGATAATCTCAATTTCTGAGAACAAACCATATATTTGTGTAATTACGAAATGTTCTTTTTTCCCCAAAGGAAATTTCATAATTCTGAATCCTCTGCCTCTTGTGAGGGAAAGAGATATTAACAGAGAAAAACTTACTTTTTCTCATCTTTCTGGAATGTGGAACTGATTTTTAGGTTTAAAAATAAATGTTTGGACCCTGCAGTTATATACAATAAATATCTAAAGATGGAGCATAGTTGAAATACTGGAAAAAAACCATAATTATATGCAATAGTGCTGGATGTGGCTGGTATATACAGTAATCTCTTGAATACCGCAATAAGTGAAATCTGCAAGTAGCAATTCATATATATGTAACTACCACCAACCCTCCCACCCCCTCTGCTCCAAGCAGCAGGAGCAGCAGCAGCAAGCAGGAGCATGCAGAAGCATGAAGCACCTAGCAGAGGAGGAGGACTCCACATGGCAGAAAGTAAATATACTTCGAGATAGTGTTATAAAGCTTCCCCACCATTTTATTAATCTTTGCAACACTGTTATAAGCAAGCGAGCTCTCTGTGGCCCCCAGGCAAGCTGTGCTTGCCTGCGTCACCCCCCCCC
>WEKX01007646.1:29060-45747 GCA_013390025.1 Pitta sordida
CCGCCCCTCCCCCACCCCATGTGGGACGGAAGAGGGGGAAAGCTGAAAAATACCTTCATGGGAAAAACCCGTAATGCACTGAAGCTGTGATACATGAAGTGCAAAGTAGCGAGGGATTATGGTAATTAAGTTTCTTCACACTAGCTACTATAGGCCTATATTATGGATATGTGTTTAAAATAATGTTCACAACTTAGGGATGTTTTCATTACTGCTGAGAAGTGCTTACACAAAGTCAAGGCCTTTTCTGCTTCTGCCTGCTAGCAAGGAGACTGGGGAAGTTAGGAGGAGACACAGCCAGGANCACCAACCCTCCCACCCCCTCTGCTCCAAGCAGCAGGAGCAGCAGCAGCAAGCAGGAGCATGCAGAAGCATGAAGCACCTAGCAGAGGAGGAGGACTCCACATGGCAGAAAGTAAATATACTTCGAGATAGTGTTATAAAGCTTCCCCACCANTTGACCAAAGGAATATTCTAGGCCAAATAGCACTGCACTCTGCATATAGAGCCGTAAAGAAGGAAGGGGGAGACATTTGAAGTTATGGTGTTTGGCTTCTGAAGTCATCTTTACATGTGATGGAGCTCTACTTTCCTGGAGATGGCTGAACACCTGGCATCTCCATTGGAAGAAGTTAATACATTCTTGTTTTTCTTTGTTTTTCTTATTAAACCACCTTTCCCTCAACCCACAAGCTTTCTCACTTTTGTGATTCTCTCCCTCACCTCACCAGGGGAGAGTAAGTGAGTGGTTATGTGGTGCTTAGTGGTTAACTGTGTTAACATGTGACAGCAGTGTAAAGAAACCATTCAGGTTTTTTAAACTTAAAAATCATGTGCATTAATGAAATTAATTGCTATGAATTCTTTGAGTCATTGTAGTAACTACACAACAAATTGACAATATAATAATTAAGAGTGAGATAACTATCTGCCTACACAAAAGAAATCCCGAAGATATGCTGATGGATCTGTTTTGTAGTATGAAAAATTTTGAGGATTTGAACGATATTTGCAGATGAAATGTTGGCAGTGGGTATCAAACATAACAAAACTATAGTCTAAGTACAGTGTCTGGTAAAACCTAAAATCTGTTTCTCTGTGCAACTGGTTTATAAATTATACTTTATATAAATTTATATAAATTATAAATCATTATATATATTATATATCACACACCTCTTGCCAGGGTAGTCATGAGTCACTTGGAGTGTCAAAATTCTGCATTGAAGCATTTGTTGAAATAAGATACTCAGATCTGAAGAAGTTTTCAGACCTGTTGTTCACACTCTCTTTGATAACAATGATTTTATGTCCAAACATGGGAGTACATTTTTGAAATTTACTATTGGGTTTTCCCCCTGAAGTCACAAAATGACTTTTATTTCTACATTTTCTTTTTCACTAAAACATTTTTACAGTGTTTAGATATGAATAAAATCACAGTGCAGCTATCTATGAACTGTGAAATATACTTAACCTGCAATTCTGCAGTGTAGTATTTTGATCCCCGATGAGGGATATATTTTGGTTTCTGTCATGATTAAATGTACATTCATGATGAAGAACTGCTGGCACAAGAACAACAGAGATAATCTGAAACACATTTTAAAACAGATCTTTAGAAACGAGTAAAACAAAGCCAGAAAGCTAAAGCCTGTCTCTGTGGTATAATATTCAAGCTAATAGCTGTAATAATATAAAACAAAATCAATAGTCTTTTTAATACTTTAAGGGAACTAATACCTTTGATTCTTATACAAACATCTGATTCTCATATGAATATCTATAATCTTAGAATACATATCAAATCAAAAATATCAAAGGATATATATGTGAAGCTTTTAAAAAATCTGAATATGCTAATTGAATGTTTTGCAGTTCTATTAAGCTAAATAATTTTGTGCTAATTACATATGAGTCTATGTAGACTAAATTTTTATATTAAATTACTCTGTTTACATTAAACCAGAAATTCTCTATGGTCTAGCTAGCATTCCATAATTATGTTATAGGATACATGAGTACAAACAATTATATATATATGTTTAAAATAAGACTGTTCAGAAATCTCAAAATAAAAAGAAGTTTCACTGTTAATATTAGTGGAAGTAAACATAGGTGTTCAAATTGTTGTTCTATAGTGAAATTTTTCAAGTTGATATCTTGGATTTTTAGAGGTTATTTAAATACATAGATGTTTCTTCATTAAAATAATACCTACATGATCTTGGCTCTTCTGCAATTCTTATTTGTCTCTCCAATTTTTATTAATTTTTGTTTCCTAAGATAATTTCTTCAGTAATTTTAACCATACCCCAGCATTTATTCAAATAAAAACTAAAAAAAATTTCTTTCTGAACTTCTAGATTTTGTCATTGTTATTATCCATTATATGGATAGAAAAGTGCTAAAATAACTAGTGTCATAATAGGATGAGGGAAAGTGGATTTTGGGGAAATAAAAGGGAAAAAGAAATCAGACAGAATTCTCAATTCAAGATTGTGTGTAGGTTTGTCTCTTAGGTTGAATTAAAATTCAGTTCAATGCATAATAGTTCTCAAGAGAAAGCTTAATTTATTTTAAATTTTGAGAAAGATAACATATCAATACCATATTGTTTGACAAATAATCTCCTTTAGAAATTTACTTGTGACGTGTATCTGTGTTGTTTCAGTTAGAAAACAGTATTATTCACTCGAGAACAAGCCCTGTGGGGAGTGACTGGGGGAGCTGGGGTTCAGCCTGGAGAAGAGGAGGTTCAAAGGTGGCATCCTTGCTGTTTACAACTACCTGAAAGGAGGTTGCAGTCGGGTCGGTGCAAATCTCTTCTCTCAGACTGCCAACATCGGAACAAGAGGACATGGTCTTAAGCTGCACATGGGGAGGTTTAGACAGGAAATTAGGAAGAGCTTTTTCACAGAGAGAGTGATCCCTCAGTGGAATGGTCTGCTTAGGGAGGTAGTGGAGTCACCATCCCTGAAGGTGTTTAAGAAAAGATTGGATGAGGAACGAAAGGTTGGTTAGCAATATTGTGGTTGGAGGAAATCTGGGATGTAGTGACCATGAGATAATAGAGTTTTCAATTGGCAGTGTGATGAGAAAGGTCATGAACCAAACCTCCATGCTGGACTTCCGGAGGGCAGACTTTGGACTGTTTAAGAAATTAATTGGGAGTGTACCATGGAAAACAGCCCTTACTGGCAAGGGGGTCCAGGAAGGCTGGACATACTTTAAGAACGAGCTCATGAAGGTGCAGGAGGAGGCGGTCCCAATGTCCCAAAAATTAGTTGGAGGGGCAGAAGACCAGCCTGGATGTGCAAAGAGCTCCTGAAAGAACTAGGGGGAAAAAGGAGGATGTACAGCTGCTTGGGAGTTGGACTAGATGATCCTGTGGGTCCCTTCCAAATCAGAATAACCTGTGAACCTGTGAACTCATTGACATGCTTTAGATAATGGAATGATGGTATGGGGAGATAGGTTAAAAAAAAAAAACCACAAAAAAGATGACTCCAAGATTAGCTCAGATGGTTAAAGCATGGTGCTTATAACAACAGGGATAGGGTTCAATCCCTCTGTGGACGTTCACTTAAGAGCTGGACTTGATGATCCTTGTGGGTCCCTGCCAACTCAAAATATTCAGTGATTCTATGTGTGATTCTGTGTGATTATTTTGTAAATGCAAAATATATATCTGCTGTGATATTAGCCTACAATGACTTCAAAGCTAAGAGGTTATTTAAAACCCACAAACTCTATGCTTTCTTAACTATCTCTCCCAAATATTGACAATTAATTGGATGCATGTTTCCTGCTAGATACTGCTTCATTAGATGGTGTTCTTTTATTTGATTGCTGGTTGGTTTGGGGTTTTTTGAGTGGTCATTCTGCAGCTCTTGGCTGAAATCTAGCCTAAGTACTATTCGTATCTGTGTGTGTGTGTGTGTGTGTGTGTGTGTGTGTGTGTGTGTGTGTGTGTGTGTAGGTGACAATCTACTCACTTAGGAATCCAGATAGGAAAGTCTGTTTTTTAATATTCTTTACCTTCAACAGCTGAGTTCTTATCTGAATGATCTTTAGATATCTGCTATACTCGCAATCTCACTTTAAGCAATGCATTAACTAAGACAAATGGAGGATGTTGACTATTTAGGCATCACAGGATCACAAGATTTTGCAAAAAGACTGCAACAACTTTATTTTTCTGTTAACATTTTCTTCTAACCTAGGTAAAATTTCAAGGTTATTACGTATTATAATTTTATATATGCCATGTGAAGTAGCAGATAAACTGCAACAGTGGAAAACTATGTTAATCTGTTAAAGCAAGGAAAGATAGAATGATAAAGTATGTATGTACACAAATTCAGCATAATGCTATCTAATTCTGTAGAACTTGCATCTTCAAAACTTAAAACTGAAACAAAATAAATCTAGGACATCATATTTGTTGCAAAATTGCTTTTGTTTAAAATACCAAATTGTGCAGTTACTGAATTGTAATGAAAATGGAATATGTAACAGAGACTGGAATGATTTGTGTTTTAATGAAATGAAAAATTTGGGACATAGTGTACAGAAGCTTTGGGAAAATGTTATGCTTATTTCAAAAAATGAAAACATAGAAGTTTGAATTGGAGCAATTGAAAACAATTTTATTTAGGAAAACTCTTGATCCCTCAGTGCCCTACCTCCAGAAGGGAAATCATTAATTTGAGCCCCCAGATAACATGGTTATGGTAACATAGGGTTATATGGACAAATTCTTACTGTAGTATTTTTTATCTACTCTACATTGCACCTCCCCAAGAGAATATATTTTTAAAATTTCTACTCTTGGTAAACTCCTCATTTTCACAGATTCACACAAAATCACAGAATTGTTGGAGTTCACAAGTTCACAGGTTATTCTGAGTTGGAAGGGACCCAAAGGGTCATCTAGTCCATCTTCCAAGCAAATTACCACCTAGGGACCAGGCCTACAAGCGTGGAACCACGGGCACCACGCTCCATCCATCCAAGCCTCCCACCATCTAGACCATGTCACTGAGCTCCTCATTCAGTCTTCTCTGAAACACCTCCAGGGATGGCAACTCCACCACCTCCCTGGGCAGACTATTCCACTGACAGATCACTCTCTCTGTGAAAAACCTCTTCCTATACCTCCCCTGGCGTAGCTTGAGGCCGTGCCCTCTTGTTCTGTTGTCGTCAGCCTGAGAGAAGAGATTCACACCCACCTGACTGCAACCTCCCTTCAGGTAGTTGTAAACAGCTATCACGTCACCTCTGAGTCTCCTCTTCTCCAGGCTGAACAACCCCAGCTCCTGTAGCCGCTCCTCACAGGGCTTGTTCTCCTGTCCTTTCACCATCCTTGTCGCCCTTCTCTGGACCCTCTCAAGCAGCTCAACATCCTCCTTAAACTGGCGAGCCCAGAACTGGACACAGTACTCAAGATGTGGTCTGACCAGCACCGAGTACAGTTGGAAGGGATCTCTGGACATCATCTAGCCTGAACTCCCTACTGAAGCAGATACAGGTAGATTTTGAGTATGTTCACAGAAGAAGATCTCACTACCTCTCCTCGCCCTAAAAATAAGTAAGACTTTACTCATATTCTGATGGAACCTTTAATGTTTCAGTTTGTTCCTGTTCCCCTTTTCCTGTTGCCAGGCATCACTAAGAAGAGATTGACCCCATCCTCTTAACACCTACCTTTAAGATACTTTAATGCACACATATATATACACACACATATATAAATATGTATATATATCTTATTTGGTTAAGGTATGTTCTCAGTTATAAAAATTCTGAGCCAGAGAAATTGTATGAAAATGGACTGTTCATTGCATGAATCTCTGGCTAGATTTTTTTGCATGTGTGTTAAAGAGGATTACTTTAAGAGAACCTAAGGTTAAATTAAAGAGCATTAAAAGAAATCTTCATCCTTGTCAGAATTTGACAGAGATAGATATACAGACACAATGATGCCAAGTTAGACAAAAATATGTTAGTCTTTATAATGTATTCTCATTAAATCAGGAAGCATTAGGGTTTAAGAGACTTAGAGTACAATTGAGTACAACCAGCTGTCTGAAAAACCTCTGTTCTGAGCACCTGTGCAAATATGAT
Source organism: Pitta sordida (assembly GCA_013390025.1). Classification (NCBI taxonomy): domain Eukaryota; kingdom Metazoa; phylum Chordata; class Aves; order Passeriformes; family Pittidae; genus Pitta; species Pitta sordida. The sequence goes on from WEKX01007646.1 coordinate 35,190, forward strand.
TATTCTGCCATTGTACCTCATCTAGGTATTTGTCTCTTTATATATCATCACATGAAAACATCTGAAAATCATTCATTTGATAAATTGAAAGGAAAATGTATAGAAAATACATAGAAAGAGAAAGGAAAGGGATAATGAATTCTATTGGACTGGTAAAACTGAGAATCATGTAAATTCGAATGGGAAAACTACCAGGTCTGTATTGTGACAAACATGTGCAGGCACAGGAAAGTGAGTCCCTTATGTTTTCTTCATCATTAATTTTGATGATTTTGCTTGCGACATTAGTTAATAAATTGTTGAATGAAATAAGTAAAATTGTGGAGAGAATTGTGTGTTAGTGGGAGAAATTAATACAAAAATTTAAACCACTTTTATTCTTTTCATGCATTCCTTGCCAAAATAGATAATATGTGTAATATTTTAATAGTACTTCCAAAAGCTTTGTTTTAAGATTTGGCTCAGCTGTGTATCATCTTTCTTGTATTATTGCTAGACTGCAACAATTGTGCTATAATTGATATAACTGTTAAGATGAAAAACTATTTCAGGTATTCATTTACATACCTTTGCCATTTATCTTTTGATGACTTATCTGTTTCTTTTCATTCTAACTATGGTAGCTTAAGGTTCACATCATATTTCACACCAAAGAAAATGAAAATTTCAGAGAATTATATTTGTTCTAGAGTGTATAGAGTCAAAACAATCAAACCTGTATACCCCATTTTGGTTTAGTGCAGTTTCATTTTTTTCTCTTTATTATACATTTTTCCCAGTTTTATACTTCTGCTCCATCTTCCAAAACAGAAAATTCCATCCTCCCCTCAAACTCCACTTGTGTTTAATTGCAAAAGAGAAGTGACAGTATGATGCCAAGTTCTGGTGTTTTTTGAGAAATAATACTTTTATTTTCTGAGAAGCTGAGAATATTTCCAGCTAAATTCTTATAGACAAATTCTTTAACCACCTTCTAAAGCCCGCTTTGTTTGGCAAAACAGGACACACAATTTCAATAGGACCAATAAAAAACAATTTCCAGACTTCAGAACCCTGGAAAAAATAAAAGTATTTCAGCAGGCGTGAAAGGAGAATGTCCTAAAATCACTCAGGAGTTCTAGTGAAATTCATGGAGTTGTAACGATCTGTAGTATGTCACAGCTATTTTGTACAGATGTCTGGTTCCAGGGAATGAAATACTATGCCTGGAGTCCTGGATGCTTGTGAAATACACGACCAGGCCACAAAGATTGAAGGTGATAGATACACATGATGCCTATCATCAGGAGTTTGGAAAAGCCTGTAATAACACTCCTTCAGGGTATCTTGCCAAGAGATATATACATATCACTCAAAAGCAATTAATAATTTAAAATAATCAATCCCATTCTGCCAGTTCAAACTAGAGGAAGAGAATCTTTAAGCAAAGTTTATCTGACACAGCTGGGAAATACCAAGAAAGCCCTCTTGAGACCACTCAAGAGATATAAACAAGGAGGAAAAGTCATTGTGAAGTGCAGAGCCTGTATGTAAAATACAATCAAAGTCCAATAAAATCCTGTTTAATTAGACGTGAAAAGAGAACTGTGTGAGTCTTCAGAGTTCTCAGAAAGGCGGCTGTGTGTGAAAAACCATGTACTTTTAGGAACACAGTGCACCTGAAAGTCTTGTAACTTTTTTACTTGTTTAATTGGAGATCTAACCAGGACCCCATAGCTTCAAGACATAGAAAAAAGAAATTTGTAATAATTGCTGTTCTGATACCACACTTTTTTTTTCTCCTTGATATGTACTTCCATATTGGAAACTTTTCATAACTTTATAAAGAAAGGTATAAAATAAAATCTTCTTTAAAATTCAGTAAGAACTAGAGACTAAGGACTGAAGTCTGTTAGTTGCGTCACCTGCTGTGACACTGAGAACTCTTTATTCTGTAATACTGCTCAAGCTGGCAGGAAAGTTACTGCTCAAAAGGACTTCACACAGAAAGGGGCACACTGAGGTTGGTGGCAAAATACCCAGGTGTGATATGCAGCAATACTACTTCAGTCAGTGAGTTCATCCGAGACTCTCATGTTGTTTTGGAAAACTAGTAGAGCTGGTACTCCATGAAATGAAGTTCAACAATAACAATGTAACTTAAATTGGGTTTGCCTCTGCAAAATTTAAATACTTGTAATGCAGGTATCAGAAATAGGTAGTTTCTCAGATACAATAGAAAGAAATGACATTCTGGGGGAAGAAAAATAATGCTCTAAAATCAATCAGATTAAAATTATAGTGGATTGATATTATTAAGAATTTATCTTTAGTCTCCTAATGCTTAAATTCATATTATTGTATGATAAAGTATGAATCTGTATTTGTAATCCATTGGGAAGTAAAATGATAAAGTCCTTAGCAGGAGGTCTTAATAGATAGCAGGGCTCAAAATTATTTTTAAGATTCTGGATTTATTTTTTATCTAAAACCATTATTCCTTCAAATCTGAGCTTTTAATCATTTCGTTAGGTGACACAAAAAGGTCAAAACGTTTCAAGATTTCTCAAGTCATAACATTTATTTCTTTCTTCCAAATTGTATCTATGGTTCTATGTGGAAGAATGAATTATACTATTATTTTCAAAACAATAATCAACTAGAATAGGTTCCTCAGAGACATTGTAGTGTCCTGCTAATAGAGACTTTTAAGAACAGGTGAGACACATGTCACAAATCTTTTTTATATAACTGACATTTTTCTAATGGCATGGTGCTAGAACAATGGTTTGTTGCTTCTTTCTACCTCATTTTCTATTAATGTGGTTTATTTATGTTATTAAAAATACTAATTACGTGTGATAATTCATTTTAGTTTGGAGTAAAACAAATGCTTAAATCATAGAATCCTTATGGAGTTCAAATTCTGCTGGCAACACACTCTTGGGTTGATCAGAGGTATCTTAGGAATTAGTCTTGGTAATTTCTTCAGACTTCTGGAACCTCTTCTCTGACCATGTCAGCACGTTGGGAAGCTTCTCTAATTTTAATCTTCTTAAAGCCAGTTTAAGGATCACAGGATCTTGGGAGACTTCATGGTTTCCAGCTTCTTACACACGACCTGACCCAGCCTAAACCTAAACCTAAACCAGGACACTCCACCCCTAAAAGTACGGCTTTTTTGCTGCTCTGGCAGCAAGGGGGTTAACAGCTCAGCTGTTGCCTGGGCCTCAGTCGCTGCCATGGCATTCAAGGTTATAGAGATAGAGACATTTCTGTGAATAAACATATTTAGGAGAGAAGAAATAAAAACTTAGTAGTAAAATGTAGAGTGCCGGGTCAGGACGTGTGTAAGAAGCTGGAAACTATGAAGGCCCACCCAGGCCCACGAGAGAGGGGGTAGGAATGTTCTTCCAGGCATCCTGCTGCTGCTCATGAGTTGGACGGACCATGGTGTAAGCCTATGGAATAGAGAGAGAGGAAGAGTGAAACAGAATCCATCTAAGCCATGACTGAAGATGGAGATCAAGCTGCAAAAAGCTGCAGATGCTTTTCGGAGCCCAGAAACACTAGCCTGGAGCTAGCTGAGAGCTCGGCAGAGATCCTTTGAACAGACCTTTTGTGTACTGTGGTAGTATCTGAACTATGTACTTTGGGATGGTCTTATTGTATGAAGCAGCAGATTAGCGCTTAAAACATGGCATCCTGTGCAGTGACTGTCGGACAACAGAGAATTCAGAAGCACTGTCGTCCCCGGGTCGAGATCTCACTTGGGAAAGGGTCATGAAAGACTTCTCCTCTTGTGAGAGAGAGAGAATCTTATGAAAGGGCAGAGAGATGGTTCCTACCCTGTATCTGGTCAGAAATACTACCTTGCCTGGTTTGCCCCTACCCTATGTTCCCCTTTGGTCTCCTGGTGAAAAAAGGGAATATGAGATCTGTTGTAAGAGAAGGGGAGGAAAAGGTTGCCTTTTAAATGATGCTTCCTTCACATAAGTTCTGATCTTGTTAGTTAGTAAATAAATCCTTTATATTCTTCACTGGTAGTTTGCCTTGTCTTTGCCTGTGACCAGTTTTATTTTCCAGTTTTATTTTCCAGTTTTTCTCCTCCAGGAGAGGTTGTGGTGATTCTCTGGCATCCAGCCAGGGTCAGACCATGACATATGCATATCAATTTTTACACTAGGATAAGTCAGAAAATTCACTAGCACATTGAACATTGCTTAAAAAAAATGAGCTAGAATACAAAAAGGTACAAAATAGTCTCTGGCTTATTCCAGGTCTTGATGGTGTTGAGAACTGATGCTTTTAATTCTACAGATATTTCTTAGAGTGACTTCATATGTGGCAGGTCCAGTCTGTAAGGAGCTTTGTAAGTAACTCAGCTAATATTTAGTCCCTTTAAAGCAAACGAATCCTGTAACATACAGTACATATGAATAAATAAGATTCTTGGGAAATGTTGGTTCTTTTGTACTTCATTAACTCTAGTTTTCTGGAGGGACACTCATACACTGATCAGTTTGTAACAGACTCTGCTATCTGGATATCCGAAAAGGTTTATTAGCATGCAATGAAGAATATGATACTACTAAAAATCCCACCATAATCCATATCTGCAAGACAAGTGAGATAGAGACAAAAAGATAATACTAAGAAACAATTATGAAACGGCTACTATGTATTTAACTCAAGAAAAGCAATAAACAAAAATTTTATCAAAGGAGCATCCTTACTATTGCATGCTTTCAAAAAAAATTTTAGGCATTAATGATGATTTTTTGTTTTTGTGAGTGATGCAGACTGCATTTCTTAAAAGGTTTTTTTTTTGTTTTGTTGCTTATTTTGTCAAAACGCACACAGTCTCTACTCATGTGAAAATGCCTTTTGGTTGGTTTTGTGTTTCACTTTACCTTCTGTGTTGGATAAGCCAGTGACATGACAACAACTGGGCAGAAGTCAATTGTTTCTTTAACTAGAGTCAGGAAGCGAGGGAAAGACAAAAATGACCAGGTGCATCTCTTCTCCTTTCACAAAGACTGTTTCATAAACATAAAGCTCCTGTAATCCAGGAGGAGGTAGTTAGAGACTTGCTGAGCAGCTTGGATCCTCACAAGTCCATGGGACCAGATGGGATCCATCCAAGGGTGATGAAAGAATTAGCAGACGAACTCGCCAAGCCACTCTCCATAGTTTACCAACAGTCCTGGATGACTAGTGATATACCAGAAGACTGGAAATTGGCTAATGTGACACCCATCCACAAGAAAGGCAGGAAAGATGATCTGAGTAATTATAGACTGGTCAGCCTGACCTCAGTCCTAGGTAAAGTCATGGAACAGAGAGTCCTATGTGCTATTACGCAGCAACTGCAAAATAACCATGACATTAGAACGAGTCATCATGGATTTAGGAGAGGTAGATCTTGCCTGACCAAACTGATCCCCTTTTATGATCTGGTGACTCATCTGGTTGATGAAAAGAAGGCTGTGGATATTGTGTACTTGGACCTTAGCAAAGGCTTTGACACGGGTTCCCGTGGTAAGCCTCAGGAGAAACTCATGGAACATGGCCTGGATAGAGGCATTTTATGTTGTTTTTGGAACTGTTTGGATGGACAAGCTCAGAGATTGTTGGTGAGTGGTGCCACATCCAGCTGGTGACCGGTCACTAGTGGAGTTCCACAGTGATTGGTGCTTGGCCTGGCACTGTTTAATATCTTAATTGATGATATGGATGAAGGGATTGAGTCCACCATTAGCAAGTTTGCAGATGATACCAAGCTGAGAGCAAATGTTGAACTACCAGAGGGTAGGAGGGCCCTTCAGAGGGACCTTGACAGGCTAGAGAAATAGGTAGATTACAATAGTATGAGGCTTAACAAGTCCTAGTGCCAGGTTCTTCACTTTGGATAAACAACCCCATGCATTGCTATTTACTAGGGAATTAGTGGCTGGAGAGTGGTGAAATGGAGAGGAATTTGGGAGTAATGGTGAAGAAAAAACTCAATATGAGCCAACAGTGTGGCCGGGTGGCTAAGAAGGCCAGTGGCATCCTGGCCTTTATTAAGAACAGTGTGGCCTGTAGGACTAAGAAAGTTATTCTTCCCCTATACAAGGGACTGGTCAGACCACATCTTGAGTACTGTGCCCAGTTCTGTGCTCCCCAGTTTAAGAAAGATGTTGAGCTGTTTAAAAAGGTCCACAGAAGGGCGACAAGGATGGTGAAAGGACTGGTGAACAAACCCTATGAGAAGTGACTGCGGGAGCTGGGGTTATTCAGTCTGGAGAAGAGGAGTCTCAGAGGTGACCTCCTTGCTGTTTACAACTACTTAAAGGGAGGATGTATTTGAGTGGGTGCAAATCTCTCCTCTCAGTCTGACAGCACCAGAACAAGAGGACATGCCTTAAGCTGTGCCAGGGTAGGTTTAGACTGAATGTTAGGAAGAGCTTTTTCACAGAGAGAGTGAATGCTCGGTGGAATGGTCTGCTCTGGGAGGTGGTGGAGGTGTTTAAGAGAAGACTGGATGAGGAACTCGTTGACATGGTCTACATAAAGGGACGATGGGGCAGGGAATAAGGTCATATAATTTAAAAATAAAAATGAAGACATGATCCAGAGATTGACTCAGATAATTGGAGCGTGGTGTCCTTAGCACCAGGGTTGTGGATTCAATCCCTGTGTGGGCATTCGGTGGCCTTGATGATCCTCATGGGTACCTTCCAACTCAGAATATTCTGTGATGCTTTGAAAACAATTCAAGTTTTCCTTATGGGCCTTATGCATGTTAAAAATAGTTTAAACTTATTTGTGAGCTTTCAGTTTTCTGAGGGAGTACGGTGTCCTTACCACGTATTCACTGAGGTGAACTTTTATACATGAATAGAAGAGCAGATACTTTAAGCAGAGGAGTTGTGCTATCCTCTCTCCTTCCTTTTGTAGCAAGCAATATCATGTCACAACATGCGTCAAAATAAACCAAGTCATGGAAAATTTTTTTTTAGGGAAATGACTGAGTTGTGAATAGTATCTAAAGTTGAGAATATTAGTAATTTCTGAAGATACTTGTTTCTTGCAGGACACCTTGCTCCATGTCTATTGTAGAAATAGCAAAATACAGGGCTCTATTCTTTCATACAGAAGGGAGAGTTAAACTCATTTCTCATGTCTGTTATTCCCATCTCTCCTACTTAGAGATATTCCTCAGTTCGGAAGATCTTCTTACCTTTTCCCTTTACCTTTCAAATACAATTGGATGAGTTTGCAGCTCTCTTTGTTGGCAGTTCCTAAGTAAGGAAAAAGCTGTAATTAAGTCTTCAATTGAGACCACGAAACAGAGTCGTTGTGGCATAGAATAGAGAATTAAAATGCATACAGCATATGTTCTTTTGTGACATTTTATTTTTGAAATTCTAATTGTATGCTGGCAAGTCACTGTATGCTGGCAAGTAAGAGACATCAAATTATTTCTAAGCTCAATATGTCATTAGATTCTATTACTTTCCATAATTTATGTTCTTGGTCATATAACTGAAATTAAGTGTCAAGTGAGAAGTTACACACAGGGATTTCAAAATATTGTAACCTGCTTTTTCAGACTTTCAGTGAAAAAGTGAAGTAAATTATGTTTCCTATTTGCATATATTCAGGATGACCTATGAACCTTCCTACTGTCCATCAATACACTATAAATACAAAAACTTTGTACAGTAAATGTATGTTAATAGAGAAATTATGTAAGTTGATCATAGCATTTAAAATAGCATTTTGAGAATCTGAAAACTTTCTGTTGCTGGACTTTATTCTGTATGTCTTGCTAGAAGCAGGAGAACTCAGATTCACAGTTGCTTCACACAATACAGACTAGCCATGGAAGATTTTTACTTAAAATATGTCCTAGAACTCTGAGTCAAAGTCTAGTCATTTGAACAGGAATGTTTTTAATAAGGCTATTGGATTCTGTAGTTGTTTTCCTGAAGTGATTTTCTCAGTTGAAGTCAAAATATGGTGGTTTTTTATTTTCCTACTCGTCTTCCTCTCTGTTATGGTTTAGGATTTTTTTGCTGCTCTGCCAGCGAGAGGGTTAACAGCTCAACACTCAGCTCAGTCGCTGCCATGACATTCAAAGTTATAGAGATAGAGATGTCTCTGTGAATAACATATTTGGGAGAGAAGAAAAAATTGATTAGCAAGATATAGGGGCCGGTTCAGAACCTGCATCGGGAGGCTGAGAGATCAAAGGCCCATCCAGGCCCATGAGAGACAGGGTAGAAATGTTATTCCAGGCATCCCGCTGCTGCTCGTGAATTGGACGGACCATGGTGAAAACCTATGGACTAAAGAGAAAGGAACCAGTGATGTAGAATCCATCTAAGCCACGACTGAAGATGGAGATAAAAGCTGAAAAAAAACCTGCAGATATTCTTCGGAGCCCAGAAACAGCAGCCTGGAGCTAGCTGAGAGCTCAGCAGAGATCCTTTGGACAGACGTTTTGTGCATTGTGGTAGTATCTGAACTATGTATTTTTGGATGGGCTCATTATGACGCAGCAAAAAAGCCAGTACTTAAAAGCTACATCCTGTGATGTGACACTTGGACCACAGAGAATTTTAGAAGAACCGTCTTCCCCGGGTCGAGATCTCACTTGGGAGGGTGTCATGAGAGACCTTTTCCTCTCGTGAGAGAGAGAGAGAACTTTATGGAAGGGCAGAGAGATGGTTCCTACCCTGGATCTGGTCAGAAATATCAACTTGCCTGGTTTACCCCTACCCTATGTTCCTCCTTTGTCTTTTGGTGAAAAAGGGAATATGAGATCTGTTGTAAAAGAAGGAGGGGTGGGGGGAAAATGTTGCCCTTTAAATGATGCTTCCTTCACATAAGTTCTCATCTTGTTAGTTAGTAAATAAATCCTTTATATTCTTTACTTGTAGTTGCCTTGCTTTTTCGCTTGAGACCAGTTTTATTTTCCAGCTTTATTTTCCAGTTTTTCCTCCAGGAGAGGTTGCGGGTGAATCTCTGGAATCCAGCCAGGGTTAAACCACGACACTCTCCCATCCTCCAACTGTTACTTTTTCAAACTTTACCTGCTATATAAATGCTGAGACACATTTGTTTTGTGGAGGAATGAACACGATCAGTAGCTTTCTGATGGTGAAATGACATCTTGCTCCCTCTACATTCATTTGGACTGGTGGTCATAGCAATAAACTCAGAGACTGTGTGGCTTTGTTATTTTGGGGCTTGCTTTATTATTTTTTCCTTTCTGTAAACAAAACAGCTAGTAATAGACAATAAATAAACATAGTATCAGCTTCACGCTCCTTCAGCTGAGCTCCAGCTGTCTTCTGTACAAATCAGATTGATAATGTAAATATACATACACACAGATTCACAGATACACAGAATATCATGAGTTGGAAGGGACCCACAAGGATCATCTAGTCCAACTCACCATCTAACACCCATACAGATCCGAAAGCACATCCCAGAGCTGTAAACAAAAACCTAGGTACCTCACAGTCTAGCAGGTCACTCCGAGCCGGAAGGGGCCCAGGATCATCCAGCCCTACACACCCCCAGCTAGACCATGTCACTAAGCTCCTCATCCAGTCTTCTCTTAAAAACCTCATGGGACGGTGACAGCACCACCTCCCTGGGCAGTCCATTCCAATGTGCAATCACTCTCTCTGTGAAAAACCACTTCCTAACGTTAAGATTGAACCTCCCCTGGCGTAGCTTGAGGCCGTGCTCTCTCGTTCTGGTGTCGTCAGCCTGGAAGAAGAGGTCTACACTCATCTGGCTGCAACCTCCCCGCGGGTAGTTGTAAACAGCAATGAGGTCACCTCTGAGCCTCCTCTTCTCCAGACTGAACAGTCCCAGTTCCTGTAGTCGCTCCTCATAGGGCCTGCCCTCCAGTCCCCTCTGCCATTAAGGGCTTTTTCCCATGGTAACGTCTAAATCAAGTTCCTAAACAGTCCAAAGTCAGTCCTCTGGATGTCGAGCATGGAGAGTTGATTTATGCCCCTCCTTGTCCCGTTGCCGATTCAGAACTCTATGATTTCATGATCACTGCATCTCAGAGTTCCTCCAACCACAATATCACTGACTAACCCTTCCTTATTTGTAAACAACAGGTCGAGGACAGCCTCCCCCCGGGTAGACTCACTCACTTGTTGCATCAAGAAACAGTCGTCAACTACCTCTAAGATCCTTCAGGATTGTATCCTCTCTGATGTGTTAAGTTCCCAGCAGATATCAGGCAGATTAAAGTCTCCAGCAAGAATTAGGGCAGACGATCTTGAGGCTGTCTGTAGTTGCTTAAAGAGCAATAGGTCCGCCTCTTCTAATCAGGTGGTCTGTAACACACTCTGAGCAGAATTTCAGCTCTATTGGGAATCTTTCTTACCTTGACCCATAGAGTATCTACTTGATCATCCTTGATGTCCAGTTCTATGGTGTCTAAGGTTGTTTTAATGTATAGGGCCACTCCCCCACCTCTACGTGGTCTCCTGTCCCTTGTAAAGAGTGTGTAACCTTCTAATGTGGCACTCCAATCGTGCGCCTCTTCCCACCATGTTTC
>WEKX01007647.1:0-73664 GCA_013390025.1 Pitta sordida
GTAAATTACTTCTTAATTAAGCAAGAGTACACATCTATTCAGACAAGATGTATTTTCTAAGTTGGAGTACTTAAAAGAGTTTCTAAAAATAGGATTTGATCATCAAAGTCACTATTGTGAAATCTTAGCGGGAATTTTACTGGTTTTGTAAACAACCACAAGAGCCACAGAACAACCTGAATCCTGGAAAATAAAACTAATCTTTGATCAATGATTTCAGTGGGTGTTCCACGAGGCAGCTTTGCCTGCGCTCACCAACAGGTTGGAGAACACAAGATTCTGTCCACTGGAAACACCCCTGGGTACCACAGCACCACCCAGCCCTGCCAGACTGAGTCAGATGCTTCTGAATGTTGTATCTCCATTTAATTGCACTTTGAGACACATAAATAACTTTAAACTACTCATGTTTTCTAGGGAATCCAAGGAATTTTATCTTTCATTTACAGGTTTAAGAACCTTAAGGGCCCCAATATCTGAAGTTGCCATCTAGCTGTTACAAGGTTATTTTTTTGAGTTTTACCTCATAATAATTGAGCTTTAGTTTAACTCAACAACAATTTAAATGAACTGCTGATACACTGACAAATTTGATGTGCTTTCATTGCTTCTCATTCCCCCCTATGAATTCCCATCCTAATGTTTTAGCATTGCTGATTTCTGGGCCTTGCGAAGGGGTGGAATAAAAAGCTGATTTTGTATCCTGTCTGTTACTGTTCACTCACCAACAGAAAAGCCTTTTATATTAAATTGTAGAGAAGCCATGGAAAAACCTCAAGAAAAATGAATTAATCACTGTAAGAAAAAGATGCACTTTCAAGTTAAATATTATGAATTATGGATATTCGTTCATGTTGCTTATTGATATTTGTTGTGAAGTAACAACAGCTTGTGTATTCATCAAAGGATTTAACACTAAATGCTAATTTTATGTTTAAATCACAATTCCTTCCCTGTTTCAGAATGAGACTGTATTTCCTATTCACCTGCTGACAGAAGAAAACATGGTTGGATTAACCAAAATAATAAATGGAGAAAGTTCTCCTGGTTATCTCAGGAAGGAGCTTTCTTGATTTAAGGCACAGGACGAAGTTCACTGCCAAGTGTGTATTTACCAACAGTCCCTGCCCGACGCTTTGTGATGGGAGCTGCATCCTCAGGGTGCAATTACAGCAATTATCTGGATGGATCTTCTCATCAGTGACCTTTGACTCGTCTCCTACAAACTGTCAGTCTTCATCACCAAGTGGGCAAAGCTGGGTATTGTTTCGGCTCAATCAGCTGCTCCTGAGGAAGAGAAACCCCCCCATTAGGGCAGCCTGGCTGCCCACAGTGACCTCCAGCAGCCAGCCGGCATCTGCCAGGGAGGAACAGCAGCTCCCTCCAACACACACTGCTGCAATCCTTAGGCCTTGCAAGGGAAGCAGAAATAAATCTTGTTGGATTCAAAGTGCACTGCCTAATCTTAAAAGGCTCTGTGTATCTCATTTTCCATAGGATTTGTTAGTTAGGCATCAATTTTGGAGAATTTGCCCCAAAGGGAAGAGAGCTGTTTCTCACTTCTCATCTAATTAGAATTATGTAATTCACTGGACTGAATTTACTATAAACTTATATATATGAAAAAAATGGAGCATAGTCTTACCTTAACACTATTATGACATTTATTGTCACAATTTTACTGAAGTAAAACTTCTGCAAACGTTTTTTTCAGAGGGAATGGCCTGGAGGGTACAGCTCATATAAAGTTATTTCAATTCACAGTCACTAACGCTGAATGGTGAAGGGATAAATGACTCAGTTCAGTTTGCAGGACATTTAAAACAGGATTGGAAAATACCAACTGTAGACTGTTTTATAACTTTCACTTTGCAGTGAAACAGGGTTACTGTCACAGAAACATTTTAAAAATCACTTTTTCCTTAAAGAAGGAGAACTTAGTTCTCCAGAATACAGTTTTTCCAGAAAAGGGATGGCAGTTCCAAAGCTTAACTGTAATCACCATTAGTTGCTACCTACAATTTAATTAATTAGTAATATGTAAAAGCAAGGCTCTTCCTTATCAAAGCAATCAGCAATGTCACTCCTTTGCATTCCTTCCTCCCACTTCAAATGCTGTTTTGTGGAGAGAGAAGGGATAAAACCAATAATAAATAATCTGGAAAAAAACTCCTCAATGTGAAAAATAAACAAAATCATTTACAGAGGTAACTCAATCAACTACCAAAGGACAAACTAAACTCTTCATTGTCAAGTGCCAGTTCAAAGTGAAAACAGATTGAACCAAAACTGCCCCAAAATGCTTTACCATTTTGTAATGCTCACACCCCCCCAACGCCAGACAGAGCCCAGCTGTTTCTGTGACTAACTTCAAACAATAGCTGGGCTGTTTAAAAGCTCGACAACAGGGAATGATGTTTGCCTGGAGACATACTGTGTTAACGTAAATTGCTTTCAAATGCACGTTCAGCTTCTTAATCAAAACAAAAAGTAGATATTAAACTGTGTGTGAGTGGAAGTTACTCTCAGAGCCATATAACACTGTCAGCCATAATTCAGTCATCCATTAGGCACTGCACGGAGGGAGCTGGCATTCAGGGGGAAAGACAGCCAAAGGAAAGTGGTGTTCGTTTTACTCTTCCTGCTTCAGAAAGCCCTTAAGACTATGGAATATTCTTTATGAACCTTCCTATTACCAGCAGATGAAACTCTCTGCATTTCCTCCTTCCGAGATGCTCTACACTCATGCCCATGGCTGTTAGTCATGCTGCCACAGCGCCTTCGTATCATCTTAAGCACTGACCTTTAAGAAGTTATAAATGTTATTTCAGCTCTATTATTCTGATTTTAATGTCTCTGGAAGTGATTAACAGCACTGGCTTTATGTCTTTAGGTCCCTGCTCACCACCTTCTGCTAATGTAACTTAATCATTACATGCTGCAACACTCCAGGTTTCTATTTCAGTGAGATTAAAACAGTAATAAGCAGCAGCAAACTGTAGATCAGTGGACTTCCTTGCTCCTGAAGGTAAAAGGATTAAATCAAAGATTAATTCTGTTCTTTGTATCATCTTTCTAATTTCTACAATGAAGACAACATAGCTTTAAATTGAGAGACAGCAAGGCTTCCTCACAACAACAACTCCACTCCCATCTGGTAATTTTTTGTCAGTTATCTTTGCAGTGTGGTTGTGAGATTGTAAAATAACCAAATCCATGCAACTAACAAAAAAGTAACCATGGCAAAGATCTTCAGTAGATGTGCCGACAGATAGCAGACTTGTTTGTCTAATCCAGACTTGGGAATCAGCAAAAGGATCTGAAAGACAGGAAAAGGATTAGTTTGGATACAAAGGAGAGGATGGCAGGAACTTTACTATGACAGTTCAAGAAAATTTCTTGGAATGTTCCCAAAAATGGAAATCAGCTGGAAATCCACCATTTCCTCGTCTACCGTACCAGAATAATGCTCAGATGATGAGTAAAACCCATCTCATGGGTTACATCTCCCATTACAGCACGGAAAGACCCCGTCCTTGTGAGGAAGCTGCCTGTGCACCATTTCCATGCTGCTCTGCCAACATTTAACTTTTATAACACATAAAAATATCTACTGGATTTGATGAGTTCACCCTTTATCAAAGGGCCAGATCACTCCTTGTGGCCTGTGTGCACACTTCAACTCACCTTAAAGGACTTCTTAGATTTGTCTAACAAACCTGTTGCTTGTTAAAAGCCCTAAAATCTCTTTAGGTAAAGATTTCTTAGATAAGCAGCTGGAAATATCAATAAACAGTAACTTTACTGATATGTTAAAATGATTTATCAGCAACAGAAAATGTATTAACATGCCCCTGGTGCAAACTTGGTGCACTGGTGGCACTCACCTGCCCTTCCCTTGAGCCAACTCAGCCACATAAAGCCGAGCAGAAGGCAAAACCAGCAAATGTTGTGCAGGGATGAAAAGGTGCCACAGTGGGTTTAAGAACCCAAGACACACAGTCAATGAATGTGGGGAGACCAGCTGTCCAGCTGAACCTGTACCAGCCCGACTGGGAACAAATTCCCATTCCAGGAGCTACAAGTCATCACCATCCCATCCCAGAACATGGCGAGCTGGAAGGGACCCCCAAGGATCATCCATCCAACCCTCAGCCCTGCACAAGCCCATCCCTAAGAGTCACCCCCTGTCCCAGAGGATCATCCCGACCTTCCTGGAGCTCTGGCAGCCTTGGGGCTGTGCCCAACCACCCTCTGGGGGAAGAACAACCTTGTCCCCAGATCCAACCTCCCCCTGCCCTGCCCCAACTCCAGCCATTCCCTGCCTCCTGTCCCTGGTCGCACAGAGCAGAGATCAGGACATGCCCCTTCCCACGAAGGTGTCACTGCAATGAGGTGACAATTCCCTTCAGGCTCCTCTTCTCCACCTGAACACACCAAGTGCCCTCAGCTGCTGCTCACACCCTTCCCATCTTTCCCCTCCTTTGGACGCTCTCCAATGGCTTCAGGAGAAGCCACACCGCCCTCTGCGGGCTCAGCTCCTCAAATCCTGCCCTCAATAATATCCCTGAGCTCGGGCTCCGCTCCCTCCGGGATCCTCCTGGGAAATATTCCTCAAAGCTCCAGAAAGCAACTCATTCTAATCGACCCCTCAAAATGTACCGACACCTGCGGGGTCAGTGTGCCGCTTAGAGGCATCATTGAAGTTATTCTGCATCAAGTCCCAAAGCTTTATAAAATATAAATCTGAATGATGGTGAAAATATTTGTAATGCTATTTGCTTAGTTATGCAAATTCTTAATCACGAAGAACAATCACTGTTTGCTGTTAAAAACAATGAGACCACTGGGAATGACTCCTGCAGAGGGCAAAGCATTCTTGATTTCCAAAAGGACACATTTCTAGCCTCTAACTACTGAAATAATCATTTTGCAAGTTCAGAGATAAATATACCTTTTATTACTACATTCATATTCCACTTTATGCAGTCAGATTCTTATGTGTCAGCACAGAATGAGTCAGCTTTGCTATTAACAACAATTAAATGAACAATATATGCATATTCATTAAATTAGTGGATGAATTTTAACAACTCCGCTGTTTAGATCTTACAACACCAATGGAAACAGCACAAAAATAGAGTCAACAACATTATTTAAACAATTATAATAGATAAAAGCATTATTAAGTCCTGCCATTAGTAAGAATAAATGGATTTTTGAAAACTTCACCATTACGGTAACAGATACAAACCAATAAATATGAACCTTTCTACCTGGAGGTAGTTCCACACTTGGCCAGTTACAACAACTGAGACCAAGGAGGACCAGTCTGTTTGTGAGTTATTTGCCCATCACGTGGAGAATCCATTGCACAAGTCGCTGCTGTTTCGTGCTCTCTTGGAGCTACTGTTTCTATCTCCTCTAAACCAGGAACAATCTCAATGGCACCATGTTCATTTTTCACAGTAGAGACATCTTAGAATGATTTCAGGGCAACATTGGAAAAAAACAAATTAGTTGTGCAATAATGGACAGTGATACATAAATACTTGCCAATGTTGACTTTGGGGAAAATCCTTCTGAAACAGCACAGAAATTTCTAATATTTGCATGAGTGAATTAATGAGCTCAGTATTTGCATGAAAAACGCCTAAAAATACTTTATCACAGCTCTAGAAAAATCAAGCTTTCAGATGAGGATATTTGCAAGATACCAGAAATTGTCTGCATATAGGAAAACATTAATAAACAGCAAAATCTAATTACTGAAACAAACAAACACTGCAGCTGTAACACTTGTCTCTAACCATACCATTACAGTGAAAACAGCAGAGTCGATGCTAATGTAAACTCAGCTGCTGATATATATTCATTAGATTCAGAAATGCTCCAGCATTTCTTCATCCCACTGTGTCAAACTTTGTCTCAGTGTATCTGGCCACCAATCAGTGCAGATACAACCTGGTACACCAAAGGTGAGGTTTTAGGACTCACAGGCCTAAGGTGTTCCTCCATTCTTGCCTCTTACTCCATAGAAATCACCTGAAAAACCTTATTGAGGAGACTACTGTGGCTTTCAAAAACATCCTAGAAGCACAGAGGCAAACCACGGGATATTCTGGCCAAGCAAAGCCCTTTTCTGGCCCCGATAGCCCTGAAGGTGACAAAACATGGAAACACCTCACCCAGCAGCAGTGCAGAGACTGAAGTGACAGAATAAACACTCAGTGCTCCAGAGCTCCCCACAAAGAGCAACACTGAGTGATTCTGACCATCACACAGTTCTGACTGCACAGACACACTGAACCAAGGGCTCTGTAAATCACCTGATCACAGATCACCTCTGTACCGTGACAGAACAGCTACTTCAGCCATTTAAATCAGTAGCATTTTATTTGATCACTACCTGGTCTAAGTATGACAGAAAGAAAGTGAACAATTTATTAAGATGGACTGGATCTCTTGTGATTAACAGGCAGCCTGAGTCTTTAAAGTGAAAAGTTTTCAATCTGGTCTCTATTAAATCAGTGTATTATAAATTATGAGCTCTTAAGAAAGCTCACTATGGCTCAACTCAGCAATGATGTGTCTCAGTTCTCCTTTATAAAAAGGCAAAGACAGGGAAAAGAAAACCACATTTGTAAGTGCTGCTAAGCAGGGAGTTTAGGAAATTGTTTGCAGGAGCAGGGGGAAGCCCAGAATGGGCACCTGAGCAATGACCCAACTCAGATGACAAGAATTTCTGGCACACCATAAAGCCTATTCTGAAGTATTCTTCCATTATTAGCTTCACTGTGAAGCAGTAATTAAACAGCAGGGAAGATTCACTGCCATAACCTTTTAGCCTTTATTCTAATTTACATGATTAAATTCTGACTTACTCACTGATTACCTTCTGCCTTAACACACTTCAGGTTCTCATGGATT
Source organism: Pitta sordida (assembly GCA_013390025.1). Classification (NCBI taxonomy): domain Eukaryota; kingdom Metazoa; phylum Chordata; class Aves; order Passeriformes; family Pittidae; genus Pitta; species Pitta sordida. The sequence goes on from WEKX01007647.1 coordinate 6,931, forward strand.
TTATTTTTGCCCTTGCTTCCTTCTCTGGGTGTAGCACTTTTTGCCTTCACCAATTCACAATTTTCAGCATGCTTACACATATTTTTCTGTTAGCATAATGAAGAATAAATAGATAAATATTAATCTGTTTAAGCAATCTAACACACAGAGAATGAATATGGTTCTGACAGACAAATTTTGGAAGACTAAGTGGAAGACTGACTTACTTAACAACATCCATAAAACTTCTCAAGATTTTCCAGAATACGTATTAAAATTGTGTTTTAAAGAACATTGCCATTTGGCGGGTATAAAATTTATCATTTTCTGGTTCCTGGATAAGCAATAAAGTTTTACATGCAAAATCTGTACGTGATAAAAAGGTTACACTTTAAAGTAAGTGTGCACAGTTAACCCAAAACTAGAAGTATGTTCTCATTTCATATGGTTTTGAAGGGAATAATATTTTTTCCCTTCCTTGCAGAACTGGTCCTAGCACTCTCTCACTTCAGCTGTCTTTCCACATTCTTTAATTTCTACCTTTGTTTATTTGTTCTATGAATTTGTCTTCTTAGTTGTTTTAAGAATACCACTGTATTAAACATCAGTGACTTCAGTACAGGATTGTACAAACCAATACTGATCCTGAAAACATGATGTGGCAGGTGTTTTCTACTTAAAGTGGAACACTATAAAGTTATTTATGAATCCCCCAATACAAGGCTTAGAGAAGGGCAGAGGTTTTCCTCCCAACTTTATTTTCTCAGCAAATCCTTAATAATCAGGCTGGAGTAATGGTACATTCCAACATACCAAAGACAAAGCTATTCTAAATGTTCTCTTCAAAATGAAGCTTTCAGTTCAGACTGAATTCAGTCTGTGCCACTGCTGAAAATCATATTTTGGGCCCAAATACTGCACTTTGCTCATATCAGGACATCATTGCTCTTACTTTATAATTCTAAGCAGTGCATGTCCAAAAGATTCATCAGAGGATAGTCTCAAACTTTCCAGCATTTCAATTCCACTGTTTATTTGTGAAAGATTTACCCTGGAAATAAATATAACTGCACTATTTTAGTTAGGCTGCAGGCAAAAAAAGGTTTTTATTTTCTCATGGTAAATATAACCCCGAAGCCAACCATACCTTGGCCAGACCATCAGCTGGGCAAGCAGCATTTTCTCAGGGGATTTAAATACCTTATTACACGTGTAGCCACATTGAGCACGTTTGAATCTTTTTCCACCTCTATGAGTTTTCTTGTGCTGAAGGAAAGTGTAGCGCTCGTGAAAAACCGCTTTGCAGGCACTGCATTCTGTTGCCTCTTCCACGTAGGAATGAAAGTTTTTCAAGCGGACACCTGGACATTTATAAAAAAAAATGGATTTTAGTGACAAGTTTTTGACTTCCACAATTTTAATCAAGAGTTGGACTGTTTATATCCCTGAGTAATGCAAACTTTGTGGAGGAAAACACAAAAGAACCTTCAGTGCTCCCTCCAGGAGAGGTAAAACAACCAATACACAAATTATTTTAAGACTAAAGTTGCAGCAAGATGTTGTAACTTTCCAGAAAAAGCCTTTGCACCTTCCTGGTTACACGCCTAAATCTTAATGATTTCAGTGGAAATGGTTTAATAAATCAAACATACAAAAATCCCAGTAATTCTCTGCTTTAGTCTACACAAAAAAATCATTTAAGCATGACACTGGAAGTAGTATTTGCAGCATGGAAATGAAAACTGTAAAAATACGTGAACAAAAAAATTGTGTAAATAATAATTCCACTTCTACCTTCAAATATTTAACAGACTTCAACTGGATCTCTCTTTGGAAGCATAAATAGATTCTAAAGGCATTTTGTATGTCTGAGTATTTTTCCAATAGAGTTTTCCCTATATTTCTGGAAACTTAAAATTCTGTATAGGTTTTGTGGTAACGGGTCAGTTCTATTGCCTCAAACACTCCTTACCGAAAAACAGAAGGTCACAGTGCCACAGGTATCAGGCAAAAGAAAAAGCCAAATCTTTGCTCCTTTGCATTTAAAACAAATTAAAACATCAACCACAAGATGTCACCCCATCTCCTTGCAGAAGGAGCTCACCTGCAAAACAATGAGTACATTTTCCATAGAAATATTCTGTGATGACACGAAGTCAGATGGAACACATTTGGTGAAATTTTGTGAAAATTAGAGGTTTCCCCTCTACTTATCTCTGCATTTAATTTTCATTATCTTCCTTTAAACTCACCCAAATCACCTTTTCGGGAAATAAAGATACTGCAATGTGGACACTGGTGTTTGGACACGTTTTCTCCATGCTTCTGCAGCATATGGATTTTCATGGTACCCCTCTGAGTGAATCTGGCCTGGCAAACACAACACTCATAGCGTTTTTCCCCTATTAAAAAGATATTAAAATAATATGTGTTATTTGATAGAAATGCAAATTCCTACAGACTTCAACATCCATGTTCTTAACAGCAAGAGTCTCCAGACGAACCAAAAGTTCCTATTAGTTGACAATCCACAAAAACTAACCAAGTTTCCCTAAGTTTACATAACTGATCACAACAAAAACATCTCAGCTTCCAGAATCTATGAGTCAAAAATCGTCTCAAGATATGAACCTGAGAGTTCATAAAAATCAACTAACTGAGAAATAAGTGTTAACAACTTGATCCACAGAAAAAGGCAGCACGTAAATGAAATACTTTTGCAATGATATAAAAGAAGTTTGGGAAGAACAGCAAGAATGTAACTAACACAACCGTACAGTTAGATTTCCAATAACCAAATCCAGAAAATTTAAGCCTGTTGTGGTTTTAGGTAACACTTCTGTACTCTTCCTCCAGATGATCTTAATTCCAAGTTTATTGTCCACGTTAGCAAAAGAACAAATTTTATAATAAGAACATAAAAGCCAGAATTTTAAAACTACTGTCAGGCTACCTGGATATAACCAAACATAAAATTCTTTGAAAATACTCAGAAAATAAAAGTAAGATCAAACAAAATGTATATTAGTCACCTTTGAGTCCCAATGAAACACCTTTGTTGCAAAGTTTAGTTCATTCTGCCTTTTTATACTGATACGTTCTACATAAATATTGTAATGAGCAGTTACCAAATGCACAGTTTCTCCATTTATAAAGCTGCTTAAGGAATTCACTGCTAGATCCATTCAAATCTACAACGCTATTGACTTAAATAAAATTAAACATGACTTCCAAGCCTTGCTGTAGGAAAGTCAAATAATTTGCATGGCAGTAATAGTGGGCTCCTTCAGCTTTCCTCATTCAGGTGAAGCTCACAGGAATGAGAGAGCTGTAAGAGCAGCGAGTGCTGAATAGTTTGTTACTGACACAAGGGAAAGAATAGGAGAATTTATTATAACCTGTCAGGGGGTTTAAAGATGCAGGCTATCAAAAATCTAATCAGTAAGATAAGGTGCATGGAATAAAATTCAGGCTTGGTTACAGCTCTAGGTCTGGACACAGCACATAAAAAAATTCAGATGTTGAATATCCACTAGACTGAGACAGTGATTTAATCATAGGTGAGTGTGACTCAATCACAGGTGCGTTTCTCAGAGCCTGGTGTTTCCAAGTGAACCCATAAGCAGAGTTTTAAGTTTTTTATCTCTTGATTCAGAAATCTTCAATCCTGGAAAGAAAAACCAAACATCATCATGCATAAAAATGTATATATACAAGATCTTAGACATTAGCTAGTATTGTATGTGAAATGAGACATTAGCTAGTATTGTATGTGAAATGAAGCGTAAATGAGGAGCTTTTGTAGGAGCAAATTCACATAAACACATTGTCTATCAGCGATTTTAGCAAAATAAAGTAGAAAATGCCCTTAAAATGTAACTAGGTTTAAAAAAGCTAATTAATTGCACAAATATAAATTTGGAGTGACTCATTTATAAATATTACTACAGAGGCTGGTGATCTTTGCTTTGATGTCATTGTACCTGGGCCACTGATCCCAGGGATCCAGAAAGTCTCTAACTGCAGAAACTTCTCAAGGTTAAAAGTCTTGGCAAAAACGTTGTAGCTTGAGAGCACATTTAAATCATACCATGTGAAAGTGTACAGACCCTCCCAAAAGATTCAGCAAGGCTGTACTTACTTCTACACTGCAGTATTCACATGCTGTGCACTTGAAAGGTTTTTCTAAAGTGTGTCTGTACCGCCTGTGCCGTGAAAGTTCACCCCTGGTCACAAATGCTGTGTCACACTCACTGCATTTATAGGGTTTGGTTCCTGCAAGAATAGATAATCAGAATTTAATACCACAACAGCATGATTTGTCTGCCTTAAATCAAAAAGCACAATTTTTAATAGAATATTTTCTGATATTCTGATTTTTTAGATACTATAAGTCATAGAATGGTTTGTTTTTGAAGAGAGCTTAAAGACCATCTCATTCCAATCCCCCTTCCACCATCCCAGGTTGCTCAATGCCCCACCCAACCTGACCTTGGGCACTTCCAGGGATGAGGCATCCACGGCTTCTCTGGACAATGTGCTCCAGTGCCTCACCACCCACACAGTAAAGAACTCACTCTGTATATATACACACCATAAGTTTAACAAAAACATAATTTATCACTTTGCTTCACATGTTTATACAGCAAAATGAAAACATCACAGACAATTCTATTATGCCTGTAGGACTCAGGCACAACTGAAATCACTGTTCAGCTGGCAAAAGTTTTTAGGATGGTATTTAATAAAATAAACAAGTACATACACAAAGAGTTACTAACTACAGACGTCTTTTCGTGGTGGAATGCCAAACAAAATCAGACAATTCCGAGCACAAATGATCAGAGAACACAGCTCTAAGGCAAAGCCATTTGCCTGCTATTGCAATTCTGCAGACAGTATGTAAAATGAAGCATTTCCAAGGGTTAGACACCTGTGTGTGTGTTCACATGGTTGTGCAGGAGAGTTGCTGTGTGAAAAGCCTTTGGGCAGAGGTGACACATGTAACGAATCTCATCAGGATGGCTTTTCAAATGATGCCTCAGACGTGATGAGCTGTCTGAGTTGAAAATGCAGAAACAACACGTGAAATCTTCTTTATCTCCTGTTGGAACAAAGACAAATTTAGATTGTACAAGCCAAAGTAATGTTCACTTTTTCAAAAAACAGTACCAATTTCAATAGAGTCCCTCTACTTTGGCCAAAACTACTTCATACTTCTACATCCAAGGACTTACATTAAGGCTTGAGTGATCTGCCCCAAAACTGTCCTATATGTTAGTGATACAGTATAGAATCTAATCCCAGGAAACCTAACTCCTACCCTACCTATCACCTCCAAAACAGGATGAAGCTTCTTCTCTCAATATCATCACTAAGACATGGCTCATCAAGACAACGTGTACAGCACCCTTCTTGATGACAACTGGGTAATTAGTACAAAGTAAGCTTATTCAAACATTTGGAAATGGCAGGTTAAGCTATTCTCAGCTTTCTGGTAGTCTGGTAGTCCTGAATCTGTAAAGTGTATATAAAAAAATCCCCTCTTTAAAATTACAAGCTGAATTTGAGGGGGGAAAAAAAAATCCATTCCCTGAAGAAGTCACAGAATAAAAGTTCATGGCACGACAGTAATGGAGTTCTTTGGAGAGTAACAAGTTGAGATTAAATGTGCAACACTCTCAGTTATGAAAAAGATTTGAAACTGTGAAATGGCAAATACGTCATTTTTTGAGGAGTCTTTCCAGCAGAGTCGTCTCAGCTCCCAAGTGCACCCTCTGTAATGTTTTTCATGCTGAGACCAAAATGCATTTTATACAATGCTTTATACCACCCAGAGATGTGCAGATAACACTTCAGTAACAGCAAACAAAACCACTTTATTGTCATTTCTTCATTGTGGATTCATGCCCACACAAAAGAGCGTTGTTAACTTTGTTAAAGCTGCTCAAATGTGCTTCCTATCAACGCTGTAACTAAAACAAGGGACGTTAACAATTTGTACAACAGACAACCTCAGCCAAGATAATGTAAAATCTGCATACAACACACACACTTACAGGCTCAACAGAACTGATGTCATCCAACTTTTACTGTTTCTAAGGAAAGAGATGCTTATCTGTCCCTTCTAAGTCAGTGCTTAACTTCTGCAGCATAGTTTTACATTTCTAAACCCTTAAATCAGCCATTTTCTGTCACTTTTATTTATGTTCTGGGAAAGACTCTGCTGACAGGTATTGATTGATACTTGCCCACCACCCTCTGCCAGCAACGTGGAACAATTCTAAGCTCATCCATAAACCCTCAAACAAGCCCATTTTCAAGCTGAATGAATGAATGAAGACACTAAATAAATTACTAGGTTTATTCAAAGGCATTTATACAATATTAACTTTGAAATCTCCCTGGAGGTTTCAAATACCACATACTGCTCAAAAGACCATTAATTTCTAAATGCCATCCAAAATGTCTCTCCTGAACACAAGGCAGATGACATCAGCCTGAACAAGATCTTCTTAAGGCTTAATGCTGAAAATATTATTTCTTCTTCCAAATTTCCACAGAAGGTTAAGTCTTAACCTAATCTAAACATAACAACTACCACTGTATTTAACACAAAACCCAACCTCACTTCAAAATCTCACGTAACATTTGTTATCTAAAAATGAACTACAACAATTATTAACTTTTTACCTTTTTTCTGATGTTATGCAGTAGCCTGAAATTCCAGATTCTTGGGATTTCTTACAACTGTTTTCTCTGATGGAGTTGCATATTCTCACTCTATACTTTCATTACACAACTCTGACAAATTCTCACTGGCTTTGCAGCTTTGGCTCTTTGTTTCCCCAACTGTGGAAAAAAGTTTCTTTCCTTCCCTCTCTTCAGATGGGCTCAGCTGCTGGATGTTGTTTTCAACTGCAATGGCATCATTATCTCTGCCAATCTAATTTAAAAAAGAAAATGTTTTACAACTTTCTCAATCAAAGTCAAGCAAATCAACCGAGCAGTCAACAAAATGCAAGCTACTAATTCATTTTGATTTTCAGTCTTAAATGTGATGGACAAAACTGCAACAAAAAATTTGCATTTAGCAAGCAAGAGCCTAAGTGGGAAGTGAACAATTACTAAAATTGAGCCATACCTCTTCAAAATTTTATGTAAAATTTTGGAGCATCATTTTAAGATTACAGCACTGAGAACACAAAAATCTGTACCTTTACTTTTTTAAAGATTTTAAATTCATTTCAGTACATTTGCCTTTTAAAAGAAAACGAGTATGCCCTCAGTTTTTAATCAGACTTCTGCAGCTTGTTATGCCGCCTTCGTCATTAGGCAATTAACAAGGTTGTGACACTTCTTGCGTTAACTAAATTTAAACATGACCTCCTTCAGAAATTATCTAGTGGTAGATGAATTTTAAAAGCATAAAATATATTTTATTACAAAACCAATAGCTGGCACAGAATAAATAGCAGTGTTTGCATGTCCTTTTAATAAAATTCATTTCAAATGAGACCATGTTACACACCCAGCTTGAACGATTGCAGTATTGAACTAATTGAATTAAGGAGAAGAAGGGAAATTATGTAACGCTACTTAAGAGAGCGAGGCTGTCAAACTAAATAAAAATTGGTGCACTGAATTAAAAACTCGTCTGAATTTCAACAAGTTGGCCATGTAGAAAGCCTAAACTTTTAGTCTGTCTTTTAAAAACCAGGATGGGATTATAAAAAGCTGCTCCAAGGATGGGATAGTTAAGTCATCTTCGCTTGTACCTCCAGCAGGAGCGTGTCCCATGGGTCCTCTGTTGCCTTTTCTTGACCTTCTTCTTGCCACAGGCGGGTGTGTGTCAGCTCCAAGTCACCAAACACGCCGATCCCTTCCCACAGGGTCAGAGCCATGCCCTAGGGTCTGCTGTGCCCCAGTCCCTGTCCCACCACTGCCATGGCCGGGCTCTGCCCCTCTGCCCTCACGGCTCTCTGTGCAGAGCCATCGTGTTCACCCTGCTCAGGGCACTGGAGTCACCGCTCGGCTCCTTCACTTGGGTTCTCCTGCACCCAACGCCACACTGCTCGTGGCTTCCCCACTGCCCCAAGGCCTCGCAGGGACCCTGTTGGAGAGACAAAGTTAAAGTTAAACACAAGGTTAAACAAGAAGGCAAGCCCTCCCTGAGCTGCTCCCTCAGCTGGAAGGGGAAGCCCTCCTTGGGGCAGAGCTGGTTGTCACCTTTAATTCCACACAAAGCTCGAAACCTGACATGGATGAACCTCCACAGCTTTGCCGGTCAGTGCAAGAGGTGCCCAGTTCTCAGCAAAGAGTTTGTCCCCTCACAGTGATAGCGCAGCAAATCCTGTAGGAGCAGCTGCCATTTTGCCACCCTCGAGCTCTAAATGAAGATCTCTTGGCCTTAATTGCAGGCCCTTAACCTTCTGCTCCCACTTGGCTGGAGACCGCGGGGCTGAGCTCAACTGGTATCCCCGCTTGCAAAATATCTGAAGTACTTCCCATGTTTCCCTGACAGAAACCCTTCAGCCGGGTGCCATGGAGCTGGAGTGCTGCTGAAGGGCCACCGCGGCTCCCACCCGGGAGCTGAAGTGTTGCACAAAATTGGCTGAAGTGGGTTTGCAGAGCCAGTGGAGCAGTATATAAGCATTGTTACACCATATGTTAGGGCAGGATTGGGTATTCAATGAGAACAAGTTTAAAGGAGATTTTCAGAGGCATTGTAAAAACGTCTTTGAGGTAAACTTGCACTAGTTGAGGGACTTAACATTTAATCAAGTGTGCCCTTCTAGACTAGCAATTTCTAACTGTCAGACGCTTTATAAGGCCCACTCTCTATGAATACTCTTACAGTGCAAAGGACAGACTTGCAGCTTTACCTCTAAATATTAACTCGGTGTGTTGCAGGGTACAGTGCATTGCCAAGGGACTGCAGCCCAGCACGGTCCAGATCATGTTAAACTGAATTACTGAACACTAATCAAAGCCCCAGACCAACCGATGGCTTTCCCTGACTGTGGGAGTAACCCAGTAAAACTGGTATTTGTGAAATATCCGTAGCACAAACAGCAGCACGTGTTGCTGGGCTGTCAAGCTGTGCCCTCAGATGAGGAAGGGTTGTGCCCAAAGCCACTCTCTGTTGCGTTTCTGAGCACAGCTAACACTGCTGGGTACCCGGGAAACACACGGCCCCCTTTCCATGGAATTTGGCAGGGCTGTTATTGCTATTTCTGTGCAGTGGGTGGCTGGGATAGCAGGGCCACATAGCACTGTTGGAAAAGCCAATGAGTCTGAGTTTTGCAAAGGATGTAGTTGTGAAAAATACATCAATGAGGCTACTGTAACTAGTTGTAAGAAGGAAAAAATCTTCCCATCTTGAAAAAACATGATTTTAGGTGATTGACATTACTGGACCTTATCCTCAGAGACAGCAACTGAAAATCCCACAAATACTCCTTGACAACAACTACTCCTCTCCACAGTTCTATAGAATCTTAAATGCAAAAATAATATAGAATTTTTACATTTAATAACTGCAAGTTAGTCACAACTATTCTGTTACTTGGAATCAACGCAAATCCAAAGCAATTATTTAAGGTTGAATACGTATTCCAGCAATTTAGGGCTGATATTTTAGACACCACATTATTCATCATCCAGGAGTCCGTGGGCTCTCTGAACTAAAGAACAGGATGCAGAGTACACAATATAGTCACATAATTATGCTGCCAGTAACCACGTCCAGAGATTTTACTTCTTACGCGTTTCTGAATGTTTTCAAGTTGCTACATATACTGTACAATTATGATAGTTGAAGGGCACTGTAGCAAAAAAGTTGTTATAATAATATATATCTTTCCTTCAGGTGATTTTAATGAGGTTTTCTTCACTTCAACAGTCATCAGCTTCCAAGAGCTGTCCTGCCTTGCACTTCTGCATTATTAATACCAGCACCATCCGTACAGCTACACTAAAGGTCTGTCATTATTTCCACAACGGATATCTTCAAGGATTTATAACTCAAACACAATTTTTTTGTTGAATTTAAAGGAACCACTTGGATTACCAAGGTGTAAATTCAACCAGTTTCTGATTAGGTTCAGACACACTAAAGGTTAACAGCTCCATAATGGCCATTATTGTCTGCTTTGTGTCCAGTCTCCAGTTACCACTGCTGCTGCATCTCTATCTCTAGCTGCAATCAAGCTTCTACCCACTCCTCCGGGAGCCTGGTTCTTTCTCACACATCAACAGTCTGCCTGAAAAATCTATCATGAAAAGAATAAGGGGCCATTTTAGTTTTAAAGTTATAATTATACTGCATGGGGTAAACCTTCAATGTGAATAATTGTTTGTTAGGAGAAGTTTCTAAGGAATATAAGGAATTTAGTGTAGGCACATTTTTCTCGTGCTAAAGTAATGTTACATAAAGGAACAAATTCCAGCCACAAAATTGCAGATAAGAATCTACCAGTGCATGAAAGTGAATACACGGGCAACTAAAATCTTCAATCAGCAGGGTAAATTCTATCCTTGGCTGCTCTAAGGAAACACAGCGAACTTTGTTCTGATCTACGGTTTTCCACCCAAGTATAAAAACTGCAGCTGATTTTTTTTAATGAGTAAAATATTGGGTTAACTCTTCAGATTGTCAGTCTTAAATCTGAAAGTGCCTTTCATTATATTTAAGATGTTAGATGCTTCTTAGGTTGAAAGTCTTTTAAAAAAGCTCCATTACCACATACATATAAAGCATATCTGACCTTGAAGGTAGTTCAAAGTTTCCTTTCCTTACCATGTTTTAGAAAATCACTTTGGATTACTGCAGAGGCTGTTTAACCAGCCTCCACTGTGATGCTTTGCACCTCCATCACAGGTTCTGAACTGCAATCCTCTGATGCAAATGGGAGGATTGCCATCAATTTAACCGGATTTGGAATTCGGCCCAGAATAGATAAGCAATGACGGTGTGATTTATTTACACATTTTTGACCTGTCCACAAAACACAGAGTAAATCAAGTCTGCTGCAGTGCACTTGAGAGAGGAAAAAAAAAACCTAAAAAAAAAGAGGCCAAGGGGAAAAAAAGCCAAAAAATGAACCCCAATTTAACCTCCAGTGCTCATAATTGTTTCATTTTGATACTCCGTCCTGTAGTTGAAAACTCCGTTCTTCTCCAGAACATGACTCCTGTTAGTCTATGAGAACACCCAGTCTTTGTTGTGACTTATTTTGACAACTTTAATATCATTTTCCACCTGGCATCTGGAAAGTTTTCCATTTTCACTTTCCTCCGATGTCTCACTTTTGTTTCCAAGTCTATGTCGCGTTCACACCGCACCTGTCAGAGTGGTGGCTGTGCCTTAACACCGCTCTGCAAACACAGACGCCTTTGCTTTGCTCTTACACCGGGGACACTCCTTACCTTCATCACCTGTTTTGCAGTGAGATATTGCCCTCCTTAATAATGACAGGGGGAGATAACCTCCTTCACACCATCACCTGTTTCAGAGAAAGAGAGTTTACTTTTAAAACCTTCTCATTCAATCTGGCTCCGTTAAACGTTGTTCGGCTCATGAAGTTGGAGTCACTAAATGGCCAAAATATTTTCTGGTGCTGTTGTCAACCTGTTCCTTTAGTGTCCCACTTTCACAGAGATGAAGCATTTCTTCAAAGACCACCAAAAACCTTAATGAAAAGAAAGGAAGCATGTCAACTAATAAGAGATTTTTAAAAATTATTCTTTTGGCTGCTGTTTAAGCAATGAAAGCAGCAGAATCAGAACTAATTCAGTGCTTCAGCGCTGGCCTGTAAGATTCTCAGAAGAAAATATTCAGTCTGATCACTTGGAAAGAAGAATCTTATTAAAATACTTTACTTTTTATTATTTGGTTTTTGTTTGTTTTGTTTCTGTTTATTTGGCTTGTGCTTTGTTTCCCTCCATCCCTCAGGTTCTGAGAGGGGAGCTGCAGCTTTTTCTAGCAGACATCATTTAGGATTCAGATCTGACTTGGATTTCTTGTCTACCCCAAAACCCATAGTTTTCCGCTGCTTACTGCTACAGTCACATGAAAGCTACTCAGAGCTCAGACCCAGGAATGTCAGAGCACACAGTCCTACTCGTTTCCTTATTCCCCAAAGCAAAGGGAGGATGGGAACGCAGCAGAGCAAAGACCGATGGAAATCAACCTGAAGAGTATTGATTGACTGGTGTCTAGGCAGGCTATAAATTACCACTTCTCAGTGCCAAGAGCAAGGTGAGGAGAGCTGCAGAGCTGTCTGGGACACAGTGCCTGGACTGTGTTGTTCATGCATGATCAACTGAGTACAGGCTGTGCCTAAGGCACAGGGAAGGCTGGGCTTTGCTCTCTCCCTAGTGCTCACCTGGACTTTGAGAGGACAAATCATCTCTTTAAATATAATAATATAATAGAAATCCAAAGAAAGTTTTAAAGACATTGTAGCAGAATAAAAGCAACTTCTATTAAACTGAAAGACTTAATGCTTTCAGGTATCGTCTATGCTCTTAAAATCCTGCTCCATACTGTAAATGATATAATTATATAGCATGACAGAAAAGCAAGACATAATAGTGTACAGATGTGGGATGGACATATAAAAAAGGAAGTATTTAACATAAGGTTATTGCAGCTGAAAGTACCAGGGATGATTAATTGCTCAGACACAAGTCAGGGAAGCGGTCTAAAAATTATTAACCATAATTACATTTTGTCTATTAACTGTTTAATCTAACATTATGATATATTTAGAAACAATCCTACCATCCAGTAATGCACCATTTGCTGCTTGTGGCAAACAGCAGAGCTGTGTGTCTGGGAGAAGGATGTTACCTCTTCCACTGCAAAAGAAATTAGTGGTTATACAGTTAACTACACCTCAGTGACTTCCACTGTTTTTAGCGAATACTCTTTAATCCAAGAGATAGAAATCCAAAGAAAGTTTTAAAGACAACTGTTCTTAGTTAGTTATTAAAGGTCTCTTGTTGCTGTTTGTGCAAGGGTCGAAGAGTTAAAAGTTTAAAAGCCAGAAAAGTTTTCCTCTTGTTTTGACTAAACCAGGGGGGAAACGTGCTAGAGCTGTGCAGAATTTGATTGCCAAACACAGAGAGAAGATACACAGTGAGAAAAGGTAGTAAAGGTTTAACCCAGCTGATGTAAGAAACAAACTCCAAGGATGCCCATGTTTCCTTCTTTTATCGCATTGTTAATCTTTAATCAAGAAAACAGTTCGGAGAACAGCAATTTGTGCACAGCTGAACAGACACCAGAACTTGGAAGTTAATATGATCAGCGGAGAATGAGACTATTAAATCATTGTGCTAATGAATCTATGGGCGAGATGGACAACCCAGAGGAGTTCAAATTCTGCTTCCACGTGGAAATGCAGCAGGTCCACATTTAACCTTGCAAAGTCAGCAGTAAGGAGGTGGTTGCTGTGTTCAGCAGTGGGTTCCCATGCATTTTTTTCCCCACCCCAGATTGTCTTGGGCACTATGTTTTCTGAGGAGTCCAAATCAACTCAAAAATCTAGAGAAATAAAAAAAGATTAAGGGCATATTCAAAGATGTATATTAGGGCCAATTCACTGAACAATAGGTGATTTACTCCTTTATATTTATCGGCAGAGATACCTTAAATCTTGGTCTTCTGTACTGCTACAATGTTGAGTCATCATTTACAGACCACAACCAGATAGCGCCATGCCTCTCCAACAGGAACTGGTAACAGAAATGTGGTACAGCAGGTTTGTTGTACATATTTTCTGCTCCTGTAAGAAGAAACAAAGTCAGCCTGACAGTCATAATCTTTTTAAACAGCAAGATGAAGCGATGCCTAGGAAGCAAACGAGAATAGCTAAATGAGATGTATTGTGAACTGTGGTTATTGCACTGTTCAGAGCTGCCTCTACAAACTGAAAGTCTCTTGATCTGTCATTCTTACCCTTCTTTTGTCTAAGACCTCCTGGGCAGATCACATTTGTGCTTCACTCAAAATAACAAGGTACATCCTGCCTTAGTGCAATTGGAGAGTAAATACCTGCACTCTACAAGGTGTTGCAAGAATGCAAGTTGGTTGCTATTAATTTGTACATACTGGTTTAAGCTCATGTATAAGAAGCTCCTCTTTACATAAACACTAAGCATATGTCTCATCCCGAATCAGTAAATTTGCAGACAGTTGCAGTTGGTTAGTCACCAGACATACAGCAGAGTCAGAATTCTGTCTTCCTAAAATCCTAGGAAAAATTATGATCTCCAGGGTCCAGTTGAACTCTTGATCTCTTTACTGTGTGTTGTTTGTAGCAGTAATCATAATTGTGGCATTTCACGAATCACAGAATATTCTGAGTTGGAAAGGACCCACAAGGATCATCGAGTCCAACTCTTAACACTGTCTCCCTGGTGGGAATCAAACCCAGGTCTCCCACACGCCAGGTGGGGACACTTACCACTGTACTAAAGTGGATTTTGTATCATAAAAACCATTTACACTGACCAAACAAGTGCTTTTGAAACAATTACATTGTTCTCCACTGATGTTGCCTTATTCCTGTTAGAATAGTGCTAAGCAGAATATACAGTATGTAGGATTTCACCTGACCTGTTAACACTTATATAAGAGTTTTCCAGTAAACACAGGATCTTTTACAGGGATTATTGGTTTTTTTGCAATGTTGATTTTCCTCCAGCTGCCAGGTTCAAGAACCAAAAGGTATGTAGTGCTTGACATAGGCACATTTGCCTTCTGACCTTTAGATGTAGCTTGGCTTTCATTTCTGCACAATCAGCTTTTCTATCCTGTTGTTTGGCTTCCAGTGTTATAAAATGCTTCAAATATTAATCAAAGCTGTTTTCCTGAGGAAAAAAAGCGCAGAACAAATTTCACTTGAAACAGAAAACACAGATCAGCCCGAGTTGCTGGTGTTACAAGAGAAAATGTTTTTACAGTAATTTCAAATACATAATATTCATTACAAATACTAATACAAACAAAAATATTTGCATTACAGTAACCTAGAGAGGACCGAGCAGGCACTGTCTATGGCACAGACATAAAAATGAGAAGAGATTGTTATCATGTTCAGAGCTCACTGAGGGTGCTTGGTTGCACCTAGCTTTGCAGTATTGAGTCAAGTTTTTCTGAACACCTAAGAGCCCTTACATTTATTGCATTGGATTCCAGTAAATCTACAAGTCTAAGTGCCCAAAATCACTATTTTGAACAGCCTGAATAGTGTCCATCAAAGCAAACATCCTAAAAACTCTCCTTTCAAGGCCCCCATTGAACACTATCATCTCGAAATGTCAGATTCACTCACATTTAAATGATTTGACATCTTCCAAGGAGGCACCTGATGAGCATCACATTCAAGTGTCAAGAAGCACAGAGAAAAAGTGCCAAAAAAAGTTAAATCTGAAGGAATTGTATCAGCTATTAGATGAGCATTATCATGCAGTTACTTCTAAAAAAAAATCTCATTTAAATGGAAAATAAACTTGAAATTCAAGATTTTTTTTAAAGGATTTACATTGGGAGGTGGTGCAGAGCATATTAGATCTTCCAAAAACTGGAACCAGACAGATCCATGGCAAACAGCAGCACACACTGGCACAGGGTGAACACCTCAAGACCACTGTAACTGAGCCATTGGAGGTACTGCTTCTGTGGGGTTTTTTCTGGGAGACACTGGGTATTATGAGAATTCACTGTCTTCAGATAAAACCTTTAATGCCTTCTGTTGGCTGTCTAAAAGCTGAATCTCTAAACGAGAAGATTCTTGGAAAAAAAAAATAAGCTTTGCCCTGATTTGCATATGCTCCAGTTATTTCACTGCACCAGATACTCCATGTTTTATATAGGGGCTGGAGGCTTACTGTGTGTTTGTGATATGCTTTGAGATCCTCTGATGGAAGGTGTTACCTAAATACAAGTAATTTGATGCTGAAGTGTCTAGAATTCCCAGTGGACATCTGCACTCGAGCCCTGCTGCCATCACAAATGAAAAACATTTGGAATCCTTAGTGTGATTTTTAATGGACATATGTTCATAACACGGTGCCACCAATTTGGCATATTTAGTGTCTCCTCAAGAGAAGCCCACAGTTTGTATAGCAAGACTGTGGGAGGTTAGCTTTGCAGTGTGAGAAAATTTGCACAACACCTGCCTGACTGTAATTTAATTGGCAGAAATTAATGCTCTGGGTTTGGTGATTTTTTTCCTGCTCTCAAAACCAGAGATACACTAGGACTGATCCTGCTGCATTACACTGTTGCTGTGTATTATTAAAGCTATTATTCTGACTTTACTTGTGCTGCAATGTGATAATTTTCTGCTCCACCGTCCTCCTAAAAACTGAGCATTGCTAGTTTACTCTCAGTTGTTGTTTCTATGTACACTGACTTACCTGGCCAGCAGCAAACACTCAGAATTTTTGCACTTCACTGAGAAAAGGCTCTGCTTAATTATTGCTGATGATTAGGGTCTATTTTATTTCTAATAAAGCTACTTAATGATACGTTTTAGAAGGAAAACATTTAGCTGAAATATTTCTGAACGGCTCCACCAGTAACACCTGTGTGAACTCCCAAGATAAACATCAGCGTTTGTCATTATTAAATTGTTTTTGGATTTTACCTTTGCTTATGGGTAGAGTCCTATCCGGAGCAGTCTTTAGCATCTCTTATCCCACCGGATTTTTGTTTTCCTTTTCAGGAATGTTTGGCCTTGCAGTGCATCAAGGACGGCCCCTCTTACCTCACTATTTTCTTCCCTTATTTACAAACATAATAAAAGGTTTTGCAGGAGAGATAGAGGACACGGTCCCAGGGGAGGTGTTCCTGCAGTGGGAGGTTCAGCTCTGCAGGATGTATTTTAGACTTGCAGGGCAGGATCCCTGCTGCTCTGCCAGCCTGGCTTTTCAGGGAGTTTTATTTAACTTCTTTGCTGTAAACATCTCATCAACTCTCAAACCCGAGCAGCACACGGGTAGTGAGCACCTTTTATACAGGATACTCACATCAATTTTCTTGCTTTAAAGAACTCCCTTAAACCCAGTTGGGATTCGCAGATTTCCTGTTCTGCAAACTAATAATGACAATATTTTACATTCATGGTGACAGCCACATGAATATGAAAAGTGACATGAAGATCAGCATTTCTTTATGGTCCAAAATGGAATGTGGGAAGTTGAAGACAGACAGAAACAGAGGCAAGAGCTCTACCTGTCTGAGGCCACACTCTCAACTTAGGGATGATGACAGTAGTGGCTGTTGGTATCATATAGTGCCAGAACAGGTGTGAATCTGTGTCTCTGTGTGTACCCATACATACAGTGCACTTCACACATAGAACAGTGTGCAGCCCCATTCTTGGGTAGTTTGGTGCCTTTTCTTTGAGAGCTATTTTAAGGACGGGTTAATATTTTACGACTCCTCCATAGAACTCCCAGCAAAATAAAACAATCTTTGAAAGAGAAAGTTAATTATTGAGACAGTTGTTGCCTCTTCTAAGCTTGTAGCAATAGAAAATAATTATTTTGTTTGCAAGAGCCTAAAGCAAGCCATAAACAGAAACTCCCTCTCTCACACAGAGGGAAACCCAAAATTTAGTTTTATATGGGATTTTTTTTAGAATTCCATAGACAAGAATGCAAATCCAAGCCCAGTGTGTGTAGTGGTTATTCAGGCCTGTCAGTGCTCACTGTTGAACTTTATACCTGGATCAGGCAATGTTCCCAAGGTGAGTAAACACTCCTTGGACGAGCCTCCATTTCACAGCCAACTAGTGAACATCTGCCTTCAAAATGTGCCAACTGCCCTTTGCCTCCGTGCATGACCTCCGTGTTCCTGGTTCCAGAAACTCTTTGTACTCAACCTTTCCCACACGCCAAGACGTTATGACGTTTTTGATTTCAAAGCCAAACTGGATCAAAGTTTGGTTAAACTGCTAAATTTTGTAACTGCTTCAAAACAGCGAACCCAGGGGCTAAGAACGTCCGCTTCCAGCACTCATTAATCAAGTCTGTTAAATTATTACCTCGTCAGGGCTGCTTTGTTGACAACTCTGCATGGTGACAATGTCAGTGGCACTGTCCCAAGACACATCCAGTGGTGATGTAAAGGACAAGCCTCCCTCACCTCAACCAGTGGGATGGACACTGCCACAAAGAATATTTAAGGAAGGAGGATGCAACCTTGGAAATCAGCGATTGCGAGAGCGCCCCAAAGGAAGTGACACGGGCTCAGCTGAAAGGGACAGCAAAGTCCAGCAACATCCAACTCCACCTTGCTTAGCCAGTAAGTAGAATGGCCTCTATTTTTTCCACCTTGAAATTACTCAAATTTAAAGCAGTGTCAGTTAATCATATCCGTTACAAATTCTACCTTTCTGCTATACCTTGTTAGGGAGGCTTTGTGACAATGGCTAGAAAGTCACAGTGTGCTAACACACCCAATATATTTGATTTTAGATTGTGATCAGTATTTCAAAGCCATCAACAAGACCCACTACAGCTTCAATAATGCCCCCACAGTTAAAAGGCGAGATGAACGTCATGCCCAAGGTTGTCCAGGGGGATTTGGAGAGCCTGCCTCCAGAAGCAAGGAATTTCATCGAAACTAATGCCAAGCTGTGCCAGCCTGAGAATATTCATATCTGTGATGGCTCAGAGGAAGAAAACAAAAAAATCCTGGACATCATGGTAGAACAAGGCATGATCAAGAAGCTAAGCAAGTATGAGAACTGGTGAGTAGCCTAAAATAAGTATAATCTCAGAATTGTAAAATGCATTTTCTACCCTGTTTACTTTAAATACTTCATAAAACTCTTCAGTATTTGCCTTCCATGAACATTTTGGCACTGTAGCTTACACAGGTGAAATAATCAGGAAAAGCAAATTTTTCCCTCCAAAAATTAACATAAAGCATATTATTCAATTGGGCTATCAACTTTACATTGTTTCTATTGATTAGTTACATCAGGGAACTGAAATAATGTCATGAGAATTATGCAACTAATCATTAGCAGTGGCTAAATATTATTTGGCAAATCTTTTAAAGAATTCTGCTCTTTCAGTCAATTAGTTTATTCATCGCATACTTTTTTTTGTGGCATTCAAATAGGTCTGTGGGTGTTCAAATATTATTCAGTACAGGCATTATTCACATCATGCCAATGAGCTTTGACTCTAATGTATTCAGCAAATACTTTTTTCAAATATTTCATCATTTCTCCCAATTAACTGAACATGAAAGGAGAATATTAACAACAAGTACGTACTCAGGAATTACGTGCCGACCAAGAGATCTTCATGGAAGAAATCTGCAAAGACTTTTTAATAACTAAGTGCAGGAATTTGGCAATCTGTTTGCAGGCTATTTGGGAGAGAAAAGGGCAAGATTCCTCAGATAAATTATTCATTGTTAATTATATGCTTAGCTGTAGTGATGATGGTTATGACAGCCCAGCTAGAACATTTTTATACTCGTGGAAAATGTCGATGTACAGAGGTGAAAATGTAAAACAATCCTCCCTATTGTAAATAGATAGCAAAAATTCGTTTGAGGGGGAAAAGGATCCCCTTTAATAAACTCCTTCACTTTTAATGATCATCTTATACTCAGTATTTCCTTTGTGATGCCTCTACCTTAAAGGACTATGCCAATCCACCAAGCTGGATTCTGATCCCAGTGGCACTTTTACCAACACTTAAAGCACTTTGCTTGGCATCCACTTAGCTGGAGGCAGCATTTTGTGGTCCCCATACAAAACAGCTTCACACTGATGAGAATGAGAATTAAATGAGATTAACTTTTCCCTGGATGTTAGCAACAGAGAATAAGGATGAGAGAAGAGGCAAAGGAGTATTACCACATAACCAGAATTTCCTAGGCTATATAATTTGTTATTCTTATTGTAAAGTCTTAAAGAATTTTGCACTGGTTTTTGAGATTGTCTGTTACACTGGCTCTGTCACTGTAGTTTTTACCTTACAAGGCATTGCACCCTTTTGTGCTAAACCTGCCCCACAATATCGATAACTAAAGTCTAAGTTCTTGTTTTTTTGGTGAAATGCAGCTGGTTGGCTCTCACTGATCCAAGAGATGTGGCAAGAATTGAGAGCAAAACTGTCATCATCACTCAGGAACAGAGAGATACCACACCACTGCCTAAAACTGGAACAAGCCAGCTGGGTCGCTGGATGTCTGAGGGAGACTTTGAGAAAGCCTTCAACACCAGGTTCCCAGGCTGCATGCAAGGTGGGCAAGAAAAAAAGATGATTGACACTGAACTTCTAGGACTGCAAAGACACTTATTGCTACGGCTAGTTACCATAAACTTCAAAGAATGATTTCTGCTGAACATTAAGGTTTATACCCCTGATAGCCACTTTGTTGGTTTCATGCAGATCTTTAGATCCAAATGTCTAGGTAAGGATAGTCCTATGTTTCTTTTCAGAATTCTTCTCTTCCTAAAGAGGGGCCAAGTAAGATGCAAAAATTTGGGTGACTTTTTTTCAGGAAGTCACACAGAAATTAAGCCACAGATTGGAAGCAGGATGAGAATCAAAGACCCCCCCAATCCCCAGCAATAATTTCAGGTTCAGTAATTTACCCCAGCAGAGAACTTGGCCTCCACCCACCCTTCCTCCTGGCTAGACAGTCTACCTGAACTGCTGCTTTCAGCATTTAAGATAAAAAGTCTTGCTACACAATTAGACAAACAGAAAGCTACAGCTCTTTAAACATCATCAGAAGCACTCGCAAGACAAACAGCTTTTAAAGGAGTGAGAAATGACCTCCACGTTAATAAAGGTTATTTCAAAAGTTCCTTGTTTTGCTCTTTGCCACATCCTGCTACTCCCTGTTTTCCAGGACGCACAATGTATGTCATCCCCTTCAGCATGGGGCCTATTGGGTCTCCCCTGTCCAAGATTGGGATCGAGCTGACAGATTCACCATATGTAGTGGCCAGCATGAGGATCATGACACGGATGGGAACAGATGTTTTGAAAGCCCTGGGCAATGGGGAGTTTGTAAAATGCCTTCACTCGGTTGGATGTCCTCTGCCTCTCAAAGGTAAGAGCCATTAAAAACTGTCACCCCTGAAAATTCTATGTTTTGGCACTGACAGTGTGTCCACAGCACATGGGAAACCCTCGCCACAGAAGACCAGCCTGGTTTGTGCAACAGCACCAGGTTCAAAACTCAATTACAGGAATCAAAGCTCAATGAGAGTTCCATGGAAAGGAGATTATTATGCCCAGTACTTACCAGGGGTCTCCTTTGGAGCATCTGGTGTGGGTTGCTCAGAGGCTCAGTGCTGATGAAACAACGGCGTGATCAAGCATGGAAATTGCTGCATTCATGAGTACAACATTCTGTTCTGCAGAACCATTAATCAACAACTGGCCATGCAACCCGGAGTTAACGCTGATTGCTCATCTCCCGGATCGCAGAGAGATCATTTCTTTTGGCAGCGGTTACGGGGGAAACTCCTTACTGGGGAAAAAATGCTTCGCTCTCCGAATCGCCAGCAGACTCGCCAAAGAGGAGGGCTGGCTCGCTGAGCACATGCTGGTAAGAGCTATTAAATCATGTGTGTTTGAACAGCCCTCAAACCCCAAATTAACTCCACAGAAATACATCACATCTCGCTATCAATGCAATTAGTCTCATATGGGTAGTCTGGTAATGTTAGATATGAATCTGTCACATGCCTGGTTTATAAAAAATAGAAAACTGCCTGCAAGGCCAAATACTCAACATTTTAAAATAGTACCTGTAATATCATAAACCAAGAAAGATTTGGAATTTCTGAGAGTGAGTACTTGTAGGCAGACCCATGTACTTGAGCAGAGCCTAAACATCATCACTGGGCATCCACATTACAGGAGATTTATGCAAGCTTTATGCAATTTTTCTTTACTTTCTGCTGTCTTTTAAACATTCTACTACCACAAAATACCACTGAAAAAATAATTTCGAAGTGCATAAGAGAACAGTCTCAGAAAAAGTATCTGCAGTGTCTGAGAAGAGCAGAAGTATCCAAGCACAAAATGCTTTCAC
Source organism: Pitta sordida (assembly GCA_013390025.1). NCBI lineage: Eukaryota > Metazoa > Chordata > Aves > Passeriformes > Pittidae > Pitta > Pitta sordida. The sequence goes on from WEKX01007647.1 coordinate 29,003, forward strand.
CTCACTCCAGTTGTGCAACCACAAGAATGTTGCCTGGTTTTCATCTGCCTCAGCAGAGAAACACAGCTATATGTGGTCTGTGTATCTTTAATCAGCAAAAGAAAAATAAATGTTTGACATATGTAAATGCCTAACATTTAAAAAAAGTACGCCTTAAAAATATTCTTCTGTAGGAACAAATTTGTGTAATTAAATATTTTATCATTCCTGCTTGCTGAGACAGGACTGTCAAACCGAAAAGTGCAAGGAAAAAAAGACTGTTTTAACAGTGGCATTAATTTTTCAATAGATCCTGGGAATTACCAACCCAGAAGGTAAAAAGAAGTACTTTGCTGCAGCATTCCCTAGTGCATGCGGAAAAACTAACTTGGCCATGATGAACCCAAGCCTGCCAGGATGGAAAATTGAGTGTGTGGGTGATGATATTGCCTGGATGAAATTTGACCAGCAAGGTATGGAAATTAATCTGGAATGCTTTTCAGCCCAGTACAGGTTGCTTTAAGTGCAGCAAGACATTCCACAAAATTCTGCATAGAATTGAAGCAGTATAATTTACTTATATTTTGTCATTTAACTTCCAGGCAACTTAAGGGCAATCAATCCAGAAAATGGCTTTTTTGGTGTCGCCCCTGGCACCTCAGTGAAAACAAACCCCAATGCTATTAAAACCATATTCAAGAACACCATCTTTACCAACGTAGCAGAAACCAGTGATGGAGGTGTGTATTGGGAAGGCATTGATGAGCAGTTGCCACCTGGAGTAACAGTGACTTCATGGAAGAACAAGGATTGGACCCCAGACAACGGTAACATGACCCTCTCTCACCCTCTCTTGGCTTTCCCTGCCGAATTCAGGTTAATTCAGCCCTGATGACCTTTTTATTTGTTGTATTCTCTTCAGGGGAACCTTGTGCTCATCCCAACTCAAGGTTCTGCTCTCCAGCCAAGCAGTGCCCCATCATGGACCCGGCATGGGAATCACCTGAAGGCGTGCCCATTGAAGGGATCATCTTTGGGGGCCGCAGACCTGCTGGTAAGAGATGCAGCAGCCACGTTTCAAGGCTGAAGCGCTGAGCACAGATGGGTTGGGACACAACTAGGCACAGACACAGGTTTTGCTTTCACACCTGCAAGAGCAAGGAAATACCCGTGTTAGTTCAGCTTCTCCCTGTTAGCCTTTGGCACACACACTTCCAGCCACCGATATTTCAATGTCTGAATTGTTTGATGTTAACACAAAACAGGTAATAATAATAAAGGGCTGGAAAGAGATCAGGGCCCACTAAGCTGAGTAAGAGACACATACCAAATTGCTGTAGAAATCTCAGTTTGCTTGTAGCTTAACCAGAAAATGATTAGAGAAATGAACCAGTTTTAGATAGCTTGCAGGAAAGGAAGTAAAATAAATTGTTGTGTTAAAGGTCACTTAGAGTTGGAAAAGATAGAGAAGTAATTCTATGTCTGAGTCTGATATCATGACCACAGGACCAGATATTGTTTCCACTAGAACGTGCCGGAGGTTCTGATGTCCCAGGTATCTCCTGCTGAGCAACTAAACATGGATGTCTTCAGGAGTCAGTAACCAGTTTTGAAAACATTCATATAAACTTCTTTGCTGTAAGAGAGCAGGAAATGAACTGATTAAAAAATCCAGGAAAAATCAGACTACATTATCCAGTAACATGCATTCAGTAGTATCTCAGGTAGAAAAACCTGCTGTAAAAATGTTTCTGGACCTCTAATTACCAAAGTGATTTGGTTCTTTACAGGTGTGCCTCTTGTATACGAGGCCTTTAACTGGAAGCATGGAGTATTCGTAGGGGCAGCTATGAGATCTGAAGCAACAGCAGCTGCTGAGCACAAAGGTAAATCAAAATTTAATCTGCCCAGGTTACCTGTATTGAAAGAAGTCCCCTCTGGAGTGCCTGCTCTGTCCTCCCTCTCTGCTCTTTCACATTTCAGTCTTGGCAGTTAATTTTGCAACCTGTGCACTTCCACAATAGAAAATATTTGTACTGGAATTAAAAGCCAAATTCTCAGTAAAAGTCAAATTAAGTAAAAAAATCCCTTAGGTGGCAAGCATACAGAACAGGATGCAGGCACAGGGCTGCCAGAAGCCTTGATAGGCAGTTCTTGTTACAGTCTGGAATAAATAAAGTTAAATTTTCTCTTCTGCAAGAGCTCAACGTAAATACATAAATGATGAAAGCCAGCTCTTGAGGATCTTCATTTAATCTGCTCGACCTGAGATTTAAGAAACTTAATTTCCACTGATTACAAAGATTAATTTTATTTGTACCTTTTTTTTCCTGCATCAAATATAACGCCTGTGCTGTTTCTTATAGTTCTTTGGTTCAGTACAGAAGGGCGGTGAAGGGACCATGGGTATTAAACCCTGGAAGAACCTGAATCTTTTTGCTTTAGAATAAACGTGCTATTTATTCCCTTACATTCTCCACTTGTGTTTGGAACAGGCAAAATCATAATGCACGATCCATTTGCCATGAGGCCTTTCTTTGGCTACAACTTTGGCAAATACTTGGCCCACTGGCTGAGCATGGCACAGCGTCCGGCTGCGAAACTACCGAGGATCTTTCACGTTAACTGGTTCCGGAAAGATAGCCAAGGGAAATTCCTGTGGCCTGGCTTCGGGGAGAACTCCCGTGTGCTGGAGTGGATGTTCAACAGAATCGAAGGGAAAGCCTCTGCCAAACCAACTGCCATAGGTTACATCCCTACTGACACTGCTTTGAACTTGAAGGGTTTAGAAGATGTCAACTTGACCGAACTGTTTGGTATCTCAAAAGAGTTCTGGGAAAAGGAGGTAGAAGAAATCAAACAGTACTTTGAGGTGCAAGTTAATGCTGACCTTCCCTATGAAATAGAAAGGGAATTGCTTGCCTTAGAGATGAGGATAAAACAGCTGTAAGCTGATCCAAACAACAATTATTTATCAATTCACACATACTAAGACAGGGCCAACACATTTTACCAAATCACCACGAAGCATAACAGCACACTGATGGGCAGGGGGTTATAATGAAAGTAGGTCATAGCTTAGACAGAATATAGACACAAACATTCTAGAAGTAACTCCAGACCTAATGATTTATAACTACATCGGTTGTTGTGAATAGGTGAGCAGCTGTGGGAATGTACATGCACAGGGTCTTCAGAAACCTGATCTGTCACTTACATGCACATAGAGCCATGATGTGTGTAAATTATTTGCCTAGTTCTGTGTGTACAATCCAAACCAATGCAGCCTTCAAGTTGTAGCACATTGTTTCCATCATACAAACCTCAGGAGTCTTGGACTCTACAGGAAAGAGGAGAGAAAATTTGATGCTGTATATATGTATTACCTAAACATATTTCATGGCTTAAATATTTTGTAGAAAAGCGAAGTTGTAACTTCTATCAGAGTGAAAGATGACTTTATATTACTAATGCATATTTAAGATATTGCTATTATATATTACTCATGTTTCTGTGATTCCCAGATGTTTTGAATGGCTTGTTCTTAAACTATAAATAAATGTTTATACAAAATATGATCTCATTTCCAGTACTCCCACTGTTTATGAACTGTATGCATATAAATTGAACCTCCTGTCAATACCACAGCACAGGCAGAAATTCACATGTGGAAGTTAGATGTTGACTAGAGTTGATCTGCTACTCCTGAGCCAACTAGTCTAAGCCACATTCTGTCTTTGCAACTTCTAATCAAGCCAAAGGAATGATCCAGAAATTATGATACCAGCTGTGAGCAGTCATCCAGCTGGTGACGTACTCTCCATAACTGGGCATTGTTAGTTACTTCAGGCATTTATAAAATAAACTACCCTCTAGGAAAGACCCATATTGGGACTTTGTTCATTTATTAAAGTCATGAATTTGTCTCTGTTCCACAGTACCTTGGCTTTTGCAAAAGTAACTAGTGCAGCTGTTGAAGTGAAGACTTACTGGGAAGAGTTTTCTGGATTTGTTGAGATGCCTAAAGCCTTAGAGCTCAATGAAAATCAGTGTAGGAGCCTGTGTTGGCGCCCTTGTAGATCCGAGACACTAAAACCATCCCATGTTCTCCCAATTAAAGGTGTCATTTATGTGCTTCCTACATCCCTGGCAGGTATCGTGCTTTTTCACTTTAGATGCTTGATCTCCCAAAACATATGACAAATATTTGCTTAGCAAGAAGAGAATCACTTACATTGTGTCATAAGCCATTTTACAGTTCCCCACTTCCTTGCAAAGCAAACAGTACCAGGGCTGGTCAACAGCTGCCCTTCACAGTTTGCTAGGAGAGGTCACATCATCTGAAAAGTCTCTAATTACCTCCTGACTCCATGTTCAAGGCTTAACACAAACGTTGTCAATTCTGAAGCGAATAATACAGCACAAGTCTGTAGATAGGTCACGCAAAGAACAGACAATAGAAAGCTGCAATGAAAGTGGAGGAGAGTGGAGCAGCCTCAGCAGAGATGATTGTCAGTTGCTGGTCAAAAACTACATCTGGCATAGATAATAAGGTCTCCTATAGCATCATCTTTAGCGAGTGTACTCCTGAGTGGGCTTCAAATTAAAAGAAAATTAAGATAGAAGACAGTAAGTAAGTCAGAAGAAGTGAGCCAAGAGAGACTGGAATTCAAGGACTGCTATCAAGTGTATAAAATAAAGTTGTTAATAAAGTAATTCTATAAATAGTTGATGAAAACTTGGGCCATTCCCAAACTGATATGACTGTGCTGGACTGGTATTTGGATAAGTCTGAGGAATAACAAGAAGATGAAAGAAAGTTATGCTGATGTCAGAGTTATGGCCAGTTAAAGCCTCAGAGTTTCCTATGGGCCTCAGGAAAAGGATCCCTGTGCAGTGCAAATGTGTTCCAAGCAGTTTGAAATGCTGCCCAGGAGATGTACAGAAGCCTGGGGCTTTCCAGAGCTCTCTGAGCAGCTCCAGGGTGCTGTTCTGCCTTCTCCAACACAACCAGGCTCAAACAAATGTTCCAAAGAAACGACTTGTATTTCCTGCCAGAGGAATCTGTGCCAGAGGCCCAAGCCCAGCAGGCATATGGACATGGGAAAACCAAAGTGCTGCTCCCTGAGGGGATAGGTTCTGTCACTGGGATCTTACAGCACCCACCGAGCCAGAAAACCAGCATTATAAGGTGCTAAGTGCCTTGAGAACATCAGACCCAGCTCCAAACCCTGGCTTTCATATTCTCAATAAACTTTTGCTTTCTCCTCCTCACCCAAGGAGATTGGGGGACTTTCCTTCCCTTGGCCACCCCTGTCCCCAAGTTTTCCCCCGGGGATTTCTTCCCGTGTATCACAACTCAACACACGGACAGTGTCTATGACAAGCTCTTCTGGGAAAAATATTTAAACCATATTTAAACCCACTCCACACATTTTAACCACATGCACCTTTTCAAACACTGCTCAGAGACTGACTGGGACGCAAATCATTCCGGAAACCAGAAAATGGGGGGAAAAACCTGCTGTACTGTTAAGCCTGAGAACAAGAAAATTACTTTTTGCGTGAGTCATCCAACAGCTCCTTTGTATGTAAATACATCCTCAACCCATCAGCATCTATGGGGAGTACAATTTACATTTTGAATGATCAAAATGTTTAGTATTGGCAGAAAAAATGTTTAAAAAGAGAGAAGGCGGTGGTTTAAAATTTAGAAACTTACTCAACCGTGCCAGATTATGATCTCAACTTCTCTCCCTCCAACAAATACTATGTTCCATAAAAACAAAATGCTTTTAAATTGAAATTTGGAAGTCCCTCTGATTTTCAAAAGAAAGAGGGGAAGGCAACAAATGCAATAAATTTCAACAAATTAGTAGAGAAATATAAAACTTGGCCTATTAAACGCGATTCAGAGAAGGGAAGCACAGGCAAGACTAACACATGAAGTACCCAGAGCCATAACATTTGCAACAGCTGTGTTATGAAATGCACTTGGTATTCTGGGAAGCGAGAAACAAAATACTTTGTTAAAACACTTGTGGATGTACCGGTGGCTGAAAAGAAGAGAGAAAATTGAAATCACAGTTTAACCATTAATGCTACTGAGGATACGAACTCTGGTACCTTGTTCATGCCGTGATTCTCTGAAGAATCATGATGGATGCACCATATCCAGGGAAGGCTGTGCTCAACTCCCTTAGATTCAGCACAGTCCCTCAGGCAAAAATTCTGAACTCAGTGCCAAGTACTTTTATCAGAACAGATAAATCCAGGGCTCAGACCTAGACCTTGGTCCTATCCTCACACAGGTTGAGAAGCCTCCAAACCTGATGCCATCCTTTGGACTCATTTCTCATGTTTCAAGGTCAAGTTCTGACTGTGTTTTGTCTTGTTCCTTCAAATCCCTTTCTCAGATGTCAGTCTCAGCAGTAATTAGCTTGAGTATATAAGATATCCACACACCTGTGTTCTATCAACATGATGAAGGTTAAACCAAATAAATGGTTTAATGAATGAGCTTTACTGCAAAGCTCATGTTGGGGAAAAAAGTGAGACCCAACTTCAAACCTCTCACAATTCTGTGATGGCAGGGCTATTTTCAGGAAAAGAAGTAAAATTCAGAGAAGTGGCATTTGTGCTCTGGGAAATGCTGTTTTCCAAAAACCTTGGCTACCATAGTAACATGATTTATTCCATACTTGCAGCACTAAAGTCAGTCAGCTCCCTAACTGAAAGACATTTATTGTAACTAGAGATGTACCTGGCTGGAAGACTATGGAAATGCTGCTTATGGATGGCAAAGCAGAGCTCTCTAAATTCCAAATTAGTCACCGTTAGTGTTTGTCACTGAGGAGATTTCTGGCAGTAGTTTAACCTCAATGATACAACAGGGTATGTTGGTCAAATGGGGGCTGGCAAACCCCACTTGTTGAGAACCCAAATCACGTCCTGCCCCATCTGTGACTCCATATGCAGAACAACTAGGTGGGAAAAACAAGAAAGAAAAAACCTAATTGCTATTGTGTGCACTGACTGCTTTCTGCAGTCACCATGCATACAACTTCTGGCTGCAAAACTTGACCAGAGAAGGACCGTGTGAACAAATTGCAGAAATCCACATATACCAAATTCAGGCTGTGTCTGATCCTCACAGAGATATTATCATGCCTTTGCCATGCAAAGACCTCTCAGCTGGCCCTACAAAGTGGGAAGGGCTTTATGCTGCCCTTGTTGCCATTGATCACCTTGGAATTTGTTTTGCTCCTCCTCACACTGGTGCCGTTGGTCTTGCCCTGGCTTTTCTCCAGCACAAGCTTGACCAGATGCAGGTGCTGAAATGATTTGCCTTCAGCTTTCCTCCAAGCCCACAAGCTGCTAACCTTTTCTAATACACATCCCAGAAATGTTCCTTGTGTCTTCTTTGGAAGAAGACACTACTGGCCATCAGTAAAGAGAAAAACATCTGGTTTAAAATGTATCAAATTTTTGTGCTGTTTTTACACAGCCTCAAGGGCCTTTTATCCAGCTAAAAAAATCCCTTTGTAAACTGCTGCATCTCATTTTTCTTTGCTTGCTGTTGGTTTTTTTGAACCAAGCAACTAGTTTTTGTTGTTTTTCTTGTAAACCGTCACAACACCATTTCCCAGGTTGAGATGGCCAAGGGATGGTCCTTCCCAGAAATTTGATCCTGATAAACAGCTGTAGTCCATAACAAACTAAGCTCATCCTCCACAGAAAACAGCTTCAAGGCTCACAGTAAATAGATCTTACTCCTGCTTTGCACAGATTTGGGGGTTTAAAGCTAAACTAATAGTCTTAAACTCTTCCCCCTCCTCATCTTGCCAGTGAAATCCCAGGAAGGGCCTGTCACCATGGTGGAGGCTGGCACAGCAACAGCATGTGCATACAAATGCCATCTCAGCTATGAATGTGAAGAGCACAACAAACCCTCCTTTTCCCCACCGGAAACCATCACTATATTTATCTGTGTCTTCCTGAACAGATGAGAAGCTTCCCATGGTGTTCTGGAGCTCCAGATCCTGAGAGCAGCTATGAATAGCGGCTTTAAATTTAACCAGGGTTGGAAAGAGCTACAAGACTTTAGCAATTCAGCTGCCTGGGAAGCCAACAGAGCTTGGTTTGCAAGGGACACAGAGGTAAATTCCCATCCCCAGGGTGAACAATTACACCATCAGCATCCAGTAATGCTGCACAAGTGGGGTGACTTTGCACAATGTGGCACCAGTGAGTGGTACAACTCCCCCAGGGTGTCATTCCTGCTGCAGAAGCCAGAAAGGTTGTGAGGGCCAAGCAAAACTTCTGGAGGTGACAGTGCATTGCACTGACTCTCACTGAGCAACTGGGCTCTCACATTCCTTTGGCTCGTTCAGGTGTGCCCAGGATAAGGTGTGGGCACCTCAACTTTTGTTCCCCTTCAGCCACTGGATTGCTCTGATGTTAAATAGCAACTGCATGAAGAACCACCCAGCTGTGCCAGTGGAGCTGGATGGCAGAGCTCCTGCTGGCTTTGGTGGCCACAAGAAGAATCTGCAGGGGTTTTGATGGGGTTTGGTTTTGTACAACTGGTCTAGTTCGGCACATTTGGTCTGGCATTGCCTTTTGAAGGGACACTAGCAGCAGTTATTTGAAGCTCCAGAGGTAGCCAGTAGGAAAAAACCCAACAAACCAACTATAAATTTAACTGGGATAGTGGTTGGGAAAGGGTGGGGGAGGCGGTTTGAGAGCTGTAGGTTGACTGGTGGCCTTAGAATGCAAAAATAGCCTTCTGACACCAGTCAGCAAATAGAAGCAGGCCTCAGATTCCATGGAGTTTTCTCAGTCTTCATTCTATAAAGACAGAAATCTGGCTCCGTTTCATCGTAGTTATCTACACTCCGACACCCCTCCACCCTTGAAGGAGATTAGTAGTGATAATGCATCTGGTACCTGCCCCAGCAATAACAGATCTATGTGGAGAAGATTACAAGAAATTGTCTGGACTTCTGCCCAGTCCTAGAAGTCCCACCAACCATTTCCAAAAGTCCCATCAGTTTTTATGGCTTGTCTCTCAAGAAGGCTGCTGAAACCTACATGAAGGAGAGTCTTTAAAAAGATTTCTGCAGACATTTATTTCTGGCCAAATTATGATTGCTTGGAGGAAAAAGAAGCCACCATACAAATCTTGTTAGAGGCTTCAGCAGGAACTCACAAACCCATGCAGAACTGAGATAAGCTAAAAAAAGCAATAGCATCCAGTAAGGGAAGACAGACCAGCCAGCCAAATGCAACTCTAATTCCAACCCGTGACAGACCCCTGGGGCAGCTCCAAAGCCACTTAGCACAAGTGTGGAGCTGGGCCAGAAGGAGTCGCTGGCACCAGAAGAGCAGCACTAGCAAGTCCAGGCTGCAACTGGGTGATTCGCTGCATGGGACAGACTCCGCCAGGCTTGGTACCCCCAGTACCACAGACACACCACTCCCTGTCACCAAAACCCTCCCAGTGAGAGAGCTCCAGGGACACTGTGATCCCAGCACTGTGGAGTGTGTGCCGTGTGCGTGCAGAGAAAGGCAGAGTAACAGCACATCTGTTCACGACACAAGAACACGCCGGCAATGCTCGGTGTGGCTTGGCTGGGGAGCCTGGATCAGCTGTCTGCAGTCCAAGGTCTAAAGGGCAACCTGCCTTCTGAGACGCCTGCGGCTTCAAGGGGCTGAGTCCTGGAGCCAACTCAATGTCTTGGCAGCTCACAGTCAACACCAGCCCCCACCACATGCCCTGCAAGCACTGTGTCCACTTTGTGCCACATGAGAGGTTAATTTCCATGGGAATCCAGGGGAAAAAAACCCAAGACACAGAGACCCTCAAGAGGCTAAAGGCTAATTAATCCCTGTGCCTCCACTGGCCCTCACCAGATGGACTGCTCCGCCAGCACAGGATTACCTGGCACTGGGAATATTGACTACAAGCAAGGACTGGGAAGCGATTTCTTTTCAGGGATACAGTGCAAAGAGCTGCCAGGAAGGTGACTGCACTGATTAGTCTTGCTGAGGGCTGTGGGACTGCTGACAACTGTCTGGCCTGGGGGTCCCCAAGCAGCACTGCTCAGTGCTGTAGGAGGAAGGTAAAGGAGCAGGACCAGATGGTTCCTAGCAATGACAGCTAGAAAACTCCCAGAAGGCTGTGTCAAACTGCTGCTGTATCTCCAAACAAGCAGCTCTCACATATAGCTACACCCTTAGTCAGTAGAAGGTGGAAGCTTCTGTTCTAGTTACTGGAGGGCAGCTCCCAAGGCTCCTGGTCCGTGTGAATTGTTTTCTGGATGCTGTCCCTGCTGCAGACACAGCAGGAGGGTCAGGGAGGGCTGCTGTTCTCAAGACGTGTATAATGGTGCCGGGCTTTTTGAACTATGAATTTGAACAGAAATCATGCTGTACTTTAAGTGTCAGTGCTAGGCAAAAGGAAAGTCATGAAACTTCAGTGATCTTCCCATCATTATGGTTTTAAAGCATAAAATGAATATACATTGGAAGAAACACTACAGCTGTAACTGGCTCGGTGAAGCCATTAACAAATGCAGTGTAACATGTCCAAGTGCTGTCAGCCCTGACTGGGAGCTGCCAGGTCTTTCTCCCATCCTTCTTCTCCCCCTGTTGCTCTGCTTATTGTTTGCTTCATTGTTAATCCCACCTAATTTAAAAATAGGAAATTGATTTCTTATGTATCCATTACAAACCAAATCATTTCTTTATTACAGCAAGGATCATATTTCATAAGCAAGTCATGGAAAATTAAAACCATGCCTGTTGCTTTGATGAAATAATGGAGAAAAGTGCTGGAGGGGAAGGCACAGACAGCTGGGGGCTGTCATGCAACCAGTGGTGCAAGTTAACTCTTTGCTGGTTCCTGCCCCTGCCATTTCTCCTCCCACAAAATTCTGGTTGTAAGTGCTAAGTACTCCCTTATCCCTAAACCTCAAAAGCACGAAGCAGAAACAATGCAACCCCTCTGAACAAAGCAGGTCAATGATTGGGATGGCTGGAGGTTGTGTTGTTAACAGGTTTGCAGCTTGACCATGTCCAGAACTGGATACCCCTGACATTGACACCACTGAAATTCAGGACCTGTTGCTGTTCCACAGTTAACACAACACAGGGACACAAAATACCAACCACACATTAGCCCAAGAGTCCTTGTAGCATAAATATTTCCAGGCCTCGGGCATATTAGACCACTGTGCTTTGCTGCTGGGAACACGGGGCATTAAAACTGAAGGGGAACCACATTTGTCTGGAGAGATATTCAGTGCACATTGCTCACAGGTTATGTCAGTGCAGCAGATCAACAACTAGTTAGCGGTGTACTGTGACTTAGGGTAGATTATAAATTTTTAAAAAATCCATTGTGTGCATTGCTGAAGATTTATGGACTGTTCTATGAACCTCCCTGTGGAGCAGACAGGACACGGGTCCTCTGAAGAGTAATCCAGATAAGTACTACAGCCCAGGGCCATTGCAACATCCAACCCAAAGTTCATTGGCTACTTCATTAACATGTTGATCTCTAGGAATTATAGCCAAAAACATCCTCTGCAGTTTCCCCATAAGAAACAAAAAGAGAAGTGAGCTATTGCTGGAGAATTATTTTGATAATGTATCATCTGCAGATAGATCCATATAAAAATGCCATTTCTGAGGACACAGAACAAGCAAAGCTGCCACAACAGACCACAACAGACTCCATGAGAATGAGGTGCAGAAGAGATTGTTTCAGAGCAGTAATTCATATCTAGCCTGTTCATCCCCCTGAGCACACTGTTTTGAGCAAGAAACAACATATTTGCTTTCACTACTTTGTCATAAGAGTCTCTTGTTCTGAAGAAAACAGACCTTGCTTTACAGTATCTTAAAAGTCTGTATTACTCAAGGCTGGACATAGAATCATTTAAGTTGGAAAAGACCTTTAAGATCAGCAAGTCCTGATGACTCAGGCACTTGCTGTTCTTCCTGGAAGTTGGGGACAGAGAGACTATCATAAAGTATTTCTTACTCCAGGTAAGAGCCACCTCACCTGATCCTGCCCCGGCTCTGGGTGGAGCCCAGCCAGCAGCAGGTATTTTCCAGTTCACTGCAAAGGGCTTCCTAACAAGGGATCCAAAGGAAGTCCTCTTAAAACTCTTTGTGGTCCTTTTGTGCTGATGATTCTCAGAACAGAAAAACAAGTTTTGTAACTCAGTGGAAGTGAAGGAAATGGGCTCCTTCCAGGAACATTCCTGCATTGTCCCTTCAGTCGCCACCTCCAAAGGGCTTGTCTGAAGCTGTGTCACCAGGACATTCTATGGCACTCCCTTCAGTTTGTGTATTGGATTCTCCTATGTTTTACCAGCTTTTTTTATGCACTAAAGAGCCCAAGAAAGATCCATGTAAACTACTGCAAGTTATGTCCAAGAGGCTTAAAGGTCAACTAAAATAGCCAAAGCTTTCAGCATCTGTAAAATTCTCCTACATAAGAGGCATTTCCTTTCCCAGTTACAGGAGATGCTGTACACTCCTCTCTGGCCTGTCATGCACCCCCTTCATCCAGCTTTGCCAGGAACTCAGTCCTCTGTAATTTCCCTGGCCATTTTAATGATTATAAAATCCCTCACACAACTGGTTTCCAGAAGTTTATTCTTTGGAAATAATCCCCCCAGGAGTTGAACAGGTGTTTGTTTTGATGGTACGTTTGATAAGGCAGTCACCAAAAAGTTCAGAAATACAGAAACGTTCATTTGCACTTGCACAGCAGAGCTGACTCACCACACTGATATTTTAACGGAACCATTGGATGTTTTCATGAGCTGCATTTGCCACTATGACAGCAACAATAACTCCCAGACAGAAGTCGAGACAAGACGTAGTAATTAGGTCAAACCTTCAGGATAGAGCTGTCATCACAAACATAAATGTGAGTTACTCTTCCACTGCCCAAGCTCTGCAATATGGGCAATTCACTGGGTTGTCTAAACACGATAAAGAACGGGAAAAAAATGAGGGTCATTCTGCCTTCTGCTCTTCTTCATAATTACCCCTTGTTTAATTGATCTTGATTAATTATTTAAGGTAAACGGAGCTTTCCTGACCTAATGGCAACATGTAAACTGATTAACTTGACAAAGCCAGCAAAATGATCTGCACAGTGAGATCAGCTCTTGTAATCTATTATTTAGGCCAAGTTATCCTGTGTCACTGCCAACGATGGTGCTGCCAGACACAAGACTGTCTACAAAAGTGTGATATGGTCCCCTGGAGAAGGGGTCCCCCAGGTCCTCACAACCAGTGGGAAGGGAGGAGGAAGAGGAGGAACTGTCCTGAGCTATGGTAGCACACAGTGCCCTCCTGGGGCTGCATCCACAGGAGCTCGGGGGAAGGAAAAGAGGAAAACCACTTGCCAGGTGGGATGGGGGCTGGGAGTATGTGGGGAGCTCAAGGGAGACAGGGCAGTGACAAGGACTGAGGCACCTTTGAAGGCAGGTTTGAGCAGCCCAGTGGGACCTGGCTGTGGTTTGGCTCAGGGATCCAGACACTGCTGCCTGCACAGCCCAACCCAGAGGGAGTAAATGCAAACTGGCCCTTTGCCTGGCTTTAGTTTGGCAGGCCCCTCTGTAACATCACCAGGGGTTACAGGGCAAAACCCATTTATTTTGCGCAGATAATGCCTATCTTCTCTAGAAATCAAACCTAGATAAAAGCTTTCCAGGAGATCCTGCTTAGATTTGTGTGTGAAGATTGCAGCGGGAGGAGCAGTGCCCTATCCAGGCTGATAAGCAACCTGGTAAAATCAATGCCTTATATAACTTAATTTATGCGCAACAGAAGAAAGTGATTTGTTTAGAGATCTACAGTATCCCCCATCCCTTCTGGCCAATTTCTAAGGCAGGTACACAGATAAATGAGAAGAAAACTGTCGTGGCTGCTTTGGCTTCAAGGGAGAAGCAGATAAGGCTGATAAGGCTGATAAGACAGTAAATCAAATTCTCCTCCAGGCTCCCTTACAAATACCTACTCAGGCAAAGGCTGATCAGCTACAGCAGAAATTCTGCTTGTGTTGGTTGAAATAGCAGCACCTCCGGGCACACACAGGACCATAACCTCCCTTCTCCCTGAAATTCTCATTGTCCAGAGAATTTATGGTCAAAACAGAGCAGCTGGGAGGAAAAAGAGGCACCCAGAGTCCTCCTTGGAAGCACAGGGACAGATGTGAGACCCCTCAGGAGGTAGATCTGTAGACACAATCCAAGACCAGCACCCCTGGGGAAGCAGCTTCCCCCCCACAGGCTGGTTCTGCTTAAGGGTGAGGATAATGTTGCTTCCAAAATACAGAGGTGAGGAGGTGACAGACCAGAAGGCAGCTCACAGACCTGCACCACCAGGGAGATCCCCTGGGTGAAGGAGACACTGTCCATCCAAACTGCCCCACACAGGAACATCCTCAGCCTACAGGATGCACTAACCCCATCAGCAGTGCACAGAAATCCCAAAGCCTTTGGTCAGTGAGAACTTCCTTAATGATCTGGCCATGCCACCAAAGGGTTTGAAACCAGTTCCCTCTTTTTTAAGCGGAGATTTCATGAAGTCTCATAAACCATATTACAAAAAATATTATATAGGCTTTCTGCCAAATTGCTGATACTTCAATTTTTTTTTCTTTTTCCCACCCCAGTTTCTTTTACAACGCATCAGTTCCTTCCCTGTATTTATTTCTACTTGGTTTTCTACCTCTGGGACCAGAGCAAGCCATCAAACCTGGATTAAACATGCCACAAAAGAATTCAAGCCTTGACATGGCCAAAATATTGGTTTCCAATGAAACAAAACAAAAGACTAGGGTGAAGTAACTATTTCAGCAGCTTGTGCAGCCATGCAAATAGATGTTGCCAAGGGAGACTGAAGAGAGATAAGATCCACCACCCCTCCAGAGCTCACAGAGGAAGTATTCAGATCCAAACCCCAATTCCCAGCAGCATTCACCACTCTGGCTTTAGCTGGAATGGTGAATAAGTCACATTTTTAAAAAAGAAATATTTTTTAAGAAGGACAGAAAAGTTCAGGTTTCCCAGCTGGGTACCAGGAAGGCATTTCCTCCTCGAGCAGGTTTCATTACTGAGCTGTAGGACATCTGCAGTCCCCTACCCATGAGGAGGGGACTGAGCAAACCTCAGGACTAGGAAAATATGTATTCCTTTAGAAAATTTCATGTTTCAATGACACCCCCAAACTGCCTTATTCCTACTGCAAAGGTGGAACCCAGGCAGAGAGGGCTGGCAAGGCTGGAAGAGCAGAGTCCCACATCCTGCAGTGCCAGGGATGTGCTGAGGGGCCGCACCTGGAAACGTTCTGGATGAACACGAGGAAAGTGTCTCCTGTAGGGTTGGTGCAATGCAATGAGATTGTCTAAGAGGCCAAGGAAACTCTGTCCTTGGAGATTTCTAGGCTAAGACCCAAATCAGCCCTGGCAACAGCTCAGAGACCAGACCAGAGCCCTCCCAAGGCTCTCCTCACCCAACACTTTCATGAACAGGATGGGAATCTATGGTCAGTCTTGTATTTGCCTCCTTTTGCACTAAGATGTGACCAGCAGGTACTGAAAAGAGGCAGCTCTAAAAGAAGTGAATTTATCCCAGTGCAATAATTAGCACTGAACCTGATAAAGCCTGTAAGAACTTTAATTAAGAGAAGGGACCACTTGGCAGCTCCCCCTCAGCCCTTCCATCCCAGGGACACCCACGGGCAGGGAAAAACACTGAGGAATGCAGCTCCAGCTCAGCCGCTGGCGTAACGTGTTTGTTGTCCGCCGTGCTGGATTCCTGCTCACAGCCTGTTGTCCAGGCTGCACTTTGGTCCAGGAACATTTCACCTGCATGGACCCAGCACTGCAACCACCAGGGTAAATACTGTCATCTCAGAGGGCAACGCACACCCCATTTGTTAAGTAAACTGATGGACACGTCGACTTTATTTGTATTCAACGTTTTTTTTTTCCAAGTTACCAGGGCAGACTGTGCCAGTTTTGTGGAAATCAAAGGGATTGTGCTGGCCTGGGGGGGGCTGGCAGAGCAATTATGGGGAGGCTGGAGGTGCAGAGTAGCCCAGCAGCACACCAGGCTCATGGGCTCCCACTCCCCCAAAAGCAAAACCCATTTCTAATGCTGGTCTGGGTTTTGAGAGAGGAGAAGAGGCAGGGCTGGCTCAGGCTGTGATTAGCAGGGAAAGGCAGCCCTGCTGAAAGCTCAATTTAGTTCTTAGGAAGAAAGATCTATGCAGAGCCTGCAAGCTTGTATTAGTCTATGCACTGAAGACCCATTGGGAAATATTTCCTAGCCCACCACATCCTTCCCAGGGGTGTTGCCTGTGGGCACAGGGAGAGCAGCCTCAGAGGAGACCTGACCCAAATACCTGCACACGTTGCCATGGGGGCATTTGGTGGTGCACAGGAGTACACAGGATTTTGGGAAGGCTGCGAAAACACGCGTGCTTCCTGCAGAGACCAAAACAAGCCCCACTCCAGGCTTTTAGCACAGACTGCACTGGCTTAACCCTCCTTCACAGGAGGCTGAACTCCCCCAGCACACATGTTTTCTGTGGCTCAGCGGACACAAGCACTAAGCTGCAGTGCCTTGCCCATGCATTGGAGCCCTTCTAAAAATCAATGTTTAACCCCAGTAACCTCAAATGATCCACCCAAGAGATGCGTCACATCTGGATTCCTGCCAAAGGGTTTAATGCAAGCCTGAACAAACTTCACCTCCGAGGTGAAGCTGCCAGCATCTGCATTCCTTGCAGTCAGGGATCTTCTCCCACCTAGGCACCCTCCGTCCCAGTTAGTACCAATAGGTCCAATTCAGCACATAATGGCTGGTTGTTTACATAACGTGGTGCTTATCTCTTACTACACAAACAGAGAGAGCAGGGCAAAATAACACGTCTCTCTACTTCCCTCCTATCTTAAAGGACAGAGTGACCAGGAGTTTCTGTGCACAAACAAACCCCCCCCCCGCCCCCAAAATCAAGACATTGTGGACTGCAATGAATTATAGAAACAGGTCTGCAGGTCAGCACAACACTGGAGGAGTGTTGGCTGTGTTAGAGTACTAATTGCCCTTACAAATCCCTCTTATATCCACCCACATTTGTCTCAATAGAGCAGAGAAGTAATTGCTGTGATCCTGAAAGGGGACTCTGCTGCCCACTCAGGGTGGCACCAGGTTCGGTTCTGGAGATCACAGAGCAGGACATGCTCCTGGCCTTGTCACAGAAACCAGACCCTACTGAATGGCAGCTGTGGGGAAGCATTTCCACAGCTCACATGTGTGTGTGCATATATTTAACAAGTCCTTCTTCTTGCAGACATCTTTCCCAGTGGGGCTGTGAGCTGGTTTCCACAGGAAGCTTTTCCAGCAGAAATACCCAGAGGGAAGTAGCTCCACTGCCCCTTTTGCAAACTGAGGCAGATGGGAACCACTCTCCCCCTGCATCCAAGGGGACAGGCTGGGGAATGGTCCAAGCCCTCCCACCAATTCAAATCCCCCAGGGAAGCACAAGAGAACAGGGAGCAGAGCAGCCAGGGGGCAGGGCAAGAGGCAGGACAAAATCACAGGAAATATACAGATGAGCAAGACTTGAGCTGCTCACCATCCCCACCACCCTACAGCAGGGCTCACCCACAGCCTCCCCATCCCCAGAAAGAGACAGACCCCAACACCCACCTCTTTCCTCCATGCAGCCACACTCTCCATCACAGCCATGAGAAAACCTCCCTCCTGCCCCTGCTCTTTATCCCAAGGTCTGCCCACCTCCAGGTGCCCCTCATTTGCCATTAACCCCTCCTGCCTGGCTCTGCTCCTACTCCTCCCAGGTGCTGGGGAAACAGTGGGTTATCCTAACAGTAATGGGCATGGAGAAGGGAACAGGGAGGAACAATGGGGATGGAGAGGGAACATCGAGGTCTCCCTTCCCTAGGACATTTAGCGCCTTTGAAAAGTGAAGTAGTGAAGTTGTACAAACAGCCATGGGATATGTTGCCATGCCCTCCCAGATCCTGCTTGGCTAACTGCATATCTCCTTATTCTTACCCAGCTTGGCCGTGGCTGTCCCCATACTTGTTCTCCACCCTCCTCTCATCCCTTACTACAGGAAACCAGGCTGAGCTACCCCGTGCGACGGGAGCCGAGCCCCTTTCCCTCGGACATCCCTGCCAAGAGGCTCCTTCGCTCGCCATCTCGTGGTGGCAGCAGGCAGCCTGCCACATCCCGCATCGCCACATCCCGCATCGCCACATCCCGCATGGCCACATCCCGCATCCCCACATCCCGCATCGCCACATCCCGCATCCCCACATCCCGCATCCCCACATCCCGCATCCCCACATCCCGCATCCCCACATCCCGCATGGCCACATCCCGCATCGCCACATCCCGCATCGCCACATCCCGCATCGCCACATCCCGCATCCCACCTGCCCCTATTCCCACATCCCGCATCCCCCGCAGGGACCCAGAGTGCGCTGGGGAGGGACAGGGGCTGGGACATCACTGTGTCACGGGTGTGGGGACCCGCAGCACCATCGGCGCTGGTCTGGTCCCACAGACTCAACCCAAAATCAAGTGTGAACCGACCCTGGCGGTGTCAGTGGGTTACACTGTGTAACCCAGGCATGGATCTGACCCTGTGCCTACAAGTCCTCTCTGTGGAGTCACTCACACTCAGGGCTCAGTCCTACGCCACCAATTTCTCCTGACTCCCGTAGGAGATGCACCAGGAGCATGGAGCCACTTCAGAATCCAGAATTGGCCCTTTCTGTCCAGCCCCAGGCTGATGGCCAAGCTCTGCCATGGTAACCCCCCTCACAGCTGCAGGGCCACCTTGGGTGCACATGCTCAAATTCCAGTCCTGGCCAAATGGTTTTCAATAAACCTACAAAAGGAAATTTGCCCCCAAAAGAGCAGATGCCGAGAAGGTCTTCCAAGCCTGAATACCAAACCAGTGACTTCTGCAAGGTGCCCTCTCAGGGAGGGTCCTCCATGACCTACTGTGCCACCCCCACCCCTCCTCCAGCATCTCTCACCCTTCCAGCGCTCCCAGTCCCTCACCAGACTTACCCTTTTTTTGGTTTTCCTCTCTAATTTGGCATGAACAGCACACAAGGAGCAATTTTGTTCCCCACCCCCTTTCCATCCTCCCTCCTCCCCTGTCTGGCAGGTCTGTGTTATTATTAAGACACTTGAGATTATGGTTGTCTGAAAGTCGAAGAATGACAGGAAAGAACCAGATGCCACACACTGATGAATTACAAGGGCATTATGCAGAGGCAGCTGGGTTTTTATACCACACCATGATTTTCCATGTGGCAGCGTATGGTTCCAGCATCTGGGCGTCACCGGCGATGTCTCCCGTATATTTTGCTGAGCACTGTCATTATGATAATGAAGAAATTGCAGCAGACGTTAATTGTGGCTCCTGCTGGCCATTGCAAGAACTTGAAGGCATCAGAAGGGCTGGCAGAGCCTCTCATCTCACAGGGGGTTTCTTCACTGTGTTGGCAGCAGTCAAGAGGAGTCTGGATCTCTCTGGGTGCTGTGAGCAGCATCCAAGTACTGCTGTCACTGGCTCATACTGGTCACCATGCTGAGATGAAGTTGGAAGTCCTGGTACAATTCCCACTGCAGAGATTTTCTGCTTGGGTTTTCTCATCAGTCTTAGCAGAGAGTGGCCATGGACTAAAGGATGGATGGCAACAATATGACCCAAAATGCTCGTGGCATTGCCAGGGTTTCATCAGGGACCAGGAACATCTGCTGCTTCAAGGATCACGTGCCTTTGTAGCTGCATGAGTCCTTTTGCAGGATTGGCCTCACCAAAGTCCAGACCTGCCTTGGCTTGGGCTGTGCTCTCAGGGTGTCCTGGTGATTGTTCAAGCCAGGGGGGATCTTGGTGCCATAACCACACCACAGGTGGCACCAGCGGCACATTGGAGGGCAACTGCAGGTAACACAGGGACAGGACGATTTGAGCTTCTGGTTTGTCACCCCATGGCTCAGCTATCTCCACACCGTGGCTGGCAGAGCTGTTCTACAGGTGGTCCAGCCCTGGGTGTGGGGATGTGGGACACTGAGACAAGCCCTCACACCCTGGGGTGATTCACGGTGATATCTGACAGCTGGCTCTGGGTCATGGTTTCGCTGCCTCAGGAATTCACCGCAGGTATGTCCTCACCGAAGGCAGCAGGATGAGGATGGGCAGAATTGCTTCCCTGTGAGTCACTCTGGGAATCCTCTGTCAGACACAAAACTTTCCTGCTTTCTTGCTCCAACCTTCCTGTAATTTTGCTCCACTACCCTGCAGAACAGGGGCTTGTGCTGGTGACATGACTGACAGAGAGCAGGGGCTCATCGCACCAGTATCACGGGCTCTGGTCCTGCCTCCCCTTTGCTCTTGTGAACAAGGACAAGGAAAAACTTGTGCTCCCCAAAATAAGCTGGAGCAAGGTAGGGGAAAGAGACAGCTCCTGCACCCTGGAGCCAGTGACTAGAACCAGAACAGCCTAAAAGCCTTCTCCCAGAACTCCACCAAGGCTTTTATGAGTTTCCAAAGCCTATAAAAGCAGGTACCTCCACTTTCCCCTTTTCGACCCCTGCCAGACATGTGTTTCTTTCCAAAGAGCTCTGTAAAGTCTCAGGTGGGACTGATGCTCTGCCAGGGCATTGATGGTCTAACCAGCAGGAGCAAAGCTTGGGAAATCCTCATATATTTCCCTTCCAGCCCTCTGCTGAGAAGCAGGAGCTGGCAGCAGCCTGTGCCTGTCGCTGTGCCTCCTGCATGGGCCCCAGAGTGGCCCAGGGCTCCTCCGGCACCCCCGGGATGTCAGTGTCAGCTGGGAGAGCTGGATGTCTTAGGCAGCTGTAGAGCTGAGTTGGGAAATGAGCTCATTCTGTCCTCATCGCTTGCCCTGGCCCATGGCTTCATAAACCATCCCTCAGGGCAGCCCTGGGGCAGGGGGAGCTCCCCACAGCACCCTCCACCTTGCTTGTGCCCAGACAGACCTTTGCTTGAAGGCAACAGCCGGACACACCAACAGCACTAACTCTCTCCCTCTCCAGTGGCAGCACTGGCAGGAATAGCACTAACTCTTTTTTTTTTTTTTCCCCCAATGGGCAGTGGAAAATATGATGAATAAATGTATTTATGAAGGCTGCAGCTTCACTGGAAATCTCCTTTGGGTGCCTGTGCCTGGTTGGCAAGCTGTCCCAGGAGACGCAGTGTGCCAGACTTTAACATAAACACAAAATTAAACATGATCCAAGAGGTGCAGCATGATTCTCAGGAAAAGGACAGAGGAACGTCCTGTGCTAATGCTGTGACACTGCCAGAAAATGAGGGGAGGGAAGTGTCACGGAGCTGGAGCGAGAGGGCACTTTGTTCACTAGGCTCAAAACCATTTGATATTACACTGAAACAAAAAAGCGTTTGTTGGGATCAAAAAGCATCCCTGCCAGCTATTGTCCAACCTCCAAAGAAGAAAGAAGAGGAAAGAAGAAAAGAAACAAGACAACCACCAGGCATCAAACCCATGGAGAGCCAGAGCAGGACCCACGGGGACCCTCCGTGGAGGGTGGCACTGGCCCAGCACTGCTGGGCATTAGCTCACTGCTCAGGTATGGCTCAGCCTCGGACCTTCCCGGCTGCCGCAGCCACAATCAGCAGCGATGCTCCGGCAGCTGCACTCCGACCGTCTCCGGGTGGGACCAGGACTCAGCAACGCAGGGTTTGACCCTTTAGACTTACCAGGTCCCACATGCAGAGCCTTCAGAAGTGCCATGGGATGGTTTCTGGTGACAGCACAGATGCTGGACACAGCCCTGTTCCTGGGAGGGTCCCCACGGAACTGTCTCTGAAGTCTCTTTGCTTTAGGTCTCGGTGGGCTCTCCCCGGAAACCCACAGTTCATCAGCACTGCAAGGTTAGAAATGGGCCATTCTCTGGACATCCAGTTTCAAAATCTCACCCACCCACACTAAAATAAGTAACAGTTCCTCACTCGAGTGTCCCTGTCCCCAGGGAGGAGCCCTGGCAAGGGCCCCCAAGGGTCTCTGTGCCACCCTTGGGGCACCCAGAGCAGCAGCCGTGGGGTCACCCACAGCCTGTGTGCCCCTGCATGGTTTGGGGTGCACATGCTCCTGCACAGAGCAGTGCCACGGGCAGCCCTGCACAGGCTGGCACTGGGATGTGGGAGCTCGAGCCGTGCCAGGCTGGCAGCCCTGCACGGGGCTTGGTGCCTGGTGGTGACAGGAGCCCATTGCCCCCAGCGGAGACCCTGCCATGGAAGCACATTGGCACGGGCTCCTTCTCATCTCCTTTTTCCTGGCAGATGTCTTCAGTGGAAAGAAAAGGCCTGGAGGACACAGGGGAGGTTTTCCTGCAAGGGGATCCCCCCACACCCCCCCAGCCCCCCCAAAAAAAANGGCTGCCCATCGCAGCTCGCTGCTGCCTGGCACCTGTGTCCCGGGGCAGGCGTCCAAGCGCGCCAGGAGCAGGCGCGGTGCCATGGCAGCAGATGGGCACGGAGGCAGCCCCGACATCCTGCCGCAGCCGGGGAGGGGGGCGGCTGTTTAGGGCAAATTTCCCAGCTGAGAATGTCAAAACAGCTGCCAGTCTGGAGTTTATACACCTATAATTAAGGGGGTATGTGATTTCTAATCCAGCTCAAACGGAGCTGGATTAATTGGCAGACCTAAAAATAGCATCCGTGACCATGTAAGGCAAGCTTTTGTGTGCGGTTTAAATTAGGAAAGTGGGCTCTGGCTGTTCTGAGTGAGCTGGAGAGACAGAGACATCCTTCTCCCTCCAGGCAGCCTGCAAGGGCCTGATCCTGCTGAGGGACAGGAGGAGGCTGCAGCAGACCAAGCTACCCAAAAGGTAACAACCTGGAGCCAGGGGAAAGGGCCAGGGCAGCATCCTCATCCTGGGCAGGTGTGCCCTGAGGGAGTGAGAGATTTCTGCCCTGGGAGTGACCCCCTGGCAGCCTCAGCTGGAGCTCCTCTGCTCCTCCTCCCTGCACGCACAAGTCCCAACTGCACTCTGTGACAGCATTTATAAGAGTACACCAAGTTTGCTCGCTCTCTTTATGATGCCCAGAGGCTTTACCTTGTGGAAAGGCATTTTCTGAATTACTGGAACCCCCAGGAGACACCTCCACTTTCCCAGACTGCTCTGGGCCAGCTTTGCACCAACACAGACAAGAGCAGAACCTCTATTGACTTGTGCTCTGTGATCTGCTCCCCTTCTCGAACACTCCTCTGCCCACAGCCAGACTGCAAGGTTAAATTGCTTTTAATTTCTGTTTAATTATCTGCAGTGGCACAAATAACTAACAGCATCGATTTGAACTTGGCACACAAAGGCAGGTTCCAAATGGCAAAGCATATTATGAGATCGAATTATTAAATGCAGCTAATGAGCAAAATAACGATGTGGTGCCAAGCTGTAAAAGGTTAGACTTTAAAGTTGTCACAGTTCATGAGCAAGAAAGATTTAATCACATTCTTAATCAAATATTTATATGATAATGTGTTTTAATCAAAATAATAGCAATTAATTTGGAAAGGAATACATTGTGCATGTCCCGGTCGTGCTTTACGGAGGTTTTTTTGCAGTGAGGTTACAGAGCACATATTTCCTTAGTCATAAATCCATCCCGGTTGGAAGGTGTTCCAGCTGTCTGTGACGGGGATGTGCTGCTGGGGCAACGAAGTGCGGGAGCAACTCCAGATTTGTGTGTGCCCTTCCTGGCTCCTCATGTTCCTCCTGGGTCCTGCTCTGTCCCACTGAGGGACTTGGCACAGCACAGGGCAGCAGCACCCACGCTGGCACCGCCGGTGAGCCAGGGCCCCTCGCTGTGTCTTTGAAGCATTTACTCTTCACAAATGTTTTAGCTGCTCCCTCTTTCCCTCCGAGTCCTGCCAAATCTCCGAACTCCCCTTGGCAGCCGATGCTATCACAATGATTTCCAGCTGTGCAAGAAGCAGCTCAAAATGGCTGCTGTGCTGGAGCAGGGACCCTCCCCATCCTCTGCTCCCATCCTGGGCAGGACAGAGAGGGGACACAGAGTCAAAACTCCCCCTCTCCCATCCCCTCTCCAGGGCCCTGTTGCCACAGCTCTGGTCTGCAGCTGGATGCTGAGCACCAAGATCCAGTGAGTTTTGCCCCTGACTTTTACTCTGGTGTGTTAAAAGTATAAAAACCTCACAGTTTAAAGCAGAAATGAGAGGTTTAAGTGTTGGGGAAAGACTGGAGGCGACTGTGCTGCCCTGTCGCTCCTCGCTGAGATACCACATGTGAATGGCATAGGGAGGGCCATAGGGCTGGACATGTGTAAATCCACCAGTCCAAGTCAAATTCTAAAACTGTGCCCCAAAATTAAACTTGTTTGAAATTTAAAACAGCCTGGAGGACCATTTCCATAGGTGCTCAACAACAAGAACACCCCGAGAATACACCTCCTCTTAAGGAGCCCATCAAAGTCCCTCCAGTTAACTTGAGGAAATACCCACAAAACACCCACACAATCCTGACATTTCTTTTAATGGAGCCTCCAATCCACCAGCATTCACTAAATGTGGGGAAGGAGCTTCAAAACACACCAAGAACAGCAGAGCCTACTGAAAGGGAGCACCCCCCCCACCCCAAATCCCCAGTAAGGCTATTCCTGTGCAGGGCTCCAGCAAAGCTTTGGGGACAGAGGAGTCAGACAGGGACTGTGGGGACAGTAGTGACATCCCCACTGCTGGGAATTCCATCGAAACCACCAGGACAGTGTGGAAACAGCAGCGGTGCCTCTGGGCCCTTGGCACACACCTCTGCCTCTGCTTTCCCTCCTGCTCGCCTCAGCCCTGGGCCGGGTGGATGTCTCTGCTCTTCTCACTCTCTGACTTTTTAACACTTCATCAGAAGCTGGATTTTTATTTTTTTTTAAGTGCTAAGTTTGCTGTTTCTGTTGGAGTCAAGATGAAAAGCTTTCACTGAACCACCTTTGATTGGAATCACTTCTGTTGCCTTCGGTTTGGCCAGATGTTTCCTAATTACTTATCTGTCAAAACTTTTCTTTTTTTCCCCCTTTTTTAAATGCACAGGCATTTCCTCCAAGTGGGAAAGAGTATAAGGTTCTTGTGTAGTGTCTTTGCCCGAGTGAAATAAGCCAGGCTAAGCTTCATCATCAAGGCTGGATTTTATGCTTGAACATGCAATTTAACATCAAAAGCTTGATCTTCGTTATTATTCAGTGCAGCCTTTTCAGACCAAGTTCAGCAGGAGCCAAATGGCACATCCTAACCTGGGATTTCAAACTTTTATTTTTAAAGCTAGGTCTGAGTCAGGAAGCTTTCTCCTGAGCTTGAGAAGGTTTCATGTAATAACTCGGGGCCAGAATCTGCCACGATTACTCACATCAGTGAAGGTTTCCTTACATGAATAGGCTCATTGAACTGGTGCTGCTGGGGGTGAGCAATGGTTGCAGAATCAGGACCGCTCCTTCACCCATCAAACAAATATTCTTGTTGCTTTGAGTCAGTTGCTGGTTCCTGCAAGGATGTCCTGTCACGGTGCAGCAATTACTTTGGAGGTAGAAAGAGGAAGGAGGAAACCTTGATGACTTGACTTCCCCAAGCCCAGCAGGGAGCTGTGATCTGATCCAACAAGGCACTTGTCATTGTGCCTCAGTCATTCCAGACATTGGGCATCGATTTGTTATTTGGCTGCTGTCAGAAATCTTTTACTTCGGGTAAACATCCCAAGGACCCCGATGGTACTGCAGAAAGGAAGGGGAAAACCAGCAGAACTGAGCCTGAACGACTCTGGGGGTGCTTTAAAGCTTTGTTCTCTCCCTCTCCATGAAGGGAAAACAAAAATCCAGTGCCTCTCAAAGTCTCTGTAGATAATATACCAATACACCAGAAGGGGACTGAATTAACCAAAAATAAATCCATACAACAATTTTTCAAAAGCTTTAGCTGCCTTCAAAGCCAAGGAGCATTCTTTAATGAAAGCAGGATCAAGCCAGAAAATCTTTCAGGGTTTAAAGTTATTTGATAGCTAGTTATTTTCCTTCAAAAGAGACTAAGTAAACCTCTGCCTGTAGCCTTCATCACTCCACCAGAAATGCTTTGTCAGGGTATTTGTGACAAATTAATTACAGCGATAGAAAAATCTCAGGAGAAATGAATATGCAAAAAATAATTTTTTTTATTCTGTTGACTTCAGGGAACACTTTCCTGTTTCCAAAGCTGTGTGTTTTCCTCATTAGCTCTCCCCTTCCCCCAGTTCTTTTCAGAAACTTTCAGAAGTGATTAGAAATGGTTTTATTTTCAGCTTGCCTGGGGAATGGCATTAGCAATGGAACAAACCACTGATGCCGGAGTCTTGCTGGCAACAAAAATGGTCCATCAACAAACTTTTCAGAGAAAACATCCTAAAATTACCATACTAATCCTGACTACCTGGCTCTAATACACAGCCAGGTGCTTGCATGGAGAGATCTCACAAAGCCCTTGTCCTCACAGCCCTGAGGAGACAGGGGAGCACAGCTCCATCCTCAGCACATCCTGGCCTGATCCTGCAAACAGAAGGAGCGGAGCTGGGGCAGACCACAGGTAGCTCCAACACACCAGAGGAATGTGACTCTGGCAAAGCAGAGGGCTCCTCTTTGCCTCCTGCTCTACTTGTCTGGAAATTACTGATCTTTGTCTTAGGCCAAGGAGCAAAATTCCCATTTGTGCATCTAACTAAGACCACCAAAAGCAGGAGGCCACTGCTTCCCATCACCTCCCACACATCCAATCATCCTCCCTACCTCTGTCCCATGGGCACACAGGTCCTGTCCCATCCCACACAGCTCAGCCCTGCAAGGCCTGGAGTCTCCTCTTGACAAGTTGCTTTGTGCTGACAACAGGAATAAACACAACTAAAGCTTCTCCCAGGCTGTGACTGCCTGACCCAGCTCAGGAAGCTCCCACGACCAATGGCCCCACATGGAGCCACATTCCTGGCTCTGCCACAGGAACCAGGCAGAAATCCTCCTCCCCATCCTCACCACCCCCTGACAACTCTATTAACAAGCTGCCTCATTAGCATCCTGTACTTAATTAACAAGTTGGATTAATAAGTAGCCTGGGTTGCTTAATTAATAATTAATCCTTGGTTAATAAGGACAACAGAAACTAGTTCATAAGGGAGTCATTTCAATAGCTCACAGTGAAATAAGGATCCGAGGAGAAGGTGTTGAATGGCCACATGGAGCTGCTGCTGGACCCCACCCTGGCACCAGGTGTCCCTCCCTGGGTCCAGCTGAGAGGTGTCACCTCACCTTTGATGCTCTTGTTGCCTTCTCCTGCTCCAAATGTAGGTTGGAAATGCCCAAAATGCTCATGTAGATCTCCCTTTTGCTGCTGGTGCTCTCTGGAGATGCTGCTCTGTGGTTCCCCTCTCCACCTGGGGTGTCCCCACTCCTGCAGGAGAGGGGTCCTGTGGCAGGTGTCTCAGGGGCTGGCATTGCAGCAGTGACAAAGGGGTGGGGGTGTGTTACTTGAAACCAGCAACAAAAAAGGAATAAATTGAAAATACAACCTAAACCATCCTTTCCCTGCCCTGCAATGGCACATTGTTTTCCATGGAGGGATTTTGAATGCGTTTTAGGAGCCAAAGTTTATACCTGCCCCAGACTAACCAACCAAAATTTCCTGAAACTGGGGAGAGACCTCACCAAGCCCTTGCCCACAGCTCTCGAGCACAGGGAAGGTGCAGGAGGTGCCAAGGGCACTGGTCCCAGGAGGAAATGCTCTTCCTCGGGCTCAGGCAGTGCTCAGCTCACACCCCACTCAATATGTTGCCCACAGTTGCTCAACACACACCACTTGGCATTTTTCAGTAGGAGAGTGTGAATTTTATATGGATGTTTCCTTCTCGTTCTGATACAGCAAGTGTCTTGTTTCCATATTAATGATCTCAAGGTGTGGATACATATACATCCACGCACACATTGCATTAAAAAACACTCATATTATCATATAACATTTCAAACTCAGCTAAATAGAAGCAGTTGATTTTTCCTGATGGTATCAGTTTGAAATCCTCCATCCATGAACCATTTTGAAATCCCAAACAAAGCAGTTATTTCCCACACAACAGATACAGTGCAACCATCTCTAGGAAAATGAATTTTTAGTTTATTGTTGGTTATGGTGACTTCTGGTCATGGCTGGTTTCAAAGAAGATATTGAGTGTAGCAACAAAATACGTTTGCAGACATAATTACCATTATTTTCAGTTATAAGGTTGTCGTCTCCAATCCAAGTATTTCTAGACTGGGAAATGCAAACATTACTGTTATTACCTCATTGATAAATTATGTTGTTGGTTTATTCTGAAAACAGCAATTCATGGTGCTCAGTTTTGTTCCAAAATTTGTTGGACAACCTGAAATGAAACCACAAATTCGTTACTAACAAAGGTATTTATTGACAAAACACTCCAGACAAAGAACCTACAAGCAAAATTGAACTGGAAATTCAGTTTCTTGGTAGAAAGATGCAAGATGGTATTGCACAGCTTTGTGTAGTGGAAGTCAGGGCTTCTCATACCTCCCAGTTATCTCTCCAGTGTTTCTCTGAGGTCTCAGGCCGCCATTTGTCAGAAGGGAGGAGCTAAAAGAAAACGCAACTTACCTGATGACAGAAGGAAATCCTGGTTAATTTTGGATTCTTTTTTTCTGGGATGAATCTGTTTCACTGTGTCTCATTTCTGTACAGCAAAAAGCACACGGTGCTTCAGGCTTAGCTCTGTTCTACAGAGGGTGGAAAGGAGGAGCAGCTCAGTGGCTTTTCCATCTCCTTTCCCCTGTCACAGCACAGGCAGCTCAGACCCAGGCTCCCCACTCTTTAAGGATAGCCATTAGAATCAGTAATTTAAGAAAAATACCAGAAAATTGAAGAGCAGCCAATGGTCTACAACCCAAAGAGAACCAGGAAGGAGCTCTTGCTGGCTAATGAAAAAGGCAATATTCAAAATGACAATATTCCTTTAAGTGACCTTACCTGATACAACAAAAAATAAACCTCAGCACAACATCTGCTGCACGGTCAGTAATTCTCTGTTCTGCGTCTGATCAGAATTCAAGACTCTTCCTCTGCAGTTTGTATAACAAGAATTGACATCCTTCTGAATCCTCTTTCCACCAAGAGACCCTAAAGCCCTCCAAGGTCTGTTTTGATGCAGGCAATTATTTCACCTGGGAAACAACACAAAGGTTATTGACTTTCAGAGACGGACAGTAAAGCATGGACCCTGCTCCAGCAGGGAGAGGCCAAGTGTTCCAGGGGCTTGAAACCAGTCAGGGCTCACAATACTCCTTAGAAATGGTACCTGAGTTATTACCCCAATGGGCTTCGTGCAACTGGGCCGTGGTGCCAGAGTGTCTCTCATCACTTTTAAGATACATGAGAGACCTGAAGCTTCTTGCTCGAGGCTTCCAGCAGCAAAGCAGTGTGGAGCATATCCAGCAGGACATTTCTCATGCAGGATTCCTCTCTGTCTGTGGCTCTGCAGAGCCCAAAGGGCTCCCCCACCTCTTCGGCAGATCCCCCAGGACACCATTAGGGCAAAACCCATCAAGGGCTGAATGGGATTTGTGCCTTGGCCAACTTTCAGTCTTGTCATACACCAAGCAAGAAAGGATGGGAAGAAAACAGAAAGAGGCAGTTGACTTCATTCCCACTGGACTCCAAATAATGAACGTAACTAATTGAGGTCAAGGACTCGTCAAGTCAGCACATGGTTACAGTCTCAGAACAAAAGCTGCTCCCAAATGCTTCCCACAGTCAGTGTTGCAGGAACAACTTGGACAGGTTTTCAAAGTATTTACCACTTGCCGCGTCTGTCGCCTGGCATGGAAGTTCCCACTCTGTCATCTGCACAAATCCACTTTTGCATCCCACTACTTGCTTCACCTGCTCTTGGTTACATCTCCTCTCTAACACTGGGGCTGCTGCCTTTGCAACACAAACGGCAGTAGCAGCCTGGACAGCCTTTGGGGCAGTTTTGGCTGATCTCAGATACTTCAAAATCCAGCAGTGATGCCCCTAAAGGCAACTTAGTATTTTCTGTACTGCTGCCAGAGATTGCCCTGTTTCCCAGCCACCCCCATCCTGAATCTTGCTTTTGTGTAGTTTCACAGAAATGATTAGAGATTCGGGAGGGAGCTGCAGTCAGGAAAGGCACAAAGCAGAGAGAAGGCACCACTCCCATCCCCCTGAGCAGCTGGGAACTACAGACATGACTATAAATTCCTGTCCAGTGAAAACTGTATTTACTCATCCAAAACAAACCCATGCACACCACCATTGCCAAGGGCTCTGGTCCTGTTTTGGAGCACAGTGGACCACACTGATTCACACACCTCCTGGATGCCTTGCCAGAAGGCTGGACTTGCTGTGGGTGACTGGCTCTGGCCTTGCAAAGACACAAACTGACAATTTCAAAGAGCAAGCTGGAAACTTCACACAGGAAACCCTGATTCTCTTGGCTGGTGCTGCCCCTTGAGACAGTTCAAAGCATCATCCCCTCTGAGGCTTCACTCCCCTGCTCCCAGACTTCAGCCTTTGGATCAGACATGGCATGTTTTACCCAAATTTAACCTCCCACAGGTGCAGCAGAGCATGTGATAAGGCCTGGGATTGATTTTTAACCTTGTTCTTCCCAGGCCTGTCTTGACACTTCCTCTCTAGCCCCCTTTCTCCCCCCCGTCTCTTATTCTTCATGAAATCCAGGCCAGCAAGGAAGAGGAGAGAGTCCAATGCATCTGTTCACTGCTAACACTGACAAACAGCATGTAAAGGCTTTGCTAACCTGAAAAGTATTGGCATATCTAACCAAAACCCACTTGATTTTCCCTGGAAAGCAAAAGCTGTGAGAGGCCATTACTAGCAGGCTGCCCTTGCATGGGAAGTAATTGAATGGGGAAATGTGAAGCAGGGGAGCTTAGCTGTCATTTTACAAAAACAATTAAATGCATGAAATGTATCTTAATGATATAATTAAGGCAAAATTCCAATCCTCCATTAGCAGTGGCATTAATTATTGCAAGCACATTACATTCAGTACTGCTGGAATGATGAAATCCTTTGTTATGCAGTTTTATTAACAAACAAATAAATAACTAAAACCCGATTATCTGCTGCTGAAAGAAGCTCTGATGTAAAATGACTTTAGAACAAACCCTGATTACTTTTGCCTGTTCAAGTTGATGGTAAGAGAGGTCAGAGCACCACAGGGAAACTGTAAAACTGCTGTTGGGATCCACCATAGCTGTTACTGGAGGAGTCTGGTGAGGAAGACGAAGCCAAGTTGACTAATGCCATCACACTGACCCCACAACACACCAATTTACACACCAGCTGCCTGCAGGACTTGCTTCTACCCTCCTAGAGCAACTGAAGTCTGTTGTCACCTCCAAGACCTGGTTTGCAGCAGGGCAAGATCTCACCTGCCTTGTATGAGAAGCAATGAATCACAGCTTTTCAGTTTTACAACTAATTTTACACTTGTTTCTCTCCTCTGCTCCCACTCACTCAGACTGTCAGTCCTCTGTGAGGTTCCTGGGGTTTTGAGGCACAGCAGAGCCAAGGAGTTTGGAGTCAAGTACTTTCTACCTTGAGGAGATGTCGATCAGCTGCTGAAAAACTCTTGGAAATTGGTAATTCCAGTATTTGTCCCAATATTTAACAACAGTTTTGAGCTATCTCAGAGGTGAAGATATCAAATATACCTTTCCAACCAGTGGAGGAAGATATCAATAACATTCTCCTATGGTCACACATTTGGGACTATAAGCAGACTTAGACATTGGAAGGTGTTTATGGTGATTTTCAATGTTTAACTCAGCAGAAGGAAAAAAAAAATGGAGAAATTAACCCCCTCCAGACAGCCATATGACTCCGAGGTGATAACTTCCAGAAGACAAGTAAACATAGAAGTTGAGTGATTGTGTGGATATCTGCTGAAAGAGGGGGACTTGCAATTATGCATGGTTGATTTTCCATGTGCACAATCCCCATTATACAGGGCAAAAATCAATTAGTGAGAGTAATTTGTTTCCAAACACATTGGTTGGAGAGAAGCATTAGTTCAGAAACATTAATTTCTGGACAAATGTTTACAATTAAAATGGAATTTTGATTCCCCTCAAGTCGTGTCTTGTCACCCTGAATCTCAGCCAGAGAAGAGAAGAAATGACTCTCTAAGGAAGGCAGATCAGGGGTCACAGATGTGGGAAGTGCCACCCCTGGGTTTGCCATGAGGATGTTGAGATGGATCGAGGACAGGGCTGGGGCACTGGGACTGGACTTTTTGGGCAGGTGAACCTTGGTCTTCAAGGCATAAACAAGTCCTGGACTAACAGGAGCCCAGGAGCAGAGAGAAGAGCACAGATACCACGTGGGGATGGAGAACAACGTGATGCAGTCCCTACATAGGGCTGAAAATGCAGCATTGTGTTAAAAGCAACATGTGCCTGTGCTGGATGACATTTATGCTTTTTGCCCAGGGCCTGAAGTCAGTCCAGAAGCTGAGAACCAAGACAGAAAGTAGCAGTGAGCAGAGTCTCCTGGGGTGTCACACGCCCACACACAGGCAGCACATGCAGAAGCTGTGCTTTTATCCACACAGGGAACTGAAAGCCAAAGGGAAAGCATTGCCTTTTCCCAGAAACCAAAGCTTTGAGAGAAAAGACAAAGCCCGGTTTCCAAACTCACATTTGGCTCCAGCAATTACTCACAACCCAATCCATCGGCTCATGACTCAGCCTGAGATCTCGATTCAGAGCTGAAACCTCACTGAGGAGTTGGGCATGTTCTGACAAATGGGAAGAGCTGAGTAAACCCGAGCAAATTTTTAAAGTTAGTCTACTTCCTTAAAGCCTTAACTCATACCAGGCTTCTCTGCACCATGAGGAATCTCAATTGCATTCCTTGATACTCTCCCTTTGTTCTCAGCTGCAGCTACTCAAACACCACGCACCCCAAAGTGGAAGGGTTTCTTTGAAGCCTTGCCAGGCTATAGGTAACTGCACCCACATCCTTCTGCACACGTAAAGAACAAGTGTGTGAGGGTGCCTCGCCTTCCTTGAGATCTTCTGCACATAAAACACCTGCCTGCATCACTTCCCAGAGGGGTTTTTTGCAGCAGAAGTTGCTGCTCTGCCACAGGTTACTCATCAGATCTATATTCTCAGCAGCAGGGTGCAAGTGCATCCAGGCACTGAGCAAATACACTGAAATTGTGTATATAAATAGTTTATTTGGGCATTTACAGTAAAACCTGGCCTGGAGAGAGTAAATCGAGTCCCAGGTTCATCCCACTCTTACAGCATTATTCTAAATCTAGTCATAGCATTTTTTTCCTTCAAGTGCAGGAGTTATGCACCCAGCTGACCTTGCATTGGCACAAGAGGGAAGGAAGCTTTCCAGACCTCCTGTTTGCAAAGCAATAAAACATAACAGGGCTCAGAGATCAGAGGGAAAATAAACAGATCCTCTCACTCAACCTCCTCCAACTCCCCCTTTTTTCCCCTCCCCTGCTTATATTTAGCTCAGGTTCCTCCATGGCCACGGAAGGACTGCCCTGGGAACAGAGAGGCAGGGCACCAGGGCCAGACTCTTTGAGAGCCTCCTCAGAACAGAAAATCAAGAGACGTGCTCAGCAGAGCAGAGGGAAACAGCAGCTCTCAAGAGAAAAACAGATAAGATGGGCAGAACAGCCCATCAGGGTCATTCAACACCTCTCTAACCTGGTTCTGCTCATCTGAACCTTGCAGAGCCTGGGGTTGAGATCCAAGGAACAAAAGAATAAGTCTGTGTGTGCACATTTATAGCTTGTCTAGAACAAATATGTTCTTATAGCTCATCACCTGCCCTGGGAAAGCCTTTGGTGTGCACTGACCCCAAGTTAAAACCTAATAGCCCAGCTCCCTGCTCTCACCAGCTCTGCTGATTACCCAGACAGATGCTCCTCAAAACACCCTGGGAGGGTTAGTCTTGCAGGACTGCACGCTTGCAGGGCTGTTTGAGAGGTGAAGTGTTTGGGATGCTCAATTCTTACTCATCTTAACAGGCCCAGGCACTAAGCCACAGAAAAGATCTCTTGCCAAAAGGTACCTGAGTGCTCTTGGTGCTGAAGATGTGGCCTCAGTGGTACAATTTTGGAGCAGGAGCTGTGCCCACAGCCCATCCTCTCTTGGGGACACAGGTTTGCAAACTGAGCACACCTCCCTGTGACACTGCAGTGGGTGCTGGGACACCCAGCCACTGCCCCATCCTGCTGTTGAGCACTCAGTCAGGTGTGCCCTGGTCAGGTATCACCATCTCAGAGGCCTTCTGAAGCAGCCTAGTAGCTTCTGTGGTACGAGGAAACCAGATCCATGTGACATCTGTGCCAAGCCTCCACTGCAGCAAAAGCCACCTCTTCCCTCCGTTTATGCCTTGACAGCAGCCAGGACGCAGAAAGGAGAAGGTGGGAGCCTGGTGAGACCCACCTGCCCTGGATGCAGAGGGGCTTCATAGTTCCATCTCCCTTCTCTGTGCTTTTAGAGCCAGGCTGCTCATCAGCCATGCACAGCAACACCAAGCAGCAGCTTTGTCCTGCAGAGTTACTCCCTTTAATCAAATGCAGCTTCACAGAGCCACGTTGATCTAATTGTTCAATGTCCAGGTTCCCTGCCTTCACAGGGATAAATACTCCCAGGAGCTCCATTTTGACTGGCATCCAGAACTCACCACTGGCTGCTGTGATTGTGATTTATTGCTGCTGCTAACAATCAATCTCAAGGCAACTAGGTGCATCTCAACTGAGAGTTGGGACAGCACGAAGGGGGAATGAAAACCCACCAGGGTTGACAGCTAAAGAATCCTGAGCAGCAGTCAATGCTCTCCCACATCTCTGCATTGCAAACCCCACTCCAAGTGCACTGTAAGGAGTGCTCCACATCCCCTCTCCTCTGCCTAATCCAGAGCCATCAGTCTAGTCAGCCAGAGCTCGAAATTCTATTTGTGCACCTTTCAGTCTTACCTGACACCAGGCTCTCCATGTGCAGAGATGGGGAGGAAGCTCAGAAGCAGCACAGGGATGTTCTTCAGCAGGCAGGAAGCCCCACTCACTCAGGGGACAGCAGGTTGTGATCTCCCAGAGAGAAGGCCCTGGAGCTGCAGGATCAATGTACTTTCAGCCACCGAGGAATTAAAAAGCAAACCTACAGCTCCAATACTGCCTGGAAACTAGTTCTGGGCACCCTTAAAAATGCCATAAATCTCACCTTAAAAAAGAGGTGGCTGTTGTTTCAGAGGGTTTATCTTTCCTTCACATCACCCAGGAGGCTCCAGAAACCTGAGCCATTACTAAATAAAAAGCCAGTCCTGCCTCATGCAGCTGCAGAGGGTGGTCAGGAAACCCCCTCTGCAAAACCTCCTGCAGCTCCTACTCAGCAGAAGAGCAGAGAAACCCCCAGAGCAAACCCCTGCCCTCCCTGGAGCTGCTTAAATTTACCTCCTGGGCCATGGCAGGATTATCCCCAGCTGGGACAAAGCCCCCAGCTGGACTGGATCCCTGCTGCTCCTTCCCACTGATCAAGTGGAAGCCCTGACTCTCCGTGCACTGGGTTCCAAGGAGAGGGGTGAGCTGTCTGCAGGGCTCCTCAGCACAGGAAAGAGGGACTCAAAAGCAAATCTGACCCCATGAGACCTTAAATGAAGGGAATCCTGGGCAGTGCTTTTCCATAGTGATCATGTCTTGGAGCACAAGGCAGAAATCCTTCCCCATTTCCTCTTTTCTCCTGTCTGTCTTCTGCTACTAACACTGTTACATAGTCCTGTTTTATGCCAAAACAGTAGGAATTTTTAGACTCTTTTTTTTTAAAAAAAAAAGCAGCGAGTATTTGGAGTAAATTCCCAGTAGAGTCAGGAGAGTCAACAGCAGGATTCCTGTGAGAACACGTTTCTTTCCTAATAAATCTCAGAGAAACCCAACTGGAGCCCTGACCACGAGGGAGAATCTGTACTTCCAGCCACTTTACGGAGGCTTCCTGCCCCTGGCCAAGGCTTTCCCTCCCTTGGTGGTGTGACAGGGCTCTGCCTGCACAGGACCTTTGGTGCCAGCATGGAGAAAAAACCTCCAACAAATCAGCCTGAGCAGGTTAAAAAGCGAGAGGCTGACTCCAAATTTCCCACCTCAAAGCCCCCCCAAGCCATCTCTGTCTTTCCTGGGAGGGAATCACTGGTGGGACCATCCCTGAGCACCAGGACTGGAGCTGAACAAGCCCCAGGGGGGGGGTTGTTTCCTGCTCTCCAGGCACAAACCTGGTTAAATGCAGGAGCAGGATGGATGAGGAGGGACAGTGGCAGAGAGAAGGAGTTTGGGTTAGGACAAGCAGGTAAAATATGAAGGCAAAAGGCAAAACAAAAGTGCTGCTGTGAAGTTCAGACCCTTTGAAGTTGGAATTTGCACCTTCCCAGCGAGTCCATCAGGGAAGGCCACAAGAGCTGCACAAAGGACTTCGATGCTGGAAGCAGAGGGAAAGTCTGAACCTCATTTCTTAATTCCCATTCAATTTGCAGCATAGAAATCTGTTTAAAATCAAAGGCTTTGCCACCTGGGTTTTCCCAAAGTCACAAAATTGTTTCTTCCATTGAATTGCAAAAAAAAAGTTAAAAATAATCTTTTGCCAATCAGTGCTGCTGCAGCGTCCCCAGATCACCTCATTAGCCATGGAAAGGTAGCTTAGTAACAGCATCTCTCTGCCCATTCCCACGCACTGCACTGGTTGAACTTGAATTTTTTTAAAATTTTTTTTTAGCATTTAAAAAAATTCCCTTTTGGAAAATGTGGTTTCAGCTGAGTTTCCATTTTCTGTGGGAAGATGTTGGTTTCAGCTGTGAATCCAAACATGAAAAAATGTCATTTCGAAACAGTGATTCAAACCAAACCCTGTCCTTTCCCTGCCTCGCTGTGTCTGGAGCAAAGTGCATCTATCCCACTTGGATATTTGTGTTCCTGAGGTTAGGGCAGGGGCATTGCCTGCTCTCAGAAGTTTAGTGTTTTGGTGTTTCTTTGTGAATGAGATGGGAAAGAAGGTTTGGAGGCACTTGAGCCAAACTTGGGGTCAACAGCATCAGCATAGCATAAAAAAATAA
Organism: Pitta sordida; assembly: GCA_013390025.1. Taxonomy (NCBI): domain Eukaryota; kingdom Metazoa; phylum Chordata; class Aves; order Passeriformes; family Pittidae; genus Pitta; species Pitta sordida. The sequence goes on from WEKX01007647.1 coordinate 66,240, forward strand.
AATCTGACTTGTTCCCATGGTGAAACCTGTTCCAGCCAAGGCCAGCTGCTTTCCAGCACTGTGTGACCTTGGGTCATTTTTCCAGCAGCACTGAACAGAGGACACCAGGAATCCCAGGAAATAAACCACAACCTGGAGGTGAGGGGCACAGTTCAGGAATCAGAGCCGGAGGGTTGGATTTGGGGTTCTCCTCCCTGGGCTGCAGTTAAGATGCTTTCAGTTGTAACCAGGGGTATTTTCCCAACTGGCCACCAGCTCAGGGCAGTGCTGCAAGTAACTGTCTGGGCAGAGCATCCCCCTGAAACCCACAGCAGCTCCTCCTGCCCGAGTTACAGCCAAGTGTCCACCCCTCGCCCATCCAAATCATCTGGAGGAGCTGCTTGCCAAAGCCAGGATCTTTCGGCAGCAGTGCTGCCACCTGAAACAGGTTTGTGACCATCTAGAGAGAAGGGCTGGGCCAAGAGTCTAGAGACCAAGGGCTTGGGCAGAGCTGGTGACCGTCAGGCAAAGTCCAGGGGTTAATGAATACACATTCCTTAGTCCTAAGAGGGAACCCAAGGCCTGGGTGAATCTACAGGACATCCATCCTTCAGGCACACCAAAGAAAACCCCCTGCAAACAGTCAAGGTTTCAATCACTTTAATGTGATCATCGCAGTTTGACCACAGTCTCAGAAAGGAAAAAAAAAAAAGTCACACGAATTATCTGTGCTTAGGATTTGAGTCAATCCACGCAGATCTTGTTGATTGACGTTATTCAAGTTAAAACCTTCTGACCATCAGTGACGTTCTTGGCTGAAAGGCAGGACCGGGAGTGTTGGATATACTGGTGCAAACCAGGAATGCTTCTTCTGGGATTAAAGCTGAGCTACTCCAAAGGAAACAAGAGCTGTACACGCACACAGGCACACACGGACCGAGCATGCAAATACACCAGGAACCAGCTACAGCTTCATGGGGAAACACGGGGTGGGGGATACAGAGGTTTGGGGTGGTTGGTTGTTCAGAACAAGGAAGGGAGAAACCCACAGAAATATCCAAAACTGAGCAGATTCATTTTCCAACATCCGAAAAGAAAATAGGAAGAGCTTTTGAAATTACATCGTGTTGATAAACTCTGATTTGTTTTTTTTTTTCTTTCGGGTAACAAAGCAAAAGGTGAAGGCAAATTTTCCAAAGTATTGTAAAATTTATTGTATAAGTATTGCAGCTTTTAGAATGACATATAATTGCCACTATTGGTTACTGGTACACAAGAAGCGTTTACAACAGATTTTTGTAAATTGGCATCAGAGTACATATTCATACTAAAACAGCAAAATATAGATAAGTACTGCATTGCATGTGCTGTCAATAGTTTACATAAGTTTAAATTGAACAGAACTCAGGATACAGGACTGCCTATAACAAACTCCAAAGCCAACGCAATGCAACTGGAAGTTTAAGAAAATATTAATACAATGAAATGTGTCTATAAGGCAGGCAAATTAGGACTTTATTGTTGTCCTTCATGAGCTTCTATAGTACAGCAAAAATTTGAAGCATGGTTTCTGGAAAACTTCTTTTTGTTTTTTTTTTTGTCGCTTTGTGTTGTACACAGAAAATCTCTGAGCAGTACAGAGACAGAAGAGATTAAAAATTCATTCTGTTCTGGCCTAGCGCTGTTAATGCCACACATCTGATTCAGGCTTTTCCAGATCCTTGGTAAAAACGTTGGGCTTTTGTATCTTTACTTTTTAATATAGCAGTTAGTGCAATTTTATAGTTCAATACACATAGAAAAGGGTGATTCTCCAGAAAGCAGTTGGATTTCCCTAGACACAACCCCCCCCACTTAAGACAGAATGAATTTCGTAACACTTATGGAAACAACACGCTGGATTAGTAAAGCTGAATCTTCAAACTGGTGAAATCAGGGGTTGTGGAGGGAACATGTTTTACCACTGTCAGCCCCAAATGAAACCCAGCCTTCCTCCCCATCCAGATTGGCAAAGCCACATTCCCATTCCAGGCTCTTCAGATCTGGGGGCACTTCAAGGATGCTCTTTGCTGTACTGTAACTAAGAAACTCTGCAAGATGAACAACCCCTTTTAAAGCTAACGTGACTTAAAACTCCCGAGCAAAAAAGGCAGGGTAGGACACGAGGTTGCTAAGCATTAGCAGTGCCTTCTTTCTGCTGTATTTATTTAAAAATACATCACTCTTAAGGGGCCTCAGTCTCTCTGCTGGCAGCTGCAAGACACCTGGGGAGCAGGGCCACAGCCCAGCTCTAGCACCGCTCTCCGCTGAGCTGCACCGAGGCCACGGGGACATCAGCAAGGGTGTGCAAAGCAAATTCCCTGCCCTGGTGGCAAAACGGGATGTGAGAATTGGGAAAACATGGCCCCCGAGGCAAAAACATTAAATAGTAATAACAACAACAATAATAATAATAACAATAAAAAAGAACAGAGCATTATTTGAAACACCCATTCGGAACTCGGAGTTGATCTGGGCCCAAGATCTGCACTTGAAATACACAGTTCTCGGGATTGCAAAGAGGAGGATGGACCAAAGAAAGGCAAAAGGTGACCATGGGGCTCTGTCAAGGAGCTGCACCTGCTGCCTGGGACCCCGGGCTCCCCCCACACCAGGGCTGCACCAGCCCAGGGAAAGGTGGAGCTTGGGTTTTGTGCATGGATGGACTGATAGGCATCGTTTGCAACACAAATTTGGTGTTGAAGAGCCACCTCTTTTCACACCCATTTTAAGTTCCCCAAAATAGAGAAAGAGGTAAATGAAACTGGACCCAGAAACTCAACAAACCAATCGCTCACTCAACTGCAGAGCTCAGGGTGACGCTTGAGAAATAAAGCTCACACTGGGAGTGGATTGGGGAGGGAGAAAGAAAAAAAAGAGAGAACCGGTTGAAATTTTGAGGACTTCCAAGCCTGAAAGCTGGGTTTGATTGCACTGCACCGTCAGACCCTCTCCCACTACCCCTCCATGCCTGTCCAGCCCCTTGCCCACTTCCCTGACTTTTCCACGGGGTTTGGTGGCAGGTGACACCCTGGGACAAGGCAATCCCGTTACTTAATAACCTCTGGTCCCCACGCCACCTCCTTACTCACTGCTCAGTTTTAAACATGTGATGCATATTCCACCCAAAATCTGCTGAGGTAACCGTATTTTTTTTTATAGCAAACGAACTAGTTCAGCTCACTGAACAACACTCCCTCCCCTCCCCCCCCAAAGAAACCCCCACAAAACAACCAACCCCAAAAACAGACACCCAACCCCAACAACACTATTCACGCATTTTGGCTCAAGAGGGCAGTAGATATTATAGATTTCGCTTTCTCTTTTGGTTGGTACATATCTCGTTTACAATATCCACCACAGATTCCTACCTCCCCGGGTAGGATAATGTGCATAAATGTGTTCAAGTTCCCTAAGAACAGTCGGAGCAGAGCAGCGGCCGAGGGAGCAGCCGGCGTGGCCAGGCACAGGGAGCTGCTCCAGGAAAAAAAAAAAAAGGGACTGGAAAAGTGAATGCAAGGTCCAAAGGAGCAAGAGACCAGACGCTGGTTACTTGTGACACTAAGGATGATTTTGTTTTCCCCCTCTCTGAAAAGGGAGGGTTACTGCTTCTTGAATAAGGCACTAAATAGACATGTTACATAAAGGAAAGATACATCTTAAAAACTCGTACAAATTCATCAGTTTTGTACCTTTCACGACAAACTAGATTTATTCCTTCGTGTTACTTTTTTTTTTTTGTGGCTTTTTTTTTTTTTTTTTTAGGTCATCAAAATTTAGGTTAAATGACTGTAAAGCTATGAAGATTCCAAGAGCTGTGGAAAAGCAGTTTGAAATATTGAGAAGGTACAGGACTATTTCTAGGCAGAAATTAAAAAAAAAAAAAAGGCAAAAAAAATGGTTAAACTTCAAGTTCAGCTATTCATCATCTTCTTTAAAATACATATAAATATTGTTCAAATGGTCAGAACTTCAAAACCGTTCTCATGGTTAGGTTCTTGTGGTTGGTTTCTTTTTCAAGTAATAGAAAAGTTGCTTAAAAACAATAGTTATTGCCTTTTATATCTTTCATTTATGCCATTCTCTAGATAGCATCCTGCAGAAAAATCAAATCACACCCCCTTGTAAAACCTTCGCTCTCTGTGGTTCCCGACCGACCCTTCCTCGCGCTCGGAGAGACGGGACCCCCACAAGGGGATTTTTTTTCCCTTTTGCCTCCTCTCCCTCACTCTCTCAGGATTCCCACTCGCTCGCTCCAAGTCACCTACAAATTCACCGCGAGGGTAACGCACCTACAGACACCCAACGGGGTATAAAATGTAAACAAGAGCATCGTAAAGACAAAACCGCTTCCGAACCCAACATAAATTAATGACGCACAACAGCCGGCGGCGGGAGGGCAGGTGGGACCATGGGGGTGAGGACATTTCGGAAGAGGGAAGGGGGGGCTGCTTCTAAAGCCTTAAGCGTATTTCTGTAGCCTTTAATGAATACATCATCACAGGAGCAGATCCTTTTCCATCTCCTGTACCCGGTGCCTCTTTAGCTGGGATAATAATGTCAAAAAATCGGGATGACCAGGGACGGCGGAGCTGCACGACACGGCTGCGCCTGTTTACCCCAAACAGAGGTTTGGGAGGTTGATACATATAAAATAATGTTCACCACCACCACCACCACACTTTCAGCTCGTCCTTTGAGGAAGAGGTTTAAGCCCAGCTGAAAGGCAGCCGGTGGGTGCGTTACCACTTACTCACATCAACTTCCACAATCCGCGCTTTGGCTCCAACAGGGCCCTTCCGTTGAACATTGAAAGAAATAAACCAAAAAACACTTTGTTCCTTCAGACACAGAAGTTTATTCTCATCCCAACCACCCCCACCCCCCACTCCAGGTTGCCAAAAAAAAAAAAAAAAAAAAATCAAGTAATTTTTGCCTGCTTCAGTCATTCCTGACTCTGGGAAGCAGGAGGTTTTCATTTTTACCTTGTTGCTCCAATAATCCTGGCAGGTGACACACAGACACACACCAGCTCCTCTTGCTTTGTAGGGAATGTACAAAGCCCTGGCGGCCACGCGCAGGGACTCTGGAAATTAAGGATTTGCATAAGCTGCATCTCTGCTCACCGCTCCTCCCAGGGCTGGCATCTCCACTCCAGCGCTCCTCCTCCCCTTCCAGCTACTTTGTTCTTCACTTCAACATAGATCCCTTAACAGGTTCATGGTAGACATGATAGAGGCTTTGACCAACACAAGCACTGACATATTTATATTAAAAAATAGTGCAAAATTTCAACATTTATATAAATAACTCTAAACCCCTGCTTTTTGATTTTTTTTGTTTTTTGTTTTTTTTACAATGTAATACACGCTTTTTGAGTTGGCACTCAAAAAATTGCCATTTTTTCTTCTAGTTCAGAAAACAACTTTTTTTTTTTTGAATAGGCCTCTTCTAATACAAAAATACTCCTGCTCCTTACACATACACTTTCTCTTATTTTTAATATATATTTATATATTTATATTGCAGATCTTTAAACAAAATGGGTTTTGTGCAAATATTTTGTTTTTAAAGATAAGTGAAATAATCAAACAAACAAACAAAAAAGCATTCACACACAGCCCAACTAGAAACAAACAAACAAACAAAAAAAAGACTACAGTTGATTTTTTTTTTCCTTTTTAAACGTCTAGACACAGCTCAATAAAGAAATGTTTTTGCAAGCTTGGTAGGCTTGTGCATTCAGACCAGACATAATAAGTAAATATTTATACACGGAGAGATGGGGAAGGGCTTTTTTTTTTCTCTCTTTGCTCGTCTTCCTCAACTCTCTCTCTCTCTCCTTTTTCTTTTAATGAGAAGTGCAGAGTGTTTCATTGACTTTCTTGCCATTTTTTTATTTTTTTAAAAGGGGTGCCCTTTTTGTTTCTCTTTCTCTTTGTTCCACGCCGTTGTGCTCTCAAGGCCATTGATCTGTGAATGATGGAGTCTGCTGCCCTCCAAGATGGGGGGCATCCCGTTGCTGTTCTGCTGGTGCTGGTAAAAGGTGGAGCCCGGGTAGTGCCCGATGACCTCGCTGTAGGTGGGCGGCGGTCCCTCCATCCTGCCATTGCTCCCATAGCAGGTCGCGCTGATGCCAGAGTTACTGCTGGGGGGGCACGGCCCCCCGTACACCGAGTTATCTATCAAGTCACTGTCGAAGATGGTTCTGTTGGGGGGCGCCCGCACCGACTCTCTGTTGAGCTCCATTTGCTGCTCGGGGTCGCGCAGCTGCAGCGTGCAGGGTCCCTGGTACGGGGGGGGCTCCTCGCCGTCCGACAGCGAGATGGTGGGCGGCAGGTCGATCTCGTGCTGCATGTAGGGGTAGGTGGGCTGGAAGCGGTTAAAGCGGTCCCTCTGCAGGAAGGAGGGCACTGCCAGGCGGTCGCTGGGCCTCGGGGTGTAGATTTGCTGCTGGAAGGGAGGAAAAGAAAGATGTGGAGCAGCGTGAGGGGCCGCGGCGCGGGGCAGCGGGAAAGGCAGCGGTGCCCGCGGTGCCCTCACCTCTGTTATGCCGTTCCCCGACACGGTGCTTTCCGAAGGCCACAGGCTGCCCTCCTGCATTGGGAAGGAGAAGAGAGGGCAGAGTGAGTTAAGCTGCTTCTACAAACACGTCTCGTCCTGCACCAGAGCTCAGGCAAGACAGTGCCACCAACACCTTCCTGCCCCGCTACAGCACCGACAGCACCACCAGAGCTCACTGTGACAGGTACATGCCAAGGTAGTTCACAGAATTTAGTTCACAGAATATTCTGAGTTGGAAGGGACCCACAAGCATCATTGAGTCCAACTCTTAACACTGTCTCCTTGGTGGGAATCGAACCCAGGTCTCCCACGCGCCGGGTGGAGACACTTACCACTGTACTAAAGTGGATTTTGTATTACGACATCACCACTGAAAACACACCTGATCAAAATATCCCTCCATTTTCACCTCCATTTCCATTTAATAGATCATCTGCAGAATGAATGATGGAGAACGACACCAGCAAACAGCCCTCTCTGGTTTGCAGACTTCCCCGCTCCCGCCCCCACACACCCAGCGTGGTTCTTTCCCTGGTTCAAACATGCCAGAGGAGTATTTTTCAATTTGTGATCCATGAGCCGTGGGTGATTCACAAGACATCAGAAAATGCTCCACAAAATAATGACAAGATTAAAAAAAAAAAAAAACAACCGAAAAAACCAAAAAACAACAGGCCAAAAAAAACCCCCTCCCGCCCACATTCTGATGGAAATCATGGAAAAAATAAAGATAATAAATGAATAGCCAAATGTTAAGCCTAATTTTAATTTGGCTAAAAAAGTAGAAATCTGTAGCGAGTGGATGGTTCCAGAGTATTTTTTCCACAAAAAAAAAAAAAAAAA
>WEKX01007647.1:73685-116330 GCA_013390025.1 Pitta sordida
AAAAAAATGAGTGGCCTTGGCTTAAAACAGACTGGGGGATTGAGGTGCAGAGGTTTCCTTACACTGCAAACATCACCCTGATCCTGTGATCCAAACCCGGGCGCCAACAACCCCAGGCATAATAAGGCTACAATTTCCCCCAGACCCTGAGATTAGTTTTCAATTCATGATCAAAACAAACAAACAAAGGTTCTTCCCATCTGCTGGTGATACTCCGAGTGTACACAGTTCACCCCAGACACTTTTGCCTTAGGGACTGAAATATTTAAATATTCCTAATATTCACATATAGCAACATCCCTCTGGCAGGCAGGGCTGGAGGAAAACAGCCAGAAGGCTTGTAATTATAACCTGGAATAGCTGGCACTTCTCAGCTCCTTGCAGGTGAATCCCCAGTTCTGGCACCATTAAGTCAGGCATAGGCACAAGTATTTACCACCAGTGGGAAAAAATGCAAAGGGAAAAAGAATTCCCTCTAAGTATCCTTCAGGTGAGCAAACCACACACCCTCCCGTTATGAGAACACCTATTTCTCTAATGGTGGGGGGGTTCAGGTAGCCCCATATTCCCTGATACCCTGGGAAAAGCTGCAGTGGTACCAGAGCACCACAGGCACATTCCCTGATAAAGTCAGAAGGGATTTTGCCTGTCTGATCCTCCCTGACCTCACCCAGCTGTGAAGCACATCTGGCCTCACCCGAGGCTGCAGCACACAAGGGAACATGCTGCTGCATTCCCTGCAGCCACGGCAGCACCTCTGATGCCCCCAGAAGTGCCTCTGAGAGTGGACAGATCCAGGGGGTCCCCACGGGCAGCACCAGCCCCCAGCACCCCCTACAACACACCCCAACTGCCTGAACCTCAGCACCAGCACCATGTTAAAATCTCCAGAGAAACCACTCATTCTATCCCCCGCCCTCCCTTTTTCTTATTTTCCCCAACTTTGGAATACATTTCCTCCTGTGGTATCACACATGGTATCAGATACGGACAGAATCCATCGGGTTCCTGTTTTTGAAGCTCAGCTCTGCACACAAACCTCAAGGCAGTCCTGGTGTCAGTGCAAGGAAAACAGTGATTTATATGGAAATGAGACGGCCTGGATTCTTCCCCCTTCTTGCTATTTTTTAGGAGCATCTCCTTGGAGCAGGGATTAAGTGCCAGATACCGGCACCTTCCTGGGCCACAGCTGAGGAACGTGCTGGCTGAGCTGCGATGGCCCTTCCCCGTGTTCCACAGGGACCCTGAAACTCCAACGTGCAACTGTTTACACAGGCATGGACTGTTTAGTCTGGTCCATTTTACAGGGACTGCAGGGAGAGACTACAGGCAAATTCCCCCAGAACTGCATCTGCCATAGACCAGATCCTTGCCTCTGACTCCTTGCTCAGCCACAGCGCTGACACCAAAGGGCACAGGGGAGGATTTCCAGTGCCACCACAAGCCTTCACCTCACCCCACAAAGGACGCTGAAGCAGCGGGCAGGAGCGGGAAGCACTCCCAAAACTGTGTTTACTTTGCCATGCCCCCGTGGCAGACTTCCTGAGCAGTGAGTACCCCGCTGCCTTCTGCTAGATGTTTTATATTTAACTTAGCAGTGGGCAGTGCCATGGCAATATCCCATCTGCTTCCCCCTTTCCTGGGAGTGATGTCAGGCAGCTCCAGCGAGGGCGGTTCCATTGCCGTGCTCAGCTGGGACATCCCGCTGTGGCAGGTGGGGGAGGGCACAGACACGACATCCCCTACCCCTAAGGACCCGCTCACCCAGAGCCTGCAGAAATATCCCAACTGGGGAGTTTGGGATGAAAGCTCTGGCTCACACACCAACTCATCTGTTTGTACACATGAGGTCCAGGAATGATGCTCTGGGCAACACATGGATGCAGGAGCAGCAATCCAGTACAAACAGCATCAAAATGGGATCCACAGAGAGATAAGGAGACAGGAGACTCGTTTTCTCCAGGAGCTGGATCTCTGCAGCTGCTAGTGATCACATCTCCCAGGATCCCAGAGCCTGATCCGAACACACTCCCGTGCCCAGGCTGACCGACCACAAGCACTCACTGCTCACTGACACATCACCATGAGACCACTGGCTCAGCTCTCCTAAAAACTCCACAGAGGGATTAAAATCACTGGAAATCAGCAGTCAGAGGGAAAGCCTCAGGGACAGAACACAAATAAGCTTTTAGCCTTCCCTTTGGCTCTGGGATGGCTCCACAGCCCCAGAGAGCCCAGCAAAACTGAGCCACCTCATCCTCAGGGCTCTCCTCACTCACCTCTGATTTTCAGGACATTTAGGACTTGAATCCATCTCAACAATGAACAGTCTAGAAATGGTTTTCTGCAATGAAAGCTGAGATTCTGCTGTCTCGTAAGCAATAGAGCTGTAAAAGCCTCCGCAAGTATTCCGGGACTCGCTGCAGAACCTAAAATTACTTCTTAATTTCTTTTTAGAGAAATCAATCTTTGACTTTTATAGAAGTGCTTGTTTTAGTAATGTCAAACAATTTTCTCTGTCAAGCTGCATGGTGCCAATTAAGTTTTTGAGCCTTCAGAAGGACTCATATTTTCCATTTTGGGGGACAAAGGTACACTTGGAAACTGCACTTAAACCACTTTTTCCTTGGGAGAGTGGGACACCGCTGTTTCAAAGGCACAGGGACACTGTCATTCTTACTGAAAAAGAAAACCCCACCTTTTCAGTAGAATTTCTTAAATATTCTTAGTTCTGGAAAAATAAAGGTACTTGTCATAAGGAGACAGAGTTTGAGTAGAGTGAGAACAGTGATGGAGAGACACATGAGGTAATTCAAGAACTGCTTGCCAGCGAGAACCGCATCAAATAAACCTTTAGGGAAATTAATTTCTCCTTCAGCTGTAATTTTTGAGCTTCAGCAACAAAAAAAGGACAACTCTGGCAGAATGTGCAGCATCCTGTCCATGGGATGAACTGCTTTAATATTTCAGCAGATGAAAAGCGTGAATGCAGCTCCAGTGCCTGTCTGCGGTCACGACACCAAAATGAAGTTTGGGATTTTGAAAGCCCAGCACCAGTTCAGTGCAAGTTTAATGGATTACACAAACGAGTACCCAGCTCTGCGTGGCCTCTGCCTGCCAACATCCAGCCCTCCTTCAGACTGGGGATGTTTTCTACTAAAAGACACACTGTGCTGAGCCTGAAAGGTGCTGCCTTTGAGATCTTTATTATGCTGGATCCCACTGTAATGAGATTCTCACTTATTAGCACATGAGGGGCTTCTCCATCCTCTCAGGAGGTGCTTGGGCCACAGGGAGCCTCTGCTGCATCAATGCTGCACACCCACCGTGGACAGGGCAGGGAGATGGGGAATAATTATAAAGTGGGGAGAAGCTCCCCTCAAAATTATACATTCCCATTTCTCTCCCTAGCTCCAGAAAAAGGTTTTGAAGACTCCACATCCTCGCTGTCCACATCAGCTGAGGTTAAGCAGAGGCATGGAGATAAAACTCTACTTATTCAGCCATTAAATGGCTTTTCAGCAATGCAGTTGAGCCAAAAAAATGGCTGGGAATTTTGTCCTGGTAGAATTTAAAAGAAAAGAAAATAATAAAAGGGAAAAAGGGATTATTTTTGATTAAACAGTCAATTTTTCGTTCAGTTTGAAATTGTTGGTCAATCTCCATGTGATTTTCTCTTCTTTCCATTAGCCTTCTTTCATCTTTTAAAAGAAAATAAAGGCCACTTAAGAAAACAGAAATTACTATATTAAAGAGGCCTCGATCTGAATTTTGCTTTGAAAATGTAAAATGAAACATTTGGCATTGTTCAAGTAAAACATTCTGGGCATGATAAAAGAGTAAAAAAAAAATCTGAAAATGGGAAAAGAATGTTTCTGCTATTTTTAATACCTCATGTGCTCGGATGCCCACACTTTGCTGCTGTTGGATGTGCAGAGGCTGGAAAGAGAGACACAAGATTTCTGTGACCCTTGGAGGAGGCAGGATACCTGCAGGGAGTTCAGCTTTGATCCCTGAGGCAGGGAGGTGTCTGAGTGATCTCCACCCTTGCTGGTTTAACACTGGGATCTTTGATCCCACCGCAGCAGGACAGACAATCCCGAGCTGGCCTCACGGAGTTGTGCTCCACAGCCCACGGAATGAAGGGTGGGTGAATTGAGCTCGGGGTTTGCACAGCTCTCCTTCCCAAGGGGAATCTTCCTCGCATCAGCAGAGCACCGACGATAAGGGATCTTTGGTGTGTGACAAAAAGAGCAACTACTGAGGGGCAGCCCTGGGCAGCCTCCAACTGCACTGCACTGCGGGCTGGTTTAGTAAAAGACATTTGGTATCTCTCTCAAAAAAAAAAAGAGAAGAAAAGAAACTAGAAAAATGTAGGGAGGAAAAAAAAAAGCAAGCAATCCCAGTATGTGATCTTTTTCCTGCAGCAAATATGGATTTGATTCAATAAAGCACAGTCCCACTCTGATCACCCCATGGCACCAGCCTCGCCCTGGGACCCTGTGGAGGAGGGCACGGAGCAAGGAGCTTGAGGGAGCCCCATTGTTTAAAGAGCTCTAAGATCCTTCAGGGTGAATGCCAAAAATAAAGCAGTATCAGTACAAGGTACCCCTGTGCTGAAGACAGAGCCAGGGAGGCAGCAGTGATTCATACATTGCCCTCCAAGAAAATGGGATGTCTTTTCTCTAGACATCCTTCTAAATCTGTCTGAGCCACTGCTTCTGAGGAAACTACATGAAACAACATCTGCCTCGAGGCTGGAGAGGCTTCCCCTCAAATCCCTGTCAGAGGTACAATTAACACATTTCTCCTCAGGCTTTTATGAGGCAGGGAGCCTGGGTTACAGAGAACCTCTCACACATTCCCTTGGAGAGATTCCTGCTTATCTGGCTGACAAGTGTTTCCTGACCCTTCCACCAGCAGCACTGGTGAGAACTGGAGCCAGTCTGTCAGGATTTCCTATTCTCTGCAAGGGAGGCAAGCAGTTTTTATATAGTCACTTGACACTCTCTAACTGGGGTCAAAGGACTCAACAGTTTGGGGCTACTAAAACAAGGCACACGAACCCCAACCAGCCGAGGGTATGTGGTGGTTTCAGCATCAGGATGAGCCAAGAACAGACTCGTGCAGTTGCTTCACTGATGTAAAGTCCAGGGCAAAGGCAGAGGCTGTGGCTGTCCATAACTCGGCACATACACACCCTAAAGAGCCAGAGGCACCCCTAAAGGACTCCCCCACCCCAGTAACTGAGAGGCAGATGATGCCAAGGCCAAGCATAGTTTGGCACTCGTGGTTTAAGAGTAGGGTGTGACTTACTGATGAGAGGTTCTCGTCTCGCCGCCTGCCCTGGCTGTGCCGGCTGATGAAGGATCGCGCAGAGAGTTTGTAGTGGTTCAGCAGACACGTGATCACCACCACCATCACCATCATCACCACCACGATTATGATTATCTGTACAAACTCCAACTCCGCTGCAAAAGAGAGAGAGAGATTTTGAGCTTGGGGGAAAAGCAGCGTGAAACTGAGCACAAGAACAGCGAATGCGGCCAAGACGCCGCCGACACCGCTCATCCTTCCCCACAAAGCTCCCACACGTGCCTGTGTGGGCTCTGCATGCTCTGAGCCCAGCTCCTTACTTAACAAAAACCTCATTAATTCACTTTTTCAGTGTCACAGAAGAGTCTCTAGGAGGGATCTTTAAAGGCAATCTACAAAGCAGAGCGTTCCCAGGCCCCAGTGCAGACAGACTTCCCAAAGTCCTCTTGGCTGCAGTGTGCTGGATGTCCCCACTGTCTGCTACAAAACCGGGGGCATCCCAGTGCTTCACGTGCCTCTCTCGGGGCGATGGAGCCATGAACCAGCATAATTCATCCCAATGAAACAATTCAGCTAAATGGAAGCTGAATTTCTGCAATTCTCCTCCCATCACCCCCACTCCTTCCTCCAGGGAGTCCTGGAGTCCTCCTTGGCACATACCCACGCCAGGCCCACATCCCCTCTATCAGGGGGATCAGAGTGGGAGCCCAGGGGATGGCACAGCACAGCAGCGCACTGGCAGCCCCCCCTCTCTCCACTGCTGCCCACCCACCACAGGAAGCAGGCGGGGAGACCTCCTGCTTTCCGGTGAGACGCCAGATGGGCGCAATGTGTCAGTCTATGGGGGCCACATCCCGGAGTCCCAGACATCCCTCGGCTCAGGGCTCGGCCAGCTGACGGTGGCAGCTTGAGTGGCTTGAACTGGCATAAAGGAAAACTGCCAAAAAACCCTCCAAACAAACAAGAACAAGCAAACAACAGACTATCCGGTTAACTCTGCAGACACTTGGCAGGAGGCACTAAGAAGCCACTCCTAAAATTTCCTAAGGAAATAATTCCTCACACCTCTCTGAGGCTTAGGAAAATCGAGTACCGGAGGCAAATGTGGCGCTGGGTCATTATTTCCATGCATTTGGCACCCAAGCAGTACATGCCATCCTCTGTCACTCCCCCCCAGTCCCCCTTGTACCAGCAACGCCCAGGGCTCGCTGTGCTCAGGACTGGGCAGAAAGGAGGGGCCAAACAGCAAAACTCAATAGTTCTAGGGATTTACACCTTGTTTGCTTCTCAGTAGGGACAGCTATAAAATCCAGTCGAGGAAAGCTGTGCCCCAAGCTATCACGGATGCTGCCATCTGTATTTAATCTACACAGACATTCATATATATCTGCAGATACACAGACGGGCCCAGCAGACCTCAAAGGGCAGCATCACACCACCCCCACCAGGCTGGGGTAGCTTCTGCTGAGTCAGGCAATTTCTTTTTTCTTTTTTTTCTTATGGAAAGTTTTCTCCTGACAGGTGGCATTTGAGAGCCAGTAAAAGCAAATAAATGTCAAGCAAACAGCCCAGGTGGTGAGCGCTGCCAGTTACCTTGGAGCTCTTTCTGCTAAACAGCAGCTATTTCTGCCACTGCCCAAAACGCTCACCCAGCTCTGCCCACCGCCTGCAGAAAGCAGAATTTTGTCTTGAAAGCAGGAGCACTTCAGGTTTGATGTATGAGGGACTTGGAGCACCCCTAAAACAGAGCTGCCTCTACCCCAGCAGCATGCACATGAGGTGGAAAGTGAGGGGTTAAAAGGCAAACATCGCCAAGGCGTTTTGCCTTCAAAAAGCCTTTTGGATAAAGGCATCTTAAAGGATTGGCTCTGGGTCTTTCACAGCAACCCCAGCAAGGTGCCCAATGCCACTGTGAGAGGCAGTGCATGGGGAAAAACAACATTCCCCAAAATCTGATCCATCCCCAAAGCAACAGCACAGCTCATCCTTGGGAATGACGAGTGACCAGACCTGAGAGCTGCCACTGGTGCCCTGTGCTGGAGGAACTGGCTGAAACAGTTAAGAGCTCATTGCTCCTAAACACAACTCAGATTGACCAGACACACAAACACACCAAAACTTAAAGGATTGGGAAAACGGGATGATGAAAAACCATGTGAAAAAAACCAAAAACAAGGCAGAATGACTCTTTCCATGCCACCCCTGTTATGTAGGAAGCTGTTCCTACACAGCCCAGAGGCACGTCCAGATGCTCTGCAGGTCACCCACAAAGAACCAGACCCCAGGGGAGCAGCCAGAGCCCACGTGCTGCAGAGCAGCCACCCAGCCTGGGTGCAGAGCCTGGTTTTCGCACAATTCACCGTGGAAAAGGAAAAAACTAAACAAAAACAAAACCCCAAAGGTTTTTAGGAAGATGAGTCACTTCAGCCTCAAATGCACCATGTGCTTTGGCCATGGTAAGAAAACACAAGAAAAATTATAAATGAAGACCATGGTGGAAAACTTCCTTTTCTGTTAAAAGAGATTACATTTCTGAAGAAAAACAAGACCAAAGTAGTTGTAAAGGAAAGTTCCTTTCCCAGGACAGGAGATCCCTTAAATGAACCAAACCTTGCTAAATTGGTCCCGGTACTTTGGTGACACAGGTGAAGTTTTGGCCATCACCAAGTGCTGCCCTAATTCCTTCCTAGGAAGGAACACACACAAGATGTGCCACCTGCACAGACCTAAATGAGGCTCCCTGCAGTACACACAGACACAGAACCTGCAGAGCCTGAAGCAGAAGAAAGGATGGGAATTCTCTCAGGCTTTGGAACAACACACCCGCGTCTCATCCATCCCCATCCAGCTTTCAGTGCTCTGGGACTCCTGTAATTGGGGTGTTACAAAACAGGTGCAGCAGTGGTGCCAACAGGTGCAGCAGAAAGGCACGGGATGATTCCCAGAACAAAGGAGACTCTGCTTTCCAGCAGGGATTCTCCTCCTGCTCCACCTCTATCCCAAGCCCAGGCTGTGAGGAGCAGCCCAGCCTCGCTGTGCCCAGGAGCAAACCCATCCTGTATGCAGAGGTGAGCTTTAATCCCAAGAACACTCATGTTGCCCAATTTGGCCTTTGGAAAAAATGAAATAAAAGTCAAACCAAACCAAAAAAAGGCCCACACACTCAATTTGTGCTTTTCATGTTTCAAGAGACTCATATCCACTCGAGGCACCAAAGTTCCTGCCAACTCTCCCTCTGTTTTAACTTGTCTTCATGAGCTTCATTTGCAGAAGGGAAAAACAAACCCAACACACTGAAAAGCTGGATACACTCAGTAAGATTTTTATCCAAGCAGCTCAGTCAAACTAATGAAGAAAGATCATTAAAACCCCAAAAGTTGGAGTTAATACGTTATTATACAAGTGCAATTCAGCTGCTATGCTAATAAAAAGCCTTTGGGGAATGAAAAACAAGCCAAACTGCAAAGCACATAATTTATAATTCTACTGGTATTCTTAAAAACACACACACACAACAAAACAAGAAAAAAAACCCCACTCAACACATTTTGTATTTGGCTTCCTAATCATTGTCACTTTTCAATTAGAAGAGACCTCATTCCATTTCTCTCCGTAATTTTCCCCAAGGGAAGTGTTATAAATGCACTAGGCTTTACAAGATGGGCATATTCCGCCTCCAAATGCAAAGCAAGGTCACACTAATTTAATTTTGCATAATTTTGATTCCAGAATACGTTTCAAACTAACAGGTTCAGACATCACATTTAAGTGACACAACCTGCTTTTCCGTATTTTCCGTCTAGACGCGGCAGCTCCGGGAGCCGGTCAGTGTGCGTGCAACCGTTCTGCAACTAAGCATTTTCCCCCCAGATTCCCACCATGCCCAAGCTGGGTGTTCGTGCTCAAGTAAAATCTCTTGTCACGTCCCATTCTTCACGTTCACTGCTCGCCTGCCACTTTAAACCACGCGAGGGTTTCGCCATATTGGGATCTATCCACGAGTGATGGGAGACTCCGCTGCTTCCCCAAACCTGTGGGCTCTGCTTTGCTCTATCTAATAGGTAGCTTGTGCCCTTGATGCCCACCCCAGGTTGCTGCCTGGCCACCAAGGCTGTAATGCCCTAAACGTGTTTGGAATTTATGAAAAAAGGTGACAATGTGGGGGCACCTCATTGGCACGACCCCACTCGTCTCCCAAGGAAGGCCCCGCTCGCAGCTCCACAGAAGCAGCTGCAGGAAGGTGCATCTCAGAGCTTCCTTGAGTGCCTACAAACAAAATGCCTGGCACCCAGAGGTTTAAAACTCATTAATATTTTTACAAGGAAGGTGATTCGAGTCAACAGAGCTGCGAGCACTGAGCCTCTGCTCACCCTCCTGGCTCACTGCGGCCACAGGGGAGGTGATGCTGGGATGCCCTTGAAATGCAGTGCCTTGCCTTTTACAGCTACACTACAGTTCATAAAATGCTTACCATAAACTTTATTAATGCTCTTCTTTCCACATGGAGTATCTCTGTGGAAGACAAATGCTCCAAACCAACAGCAAGTATAAAGGAGGATAAAAAAACCCCCCAAAACCTGAATTTTGCTGCAATCATTCCAGGTACTCCAGCTATCATTTACCACTGGACAGAACAGCTTTCACACAGGGTCTCGGCCAAAATGACCTTGGTTTTCAGCCAAGTGTAATACCCATCTGCAGGTCAAACCAGTTATCCACAAGCTTACACAATTCCAGCATACATAGAAATAGTGATGAGAAGTGAAATTACTCAGGAGACAATAGCTAAGCTGCACTAGCCACAAATTCCTAAGAAAAAAAGTTTTAAGGCTTTTTTGTGTTTTTTTTTAAATTCCACTCATCATAAATGCTGTGGTGCTTTGTGCTAAGACACACGTCTGTTTTGCTGACACGAAATTAAAGCAAGCAGAGAATCCCCGGCAGAATACTTTGCTTCTCCTGCGTCCACTTTCACTTCCTCTGGGTATTTTTCTTATTAAAAATCCTTTAGTTCTGACTTGAAACGTTGCTGGGACAGCTCAAGTATGGGGAATCTGATCACAAGCTCACACAGACTACTCAAAACACGCTCTTAAGGGTGTGGAAAAACAACTCCTGCTGCTGATTTCATCTTCTGGTGGGCATCAGCTGGTATGAGGCGATCCAGGCAGGGTGAGAGACCTCCCAGACAAGCTTTGCTGTTCAGAGTTAATTAGCCAACAATTAATTTTTACCCAGAACAAATGGAACATGCACCTCAAGCTTCTGGATGCTCCTGAGACAGTCCTCTCTGCATCAGAACCTCACTATCACTTATCTCATTAAATCCTTTGGGAAAATACATCTAAACCTGTGTTTTGAGGTTGCTCCATGTACCAGACAGAGAGAAGAGCTGGCAACAGTGGCAGGGAAAGCCTTCACCAGGCCTTGGGAGCACTGGGCACACTGAGCACTGCACCTTCAGCATCTGCAACAGCCCTGGCCACAGAAAAGCCAAAGCGGGTTTGAAACGAAAGCTTTCCCCAAGTCCAGACACTGATTTGAATCTGAGTAGCAGAAAAATCCAAAAGGAAGTGAGTAAGAGTCAGGGAGACTAAAAAGGGGCTGAGAACAACGTGGATTTTGCCATTTCAGAAGTTTCGGAGAACTGTGTAAACAGCATTTCCCCTTGAATCACTGTGTGCCATCACTGCCACTGTACACAAGGATTATTTTTAATTAAATGTCACTTACGTTCCCAGAGAAACATCCTGTGTCTCACGTAAAAGCCAAGAAACATTGGCTTCACTGAGCCTCCCTCCTCTTCTGATCTTCTCTTTCTCCATCACACCTCCAACAGCTTTTACACCACAGCTGAATGGGGCAGTGCTGTACAGAGATCTCTCCTGCTGCCACCTGACAAACTTCAATAAAACGGGCACAGACAGACTGAGGCTTTTCTAACTTTCCTGTTGAAGCACAAAGAGATGCAATCAGGTCTGGTACAAACCCGGGCAGCATCTCTCTAGTCTCCAGGCCATGGATAACTTCTCAAGGCAGGTCACAAACTCCCTGGTCTCATCCAGCCCATCCCAGCTGGGACTGCAGGAGGAGCTCAGCCCTCAGTGCAGCCACAGAGCCAAAGAGCTCACTGGCAACAGGACACAAGTATTGGGCACAAACTTATTGGCGTGGCCAGGGAACCCCCAGCACAGGGCACCCGAGGCCTCTGGCAGCAAACAGCCCTTGGGAGAACACGTGTCTCGTGTGGGACAGCAGCAGGATACTTGTGGGTACTGTGCACAGGGCTGGGGGATGCTGGGAGAAAGGGGGGGCTGAGGAAATCATCTGCCTGCCTGTCCCCAGAGCTCCTGCTCCAACTGTGAAGCAGCACTTTCCGCTCCTGGCTGCCCACGGTTATTTACGGTTCACCGGGTGACTCAGCACGGAGACTCCACAGATTCCAGCCTGCAGGGACAGGGAGTGGGACCATCCCACAGCAGCGCTAGCCTCTGGCACAGCCCCTGGGGACTGGAGACAGCCAGGCCATGGCTGGTGCTGAAGCTCCTGAAATCCATCAATGAATTGCTGCCTGTCGGCTGAATCTGGTGACACTGTAATGTCACACCCTGTGTCCCGGCTCCTTCCGTAATCCTTGGGGATTTAGGGTAAGTTCAACCGACTGCAGCACTCCATCCTCCATGCACCCTTCACACACACTTTGGAAAGGAAGGTCTCTACACACATACAGACATGGCAAAATTAACCCCATGGATTAATGAGCAGTGTTCACAAATCTGCAGCGAGCACTTTCATCCCCGATTTTCCATTAACACCTCCGATATCCTCAGAGCTGCCCCGGCTGCGTGACTCAGAGCAAGACACAGGAGAGATGTGCACAGTCCTGACTGCAGTTGCCTTCATCATTTCATCCACCCCCACCCTTGGGCATCTTGTTTGAAGGGGTTCCTTGTAGCCCTTGATGGCAGCGCTTTAGTTACATCAAAAAAAAGCACGTAAAAGACATTAATCAGGGCACACATTTTTTGACTGGGCATATGCAAGTAAGGTTACACAAGAGTAATAGGAAGGTGGTAGGGAGAAATCAGTCCAAATCAGACTGGCACCTTCATTAATTTGAAGCCTGGAGCTGAAGGGCACCCACACATCCTTTCTCCCTGCCTGTAATTCCCCAAATTCTGCACTTACAATCTTTATGGGATGCCTAGCAAGGACGCTCATGGATTTCAACCAAAACCAGTTTCAGGCCGGTAACCTTAAAGGCTTCTCAGCAGACTCCTGCAGCTCCACAAAGAGCAAATGGGGAAAAAAAGTCTTGGAATGGGGGCAGACCAAGGTGCCCTTCTCCCAGCATCAGGAAGTGTTTGTCAGCACCCAAAACTTGGCTTGCTTCCTTAGCCCCCTTTAGCAAATATCCTTCTCAGCTGCTGGTTCAGAGGCCCCTGCCTGCTTCCCTGCCCACCCAGGGGCTTTGACAGGCAGATGAAGGACATGGCCCAGCATTTTCTCCAACAGACCTGGGCTGCCGCCTTCGCACGAAACTTATTGCCCGTGGGAAGGCAGAGACACTGCCCTAAACTAGAAGTGATGGGTCTGACTTTCAGCCGTTCTCAGCACCCACATCTCCAGCTGAAGGCAGCAGCCAGGGCAGGGGCTTGGGCACCAGCAGGCTGCAGAGAAGGAGGGGACACCCTTATCCATTCTGTCAGCTACTTGACAGCCCGACCTGCTCCCCTCCCCAGTCTTCACCAACATTTCAGAGCACACAGCTCCAGTGGTGCCCAGAGGCACCCCTCAAAAACAGGAGACACACAAGGACAGGCCTTGCCATGAACAGCTGAGAGCCTGCTGCTACCTTGCACGCCCCAATAACTAGGGCACAAAACAAGTCCTAATCACTGCTGGAAAATGAAAGCTGAGGACACCTTGTACCACTCTGCCTTACACACACTGACGCACTACTTTTGTGAGCAAAGAACCACAAAGGGCAGTGCTGACAGTACTGAACCTGTCTGCAGCAGGCCTGGACCAAAGTGAGCTCCACAGAGCTGGCCTGAGGTCTGTCCAGTCCTTGTGCTCAGTTTAGAGCCCTGCCTGCCCCAAGAGCTTGCATTTGTGCCTGCCAGCTGTGAGCATACCCTTGGAGAGGAGGAGACAATGTTACAGCAAAATCTGGGCACACTTTGGGGTACTGTGTGGCTCCCTGGAAGGACCTGAGAGTCAGCAGAACTGAGTCCAGCAGAGGTGCAGTCATTGTGCCAGACGCTCATCAGTATCTCACTGGAGGGGGAGCAGGGTCAGTGAGGGACTGTAGCCCCTACCCGGTTCATACACCATGGAAAAAAATACCCTGGCACAGCAGCCACATTGCCCAGTGCAAGCAGCTCTGCCCTGGCACATCCTTCCCAGCCCTGCTTGGAAAAGGGACATGCCCATTATGCTAAATATTACATTTGAACTGCTCTAATTTAAGCAAGAACCAAAACAGCTCCAGGCAACAGCTGGAATCCAAAGACTGACAGAGAGGGTGCAGCACCGAATGCTGCTCCTGGTTTAGAGTCCATTTCATCCACCAGATGCTGAGTTCCACTCATTAAAGGGACCAGTGTTCTCCTTCTCAGAGGCTGTGGACAGCAAAGAAGAGATGAAAGAACAAAGAACTTCAGATGGCAGATTACTCACCCTCCCCTCGCCTGTTAGGTCATCTTAGAAACAATCAGAGCAGGCGAAGTCATTACTGCACTATTTTTGTGTTAGCATCTGCTGCATTTATCTTCTAATACCTCCATAAAAGCAGATACAAGGGGCCCATCAGATTATCAGCAATTGTATTTGTTTACAAGGCAGCACAGGAAGCACTGGACATAGATACAGAATATGATCTTGATATCGACATGGATGATGCCACTGCTGGCTCTGACCAACAGCACCTTGAAGTTGCAGCAACACTGAGGCAACAAAAAGACCAGGATCAGGCCTGTGACACCAGGCAGGAGAGCTGGGAAGAGCCCATTGGATTTGGGCCTGCTTCATGGTTCATCAGTACAGTTCACTGATAAATTACATTTCCAGATCCAGCACGGGCAGTTTGGAGGTAACGAGCAGAAGTTACACTGTGGGAGCCAGTGATGGCAGACAGAGAACATAGCAGGAGAGCAGGGACCAAGTGGGACTCAGAAAAGGAGCCAGTTGAGAACAAGCATTGCTGCGAAACGGGTGATGGGGCCCCAAGACATCCTGTTCACAGTGCCAAAACTTGGGCCGTAACTGCGTTTAATAAAGTTCTTTTTCTTCATCTGTCACCCTGGGTAGTCAAGTGTCACATCCTCTGAGTCAGTGACAAATGATGGCCTCATTCTGCACCCCCACCCCCATTTTTGTTTGTTTTAAAGGAAATGGCCCCATTTCATGCTTATAGTCACTGGATTATGAAACTAGT
The DNA here is from genome assembly GCA_013390025.1 of Pitta sordida. Classification (NCBI taxonomy): domain Eukaryota; kingdom Metazoa; phylum Chordata; class Aves; order Passeriformes; family Pittidae; genus Pitta; species Pitta sordida. The sequence continues at coordinate 88,441 of WEKX01007647.1, forward strand.
CAGGCCTCAGAAAATTTAGTCCTTAAAACACAGCAACTGCCCCAACCACCCCACTGGTCCTCTTTTCAAAAGGTGACCCTCCCCAGGTTTCATGGCAGGGAGCAGCACCCATATTCAAGTGCCAGAAATGGCAGAACTCAGCTTTTCCATGGAAATGGCAAACATGAGAGCTGGGTCAGCAGCTCTGTCAGCTGGGACACCTCCCGGCTCCAAGCAGGGACCTGTCAACCAGAGACTTGTTTAGAGAAACTCCCAAAGACATGAAACAGCTCCCTCAGAGCAATGGGAAAAAACAAGGTTCTTTGGGACACTCAGACTATAAAATCTTGCACACACCAACCTCTTCTCTCCCTTCATGTGACTATTTCTCTTCACCCTCCCCTTTTGCAGGATTTTGAGACGAGGTATTTCATGCACAGTGAGCCTGATCCCAGCCAGCCGAGATGGCTGGAAGGAGTACATCGCTTTTGAAGTAATTCCCAAGGGTGAGAACAGCTACACTGGATTAAAAGAATAAAGTCATTTTGATTTTGCACTTAAAAGACAGGTAAATCTGCTTGCTCACTAGAAAATGTGGAGCAAGGCTCACGGCCCCCATCAAGCTGAGAATATCCAGAGTATTTGCTGGTCCCCAAGAGGCAGCACAATGGCATCAGGCCTGAATTATGTCTGGGCAGGAGTGAGGGCAGAATATCATCCTCCCCCTTGAACATGAGCATTCAGAGAGATATAGGAACAAGGGTTTACCATCTGCAATCATACAAAGCATGAATCAGAAAAAAAAAAATCAAGCAAATAATGAGGGAAAAAACCCCAGTACACAATATCCAGATCAAACCCCGCCAGCTGACCCTGAAAGACCAAAGAGGTTTTGTTTTACAGGGGTATTTCTAACAGCCAGCAAAAATAAACACATTAATAAATAAGTATTTTCATATACCCTGGAAACACTCCTGATCAATATGTGGCTTGCTACTGTAGGGGTTTTTTTTTCCTTCCACCCAGCAGAAACTCATGACAAAGGAAAGCACATCTCATTTATGAACTTAGCTATAAATACTTTTGCTAACTGCCATTTAGGAATTTCATTTCCTGCTTGAGCAAGTCCTGTTGAAAGAGGCAATTACCAAATTTGTTTCTAGTTATAGAAATAGATGTTTGTCGCTGCCCACATCTGTTTCAACAGACAAATTGCCAGACACGGACGCTCCAAGGAGAGCAAGTGCTCCATCCAGGGAGGGCTTTGCCACCTCTCCAGAAAGCTAACAGCAATTACAGGGCTTGGGTTTCCAATTCCAGCTTCCTTTGAGCTCTGTCTCAAAGGAATGGAGCTGCCTGGCACGGATGGGGCACCTGCAGCCTCAGTCAGCCACAGCCACCTGCACCACATCACCCAGAGCACACAGTGCTGGAGCCTGCTCCCTCCTCCTGCTGCTGCAGAGACACCAAGGAATATGGGACTCATTTGTCACCAGACCCATAAAATGAGGCAACTTGGAGGTCACAAGGACCCGGTACACTGCACAGCAAGAGCAGCAAAGCACCCTCCTCACCCACAAAGCAGTGAGATGGCACAGGCTGTCCTGCTCCATGTGGGACCCCCCAACACACAACAGCAACTGGAGATGGAGGTTTATGGCTGTCACCAGCATGGACCACAGCCTCTCCCAGCTGAACAAATGCTGTATATACAGGGTTTTACCAGTCTCTCCCTCCCCTATGTCCTCCCTTTCCACTTCCCTCCACCCTGGCTGTCCCCTATAAAGTTTCCATCCCCACTTATTCTCGGGAAGACCATTTGTTGCTCAATTCCCAACATGCTGAGCCATGGCTACACCACAACCCACTGTGGCTCAGTGTCAGCACCAAACCCCTGTTATGGTGCCCAGCAAGTCCTGGGGGACTAGTGCTCGAGCACGGGGCACCCCAAGAGGACAGCAGCAGTGCCTGTGCCTCTCCACCACAAACATGACACCCTTTGACTCACACTCAGCACCCAGCTCAGAGATGTGGCAGAGATGCAGAAAAGCCACAACACACCCTGAGCTGTGGCTGGAGAACTTCAGCTCCTCCAGCATTTCTCCTGTGTAAATCAGCACAGCTCCCCAACACCACCTCACGTATCAGCCAGCACAGCCCTGAGGAGCCCAGTGGCATTTGGGAGCGGTGCCAGGGTCCCCGCTGTGCCCCCATTCCATGGCTGCACGTCCCTGGGGGCTCCAGGACACGCAGCCCTGGGCAGCAGTGCCACAGGGGCTGCCCCAGCTCGCAGACGGGTGTCGAAACCCGGATTGAGCAAGTTGGCCAAAGCCACACGGGTCATGACAGGGCTGGAACTGCGACCGGATTTCCTCAGCACGATCCAGGGCTGAGCAGCGGGAAACACTCCCTGCTCTGCCGCTTCCTGAGCGCCGCTATCGTCTGCATCACTCCACAGCTTTTGCTTACCAAAGGAGTGACCTTTCACAAGGTAAGCTACTCCCATGGAACAAGGACAATCTTGAGTTACAGACATAATTATGCATTGCAGGGGGAAAAAAAAATATATGCAAAACGCATGCAAATGGCCAGACAGCATATTGCGTCTGGTCACTGCAGGATTCAAGTTCAGCTCCTGAACTGGTCTGAACTGGTCGCTACCACCAGATGGGAGAGGAACCATGTGCACACTCTCAGAGAGATGTGAAAAAATATATGTATTTATATATATATATATACACACACGCACCAGAGTGAATGGGGGAGGTGAGTACAACCGCCCCAAACCTGACAAAATTAAAGGTAATAAATTTACTTCCACCTCAGCTGCAGCAACAGCCTGAGAAAGGTTTTAACTCCCACAGCAGATCTGCTGAGAAGTCTGTTTCGTTGGGGGGTTTTGCACACAAAAAGAAGCCAAATAACACCTGGGCTTTGGGGCCAAGAACGGGGCTGGGGTCCTCTGCCCTCCCCAGGCATCCCCCAGCCTCATCCCGGGCTTCCCTGCCCTCTCTCCGAGCATCCCCCATCCCGGCCCATCTGTGTCCCTCCTGCCACCCCATTGTCCCGCCGTCCCATCCCGTCCCGGCGCAGCCCCAGACACGCCGGGAGGCTGCGGGCAGCCGACCCCCGGGTCAGCCCCCACAATGGGCTCGGGGGGAGGCGGCGGAGCCCCGGCTGGTCCCTCCCGGCCCGCCGCTCCCCCGGCACCTGCCCGCGGGATGCGGGATGCGGGATGCGGGATGCGGGATGCAGGATGCAGGACGCGGGCGGCAGCTGCCCCGCACCGGGCGGAGGGCGCTCGGGAGGTCGGGACGGGGGCAGAGCACCGAGGGGAGGATTATCCACGGACACAGCCTGTCCCCTTTTCACCGCGTTTAACAATAAAGCAGTAGCTATAGCAACGGGGTTAATTAATGCAGCCATTTGCATAACTAAAACTCCCGCACCCATTCAAATCTCGCCGAAATGTTCATTGAGCGCCCGTGGCCGGGGACCCGCACCCGCGGCGGGCTCGGGGAGGGGCACACGGGCGGCTGTGCCCGCTGCAGGGTGACCCGGGAGCCATCCCCTCCTCAAACCTCCAGCCTCACAAACCACCGGCGTTCGCAAACCAGCCGTGCGGGAAGCCACGCAAAAAACGGGGGCCGAAGTGTCCCTCCAAAAACAAAACAAGAGGGGCAAAAAGTGGTTTTCAGGGATGGAGGGTGTAAAGCGCATTCCAAGGCAGAGGGGGTAAGGAGATAGGGAATGTAAAGGTTTCAGACTATCGTATAACCAGAGGGGGAAATGTCTTCTCACCACAAACATGCATCTGCATGATGTCTAGACAGTCATAAAAAGGGCAATTAAAGTACTGCAGGCTGCAGTAAGCCAATGTCTCCTCTCCCAGTCTAAACAGTTGAAACGCACTGTACTAACTTCGAGAAAAAAAAATATAGGATACAGAGAGAAAAAGACAAGTTTGTAAGGGGAAAATGTTTTGAAATTCTGTTTTAAATAAGCCAGTAATTTAATTCAACCTTGTCACATCTCTGCCTTATAACATATCAAATATTCCGCCTGCGTCCTGTCTAGACTGCGATAACAAAGGGCATTTAAAGCCCTGCAAGATGCGCTGACAGAGTAGCCATTTAAAGATGCAGTATTGCTTTCTCCATCTAAAACGATTTGTCAGATGGAGTTAAAATGAAAATGATAAGTAATCACTCTGGTTCACAACCATTTCAAAAGAAAAAAAAAACCACAAAACCCCCACAGCTCATAGATATAAATCCCACTAAAATCATTCCAATGTATCACGCCAGTGGGATTTGTCTGGCTTCTTTTTTTTTTAATGGCATTTGCTTTTTTTATTTATTTATTTTATTAATCTGAGATGTCAGTAGCTNGGATTCAAGTTCAGCTCCTGAACTGGTCTGAACTGGTCGCTACCACCAGATGGGAGAGGAACCATGTGCACACTCTCAGAGAGATGTGAAAAAATATATGTATTTATATATATATATATACACACACGCACCAGAGTGAATGGGGGAGGTGAGTACAACCGCCCCAAACCTGACAAAATTAAAGGTAATAAATTTACTTCCACCTCAGCTGCAGCAACAGCCTGAGAAAGGTTTTAACTCCCACAGCAGATCTGCTGAGAAGTCTGTTTCGTTGGGGGGTTTTGCACACAAAAAGAAGCCAAATAACACCTGGGCTTTGGGGCCAAGAACGGGGCTGGGGTCCTCTGCCCTCTCCAGGCATCCCCCAGCCTCATCCCGGCTTCCCTGCCCTCTCTCCGAGCATCCCCCATCCCGGCCCATCTGTGTCCCTCCTGCCACCCCATTGTCCCGCCGTCCCATCCCGTCCCGGCGCAGCCCCAGACACGCCGGGAGGCTGCGGGCAGCCGACCCCCGGGTCAGCCCCCACAATGGGCTCGGGGGGAGGCGGCGGAGCCCCGGCTGGTCCCTCCCGGCCCGCCGCTCCCCCGGCACCTGCCCGCGGGATGCGGGATGCGGGATGCGGGATGCGGGATGCAGGATGCAGGACGCGGGCGGCAGCTGCCCCGCACCGGGCGGAGGGCGCTCGGGAGGTCGGGACGGGGGCAGAGCACCGAGGGGAGGATTATCCACGGACACAGCCTGTCCCCTTTTCACCGCGTTTAACAATAAAGCAGTAGCTATAGCAACGGGGTTAATTAATGCAGCCATTTGCATAACTAAAACTCCCGCACCCATTCAAACCTCGCCGAAATGTTCATCGAGCGCCCGTGGCCGGGGACCCGCACCCGCGGCGGGCTCGGGGAGGGGCACACGGGCGGCTGTGCCCGCTGCAGGGTGACCCGGGAGCCATCCCCTCCTCAAACCTCCAGCCTCACAAACCACCGGCGTTCGCAAACCAGCCGTGCGGGAAGCCACGCAAAAAACGGGGGCCGAAGTGTCCCTCCAAAAACAAAACAAGAGGGGCAAAAAGTGGTTTTCAGGGATGGAGGGTGTAAAGCGCATTCCAAGGCAGAGGGGGGAAGGAGATAGGGAATGTAAAGGTTTCAGACTATCGTATAACCAGAGGGGGAAATGTCTTCTCACCACAAACATGCATCTGCATGATGTCTAGACAGTCATAAAAAGGGCAATTAAAGTACTGCAGGCTGCAGTAAGCCAATGTCTCCTCTCCCAGTCTAAACAGTTGAAACGCACTGTACTAACTTCGAGAAAAAAAAATATAGGATACAGAGAGAAAAAGACAAGTTTGTAAGGGGAAAATGTTTTGAAATTCTGTTTTAAATAAGCCAGTAATTTAATTCAACCTTGTCACATCTCTGCCTTATAACATATCAAATATTCCGCCTGCGTCCTGTCTAGACTGCGATAACAAAGGGCATTTAAAGCCCTGCAAGATGCGCTGACAGAGTAGCCATTTAAAGATGCAGTATTGCTTTCTCCATCTAAAACGATTTGTCAGATGGAGTTAAAATGAAAATGATAAGTAATCACTCTGGTTCACAACCATTTCAAAAGAAAAAAAAAACCACAAAACCCCCACAGCTCATAGATATAAATCCCACTAAAATCATTCCAATGTATCACGCCAGTGGGATTTGTCTGGCTTCTTTTTTTTTTAATGGCATTTGCTTTTTTTATTTATTTATTTTATTAATCTGAGATGTCAGTAGCTTTCTGCAGCACATGCATATCTAAACAGGAGTGTATTAAGTCTGAAAAAGCCAGCTCCAAGTTTTAACCAATTTATTGCCATAAGATGACTTGTGGAGAGGCACTATTATAACCACAAGGGTTAACACTGAAGAGGAATTTTTTGTCTTTATTTATTTAAAACAAAATAATAAATTATGTCACATGAGAGAGACTGGCCAGTCCCTATCACTGACTCAGTTCAGCCTCGACAGCCCCTGTCCTCAGGAGAGCAAGAGAGAAATGAAAAGTTAAAGAAAATTACGTGGGTGTGAACAGTTGTATTTTTACTGAGAAAGGACAGTTTTCTGGAGAAAACAAAACAAGATATAACCTTGTCTAACGTGAGAAATATTATCCTCCCTCTCTGCGCTTTATCAGCAGAATCAAAAACCTCAAAATAAAACACAGACAAAACAGGTGACCTGCTGAACAGCCCAGCTAACACTGCCCACGATGGAGCCAGTGCCCACAGGCCAACAGCACCCCTGGGGCAACACTTTCACCCAAGTCCAAGACTGGCTTTAGTGGCTGTTCTGTTGTGCCATGGCATGAGCACACACCCCAAGCAAGGGAGGGAGACCTGGGGCTGGGCACAGCCTGGTCCGACTGAACCATCCAGCTGCTTCTACAGAGGTGGGTCATGGTGGGATTCACCCCCGGAAGTTCAAAACCACATTGAATTCAGCTCTTCTCTGCTCCTCACTCTATAGCATCCCACCACCACCTTGTCTGAACCTCCCTCTGTCTCCCAAGCCTTGTTTCTTAATTATTATTTTAATAAGACTGTTTCCAACTTCATTGTTCATTCCGCAATAGCCCAAGGGCTACAACTGTTCATTAGACAGAATTTCTGCTTTAATTGCACTGACACAGATGTGTAGGTTATCTGGAAGAAATTACTAAAATGAGCAGTAAAGAATGGGGCTGGATGCTTTTCTTCCCTTATGGAGAGTTTAATTTAACCTTATTACCCTGCACGCCTCATACAAGCAGCATCATTGGGTGCACTGTGGGTTCACAGAGGAATTAACCCCAAATCATCCCCACTGCCCTGGTGCACACAGGTGCACTGCACTCCCCACGCTGCAGGAGGGGTTTCCACAGGGGTGAGAGGGGCAGGTTTGGGGTTGCAGAGTCCCCACCACTGCCAGAGAGATGGTCCATGTCCCCCCCATGACCCTCAGGCAGCACAAGTCGGTGACATTCACCCAAGAGTGGGAACATTTTGGACCACGGATAAAGCTGTGGGGAAGAACTCAGGCCACCACTGCCCACTGCACCCATTCCTGCACCAGCACTGCATGTGCCAGGTGGGAAACAGGCTCACCCTCTGCAGAGAGATAAATCACCAGACATCAAAAAGTGTCATCACTTCTGCTCTACAGCACCCGGGCTTCAAACCCACCCCAGCCGTGCAGCTGCCAAATCAGCCATGGAGTTCACATGAACTTCCTCTGCAATTCATGTTGGCCAGAGCCAGACACAGAATAGCCTCAGATTCAGGCAGAAAGAGCTGCCAGCGTTATTTCTATTTAAAACCTCTATTTGAGCTTCATAGACTCATTCTTCACACATGACACACATGCACACACACACAAAATGCAGAAGTGAGCCAGATCCAGACGTGTTTCACTTCACCAAGAGCGGTGCCTCAATAGCAATTTCAGGTTTTGGCTCCCTGTTATTATTTAATAGATTTTAATTCAATAATAAAAAGAATAGATCTGCCAATTTTTTCGTTATGTCTCGTTGCCAGGAAGAAGAAAAAAGTTGCTCCCAACCTCTTTATCAAACCATTCCCTGTCTTTACCTCCCATCCCCAGGCCAGGGGCTGCAGCACAGAGGCACCTCCTGGCCAGGGCAAAGCTGATGATGTTGCAGGGGCAACAACGCACATGCACAGGAAGGGTTCAAATCTCATCTCTAAATATGTCTAAAAACCATTTTAAAAAGTCTTCTTCAGCCAAACTTATTTTGGATTTAAGGAGGGGGAGAAAAATTTCACAAAAGCTTCATGTTAAAAAAAAAAAAATCTGCATTAAGGGAAAAACCTTCCCTTTGTTGCTAGGGGACTTGCTTTGTATCTGCTGAAAACCTTTAAAATGCCACCATTGTATTTTAACAAAAAGCTGAGACTGAAGCAAGCATCTCATGTGCTAAAAATCAAGAGACAGAGCACATCAGTTCCATCCCTCCTTTGCAAGTACTTTGCTCAGGCCCGACTTGGTTTTGTATCTTGGTCCTCGATGCTTTTTGGCAGTTTGCTCCAGACTTACTGGCAAGGGCTAAAAGGTTTCTGTTTAGCTGGTGTCAGCTGAGCATCTGTGCCGGCAAGAACTGCAGTGGGGGTGATCCCGACTGCATTTCAAAAGCACATTTCTTTTTTTTTGGGAGCCGCCACAATGATTTGAAGTCTCGGCGTGTTTTGGGTAGCAGGGTGACTCCCTCCGGAGGGGTCCCCAAGCGGAGCCCTTCATTCCGGGCAGGATTCCTGACCAGCGGAGGGAAAAGGAGCTGGGAACGCTCCCTAACCTGTGACCCCGATAACAAAAGGCAGGGAGAGCGTCTAGACCTCCAGTCTGCCGGGGAGTGAAGGCGAGCATTGTGCTGGGGCTGCCTCAGACAAGGCAGGCACACAGCGCTGCGGGGCAGGAGCACCAGGCGAGCCCCAGCTGCAGCCACAGGCATCGCCCCAAAACCCCACCGCCTGCTGGGGCAGGGGGCCCACACACAGCTCATCCATCCTCCCCAGAGCAGGGCTGAGTTTTTTGGGGGCAGCTCCCAAGTCCCAGCTCAGCTGGAGTCAGTGGAAATGAATGAGCCCATCACATTTCCAGCCTGAGCAGCCCCGGGATTTCCCTTTGCCTCCGTGTGTTTCACACATCCCATCCTCACACTCCTGAACACACTGATCCCTGCAATGCCAGCTCCGTGCAGATTGCCAACAGGAGAAAAAAAAAATATGCTTCCTTCCACAGAGACTTTATTTCCTGCTTTCCCTGTTTGGCTCAGTTAAAAGGGGACAAACCAAGACATCCCCTCTCCGCCAAGCCGAGAGATCAGCTCAGCATCTGAAAAGCTAAAGTGGAAACCCAGCTCTGCCACATATTTCTTGTGTGACCCTGGACAAACCCCTTGGCTTCGCAGCGCTGAGGTCCCCATACATATAAAAATACAAATACTCTAAATAAATGCTGGAGCTAATGGCAGGTTACTGCCAGGGAACTGCATGGACAGAAAACAAAAGACCTATTAAAAGCCCTCGTTCATCTCTGCCAGAGAGAAAACACTATTACCCAGAACTGAAAAAGATGCATTAAAGGCGAGAGAGCATCCGGGCCAGGGTGGGGGGGTTAAGGACACCCCTGGCAGACAGTGAGGGGAAGCACTCTGGGCCAACCACCCCCTCATGTGCCCTCAGGACAAGATTTTAGGAGCTCTCAGCCATGCCCTGACCATGCAGGAGCAGCACCTTGTCCCGAACACACCCAGAACACGGTGGGGCTGAACCTGCACCAAAACCTACCGACCTGCAGGTCAGGACTCTGGGCAGAGTAAAAGCCATTAGCTTCACTCTTGCTGGAGGAAAGATAAGTACCTCTCAGAACCCGGGTTTTCTGGCTGAAGATGTGCTCCAACTTGGCTGCACAGACAGTGAAACCAGAGTGATCCATGGGGGAATTGGTGTGGTACCATGGTGGGCATCAACAGTGCTCCTCCACATGGGACCTGCAACCCCAGGCATGACCAGCAGCTACAAAAGATTCTCCATCCTTCTGCCATCTCCAGACTGGACCTTCAGTTACACTCTGAAGCCAAGCAAAACCAGAACCAGCAGCTGAGACAATTTAAATAGCCCTTAAAAACCCACCCCCTTCTGATGAGAGGTGAAATAGTAACAGCTGATGGTGGATAGAGTGAACTCAGAGCAACAGAGGAGTTTTATTATCCTGGTAACCACCTGCTGCCAGTCCAGCACACCCTACCACATCCATACCTTTCTGCATGGCAAAAATGTGTGAGAGAAAGAATTTCTTCTCTCCCCTGCCTCCATCACTTCCTACCCCATTTCCAAAACATCACCCATTCTTCAGGTGCTCCAGAGGTGCCTGTGACCACGGAGGCACTAAAGGTGTCTGCAGAGCTGGGAGCAGTGGCAGGTCACTGCACGGTGGCACCGGACAAGATGTCACACACCTGCAGTCTCAGCAAGGTCCAGCCTGAACTTCCTCACAGCTTGGCACCTGCCATGGCAGCAGCTCTTCCTCTGACAACTGCCTGTGATTTATTTTTGGTACACATGCACAGAGAGACTGAGAGATCCTACACTGGGATTCTATCAGCAGCACGCAGCTATGGAAACAAACCCATTTAAGACTAATATAACAAAATGCCTAAACCCATAACAATAAAGTGGAGAATGGTGCATATTGGCATTTTCACAGGGGAGCACTGCAGCGAATGCAGAGCATGACCCAGCTTCTCTCAGACAGAATTCACCCAAACCTCTAAGAAATCACGCACTTTCATGTTTAGCTATGTGAATCTTGTTTTGTGCAAGCCCTCCACCCTGCCCTTTGGTTTTACTAAGTTCAAGGGCAGCATCTCCTGCTAAATCAGAAGAATAACCATGTTGAGGGTCTTCCCTATTTCCTCTCCATACCAGCCACTCTGAGAAGCAGGACAGCTGACACAAAACGCAGCAGAAATTGCAGCAGCCCTTTCTGCTCCCTATCAGAGCAAGGACGGCGGTGCCTGATCGTGCCCCAGTGAGCAGAGGCTTCAGCTCAGCCAAACTGATCCCTCTCAGCAAGCAGGAGATGGACTCTCAAGCCACGTACAGAAATCCAAGAGCCTGACATCCACACCAGAGACACCCAGAAGTTACCAGGGAGATGGTGGAACAATTAAACAACCTGACAAAAAAAGCCCAACGACAGCTAACCCTCCCTTGAGTCTCGAGTGGTGCTCCCTGCCCAGGGTGGGTGTTCTGACCCCCCCACGGGCAGGGCTTTATCCCAGGGATGGACACGGGGGTGCCCAGGGCACTCCGGGAGGATGCGGGTGGTGGAGGTGGCGATGTCTGGGAACGCTGGCCCAGGCTGGAGCTGCAGACAAGGACCCAGACAACAAAGGCGAGGCAAAAAGCCGTCTGATAGAGGCAGCCCCGTCTGGCAGCCGCTGATGTCTGCAAGCACAGCTCTTCCTCGCTGGGTGCACAATTAACCCCGCAGCAAGATCCCTGAAGTGTCCTGCAGCACACTCCAAAGAGCATCCATCTGCTGAGATGAAAAAACCCCGAAGAGTACAAGAGTGCAGCGAAGGAGCAAACAACTGGAGACTGCAGGGAACGACTCTACAGCAAACAAAAATTACACTTAATTTTCTGTTATTTATATTCCGAGAAAACCGCGTGTTTTCACTTGCATCTCTGCCTCCCTCCCCGAGGCACAAACACACACACGAAACGGGACAGGGAAGGCCAGGGAAAGCAGGAAGAGCAGCACAGCTATAACACGTAGGGATGCTTTCCCACATCACAGGACAAAAAAAAAACAAAAACAACGGGTGCGAGTTTTACAACAGTCGAGTGACAGCAAACACCTTTTGCTGGAGTGAAAACGCCCCGAGCAGCTGCTCAGAGCACTGTGGCACCGGGGCTCCCTCTGCTCGGCTTATCTGCTGGAATCTTAAGGCATTCAGATAAAATAAATCCAAATACACCACGGGCTGCTGCAGGACAGTTTCCCTACGGACTCCTGCAGTTTTCCTGCCTGATTTCTGTACCACAAAAACGCTGCCGGGGGACCAGTGGTGTCTCACAGCTTTTTTTGCATAAAAAAGGACTGTTCTGCTGTGCAATGAAATTCTGCCACCAGGCTCGATACACAGCAACTCAAATAATTCTCTTTTTTTAAAATCTTATTTTAGATTATGACTTTTACTAATTGATGCTCGATAAAAGCCTAATGAATGATTTGTAGGCACTAGAAGCACGTTAGAGATCTGAATGTGGTTATAAGCCAAGGTCATAAGCTCTATTGACTTCCCAGGCTCTATAGTAATTGATTAGCCATTTATCAAAATAATTTATTCACCACTTTTTGACACTTTATTTTGCTTGTCCTTCCCCAGCAGGCTTGGGACCCCACATCTGAGCAAAGACACCTTACTTTTGGGGTACTGTCATAAACTCAGTTTTAAACTGAGGACACAGACCCTTAAATGTTACAACCATGTCTTTTTGAAACAGCAAAAGCTCTTTTTCAAACAGGTTCAGCTCAAATCCAGCAGCCTGGTTCAACAGGGCTCCCAACACCCGGTTTTGTCTGTGCTGAACACAGGCAGCCCCAGCCACACTCAGCAGAAGTCTCACATCCCATGACGTTAAAGGGTTCAGACTATCAAATTACTTTCACAAAATACAGTGAAAGTTTCTTTCCTAATGGTGCTCATTAGTTTGCCAGAGCAACAGCAAATGGAAGAGTACTGGTGCTTAAAAAGACATTCATCTTTTGAAGATGGTTCTACATTGAACAGCAAAAGAGAAACATCCCATCCAGAATTACCGAAGCGCAGCCAGGTGTGGACGGACAAAAAAGAGCAGGTCTGCACTGTCAGCCTCTGAAGACACCACTGCATCCCCCTCTGCACCCAAGGAGCAGGTACCTGCTGCTCTCGGGGCCAGGCAACGTCCCCCCCGTCCCGTGCAGCGAGGAACCGGGGTGTTTATGGTACAGCAGCTGCAATCATGCAATCAGCCTTCGTAATTAGATCTTGGCAACTCTTGAAATACTTCACTTACCCAGTTTACCTGGAAAGGTGCGACCTAAACATTCAGTGCCTGGAGACATTTGAAAGAAAAACAGAAAGCATCTGTCAGTGATGGGCTCCACCTCCGAGCGGCTGCACACACACCCCAGCTCCCCTCCTGGGGACTCGGCCTGGCAGAGCTCCCCGTGCCAGCCATGGCTGGCACCTGCACCCACAACCTACCACCTCTGCAGGGCCATGGACACCCTAATCCAGGTGCCACCACTCCTGGTTAATGGCCCCACATGCTTTTCCCACACCACACGTTGCTGCACAAGCTCCTGTTCCTCTCTCCCCAGCATGGACTTTCCCCAGGCCTGCTCTCCTCCACCCGCAGCCATCACACCCAATGGTGTGCTGAAGCCTTACAGAGGTTTGTGGAGTTTCTGGGATCACTCAGCCCACCCTAGAGACCTCCCCACCCCATCCAACAGTGCCAGGCTGCCTGTCCACGGCCTCGGCCAGGACTCTGCACTTTGAGGCACTTGTGGGACATTTGTCACATTCTGCCTCCTCTGCAAACACTCGTAGCTGATCCCCATGTGCTCCCGGACCTGGGTGAAAACTCAGGGTCTCCTGACACCCCATCCCCAGTGGGGGCTGTGAGATGCTGAAGAGGAAGAACCACAGCAAAATCTTGCACCACACCCCAAGACACACTGGCCAGCAGATACATTTTCCAGTGAGGAGAACAAAGCAGCGAGAAGTTTGCAATGAAAGACAGCTCATGACTTCTGTCTCACTTATGAGTGAGAAGTGTGTGACAATCTACAAAACTGAAGGGATTATAGGATATGGACCCTCCTGACCTCCCCAGCACAACCCCAGTGCCTGATAAGCTGTGAGACACTGGGCTGGGCAAGAGCTCTGTATCCTGCAGGGGCTTCACCAGAGAAACACGTGGACCAGACTTTTTTATGAAGCCCATAAGAACTGCCTGCCACTGATAATGGTTAATTGGTCCTAATTACTACAGTCTGATCCGAAGGAGTCCTACTGGCCTATAAAAGCGGCCCTTAACCTGACAGCAAGGGAGGCTGTCACTGCCAGACACACCAGACCAGGGCTATGGACACACCACACGCTCCTCACGCTGCTCCTGCCTCTGCTCCCACAGCAGCAGCAGAGCAGGCTGGAGGTCTCAAGGGCTGTACCCACACATGACTGTTCCCAAATAAAGCTTTACAAAGCTTCTTTCCATGCACCTTTTTCACCCCAGGAAAAGATCAAGGGTCAGAGAGTCACTGCAAATTACTGTTAAATAACGAGGGATCGCAGGCTCGGAGTCGACTCACTGATGTGAAGTCAGGCTGATCCAAGGCGATGAGTTTCACATGCAGGTGTTCAAAAGAGGCCGTGCAAGTGTGTGGTGTCACCTGAATGCACATGGTCACTGAGAGCCACCAGACCCATGTGCACATTGCTGCTCCACTGGAATGGGCACTGGCACCAACCATGATGGGAAAGGAAAGAAAGGAATTCTGCCGAGCCAAATACCGACATGTGGCAACAAGCTCGGACCTCCTCCTCCTCCTCCTCAGTCAGCTCACTGCACAGAGCCTGAATGGGGGTGGGTGGGAGGCTGGAAAGCAGTGAAAGGCCAAAAGAAGACTGGAGGCCAAAAAGGGGTGGGAGTCCCAAAAGGAAAAAGTAAGGGCTGAGAACAAGCGGATGCCAAAAAGGCTTGGGAGGCCCTAAAGGGTGAGAGTCCGAAGGAAATTCAGAGGTTGAAAAAAAAGAGCCCTCATGTCTGCAGCTGTCTGGATCAAGATCACATTTTCTCTGGTTAAATTTCCAAACGGGTACAAAGCAACATCTCTCTGCACTGCAGAGCCCAGGCGATGCCCCACTGGTGCTCAGCACACAGCGCTGTGCACAGCCCAGGTGTGACAGCCCGTGCACACACACGGGCACATCATCCTGCCTCAGCATGTCTCATCCCAGATGTTTGGCGATGGTCTGGGATGCGTGGGAGAAGTGAGCCTCAACCCTCTGAAGTCAGGCAGGATTTTGGGATGCTGCTTCTCCCCTCTCTGAGCACTCCCTCCCATCCTCACACCTGCCCTTTAGGTTCAGCCGGGCATCTGCCAACTTTTTAAATGCAAATGAGAATTGGCACATAACGTCTGTGCTTTAAACCTGACCAAAGCCACCCTCCCTCAGCTCTCCTCCCTCCCTCCCTCTCTATATGCATAACTTTTTTTATGCAATCCGCAGCAAGGGAAGAGCCGTCGGCACACATTCCCTCCCGGTGGATCGGTGCCCGGAGCCCTTCTGCAGCCGCAGTCCTGCCAGACGGCTCCATGTGAAGGGTGGCTCACACTGTCTGCCTACCAGCAGCAGCAGCAAGGAACCAGTAATTACACTGGCTGGACCAACACCTGCTCGTGGTTTTGTCTTACACTGTTTGTGCAACCCAACAGGCTGCCAACAAAACAGAGATGTGCTTCGCCTGAACAGGTGAAAACATGAAACAGGGAATGGAGCCGCCGTGTTGGTCCCACAACGCCTCTGTGCAACACACGCTGGAAAATCCTTGCTGGTTTAGCCTGCAAGAAGGCTGCAAAGCAGGTAGAAGCATGGCATGCAGTGAAGAGACAAGTCTTAGCTGTGGGAGGAGGGGAAAGGGCTCCTGGATCCAGCCCCACGCTGGTGCAGCCACATGGATGCTCTTTGCTGGGCACCCAAAAAGCCTGGCTTGCCAGGAGGGTATCGCACACCAGGGTCTGCATGACACCTTCACTCATGGAGCAGGAGCTTGGGGGAAGGGGAGGGTGAATACCCTGAAGGACCAAGGGCAAAGACCCGAAAGGAACACTTGGACCAGCCTCAGCCTTCACTGCCTTTCCACAGGGCAGGAAAGCCGGGATCAGCTCCCACCCCACCAGGTCACACGCAAGATACACTCCCCCCTCCCTGCCAGCAGATGGGATTTGTTGTAGATGATTTGTCCTGGAATAAAAACATCGGCCCCACCTCTTGCTGCCTGTTTACTGAAAGCCACTGAACATTAAACAGAGGCAAAAAGTGTATCCCAGCAACATCTGGAATTTATCCCTTCTTCCTTCTGCAAGAAAAAAATAAATCATGCTCTATTCTTTCAGAGAAAGAAAAGTGATTATATAGAATTATAATGCTGGAAGAAGATAGAGAAGAGCAGAGATTTTCTTTGAAACGCTGTTTGGACAATTAAAAAGGGACAGTTTCAAAGAAGCAGCAAATCCTGTCTCAGCTTTTTCCACCCTGTCTCACAGTGCCAGGCTTTCCTCCCATGACTTGGCTAAGACACTCTTAGGAAAGCAACAGATTTTTTTCCTCCTTGCAAGGCCTTAAGTAAGCTAGAAAGAAAACCAGCTCTAAGGCCTAAGCGGTTAAAGATACACCAAATTAAAAAAATTATTCTTCCAAATCCTGTCAACAGGATTCGAATGTGCCTTGATTTCTATGGAGAAAGGATGTTTGGGGACCAGCTTTACCCAAGACAGCCAACGCTCTGTCTCTCCAGCCAGAAGAATGGAAAGGCTTTAAATATTAAAACAGAAAAGACTATTGAGATTAATATGAGGATGCAAGGTCAAATTGAGCTGTCCTCCACTTCCTCAGGCTCCTCATCCCAGAATGGCTGGGAGACACCCCCACAGCATCCCCTGGCCCCTGACGCAGCCAGGGAAGCCTGGGTTCAGAGGGAAACCCTCCCCAGCCTTCCCGAGGGGGGAAGTGAATCAGTCACACTCACACCAAGCCCACAGAAGTGCCTTCAGCTACTAAATTACCCAAGGACTTAAATGAACTGCATTGATCAGGCTGGAAAACAAAGCTGCAGCTCCTGGCATGTGCCCAGTCAGGAGGGTACAGCTGCATTTTTTCACCTGCAAATGGTTATAACCACAGTAAGAGCCACCCCTTCCCCAGCCCTGACACCTCTCCCCGAGGGAAAAGACTGAAGGGCAAACACAGATGAGAGGGAACCACTGCTCCAGACACCTCTCAGACAGAGCAGAGCCTCGGCAAATGACAGGGATGCCCAGTTTTGCAATCGAGGGCAAGGCTGTTCCTAGAAAAAGTCCCATTACTCAGGCTCCTCAACCCTCATCCCCTTGGCTGCACGTGGACTGGATGCAGGATTTCATCAGGACATTAAACCCAGAAGCTGTAAAATCACTGTGCAAAAACCCAATTATACCTATTTTCGTAACTGCCAATTTAAGCTTGTATTTAGGTCCCCTCACATACCCCTACGTTACATAAAACATTTCTTCCACTTGAAATGTGGCTTTCTAAAGGCCATTTTGCTTAATTTAATAGACTCTTAATGTGGGTCTTGTAGAAATGCAACCAAGGAAGACACATGGCTGCGAGACAGAGCGTGAGCCCTTCCCGAGCGCAGAGCAAGGACAGGAGGGGATGAAAGGCATCTCCAGTCCCACGAACCTGCTGTGACTGGAGTGCACTTGTGGTCTGAAGAGCAGCAAAACCCCACGGTCAAGGCAAAAGAGAAATTCCTGAACATCTGCACGCACTGTTAACCCCCTCGAGACCAGCCAGCGCTCCGCAGCAGGAGGGATCCTTCCCCCCATGGATAACCAGGAGCTGAACTGCTTCCCTTGGATTTGAGAGAGCTGCTTTCTGCACTTCAACTGAATAAATGCAGTCATCTCTCCTTTTTTTTTTTTTCCCTTTTTCAAAAAGCTGCACTAATAAAAAGCTCATAGTGCATCTTAAATTGAATCTGTCCATTACGCTTATTGTTCCTCACAATTCAGGCGTGGATGGCAAGCCAGCGGAGAAGTATTTATCAAGAAAACACTTGAGAATTATGAGGATTAATTATCTGCAGGACAGGATATGTTCGTAACCTTGTAATTTGTTCTGCACCTCACTCAGAGCACAAGGGACCCCCATCAGAGATCTCTGCCCCCTCTGCTTGCTCCTGAGCCCATCTCTGGTACATCAGCCACCACCTGCATTGCCAGCAAAAGCTGGGAGAGGTGCAGTGTGTCTATAACTGCTACAAGTAAGTCACACCAGAGAAACATAAAGCACTGATTGCACTACACACCAGTGATCAGTATCATCAAGTGTTCCACACCTCGTGTGTGTGTCTGAGCACGCTCGAGAGGGAGACTCTGAACTCGAAAACACATCTTCCCATTCAACCAAAGTCCCATTACGGTAATCGAAGTGTAAAAATATAAATGAGATTCCTGCTTATTACATGGGAAATAATTGCAATTTAAGATAATTTTCCTCTGGACTGTATGAAGCAGGGGTCCATCAATCATGTTGTTCCTTAAGTGTCCTAGAGACAGCACCGAGCAGGGCCAAGGTACTTTCAGAGCCCAGTGCTAAAGAGCCTAAGCTGTATAACATATTCTAACTTATGGAAGCCAAGAGACCACGCTTGGTAAGGCGGAATAACATTGGAAATAATGAAAATAACACAGAAAGAACAGGACTTGCTCCTCCAGAAAAGCAGTTGAGGAAGCTGAAGCCCTCGCAGCCCAGGCTGACACAGGAGACACCAACACTCCCTGACCCTGCAGGAACCAGGTCTCGTTGCACAAATGCCTGTGAAGAGCACAGGGAAATCCAGCCCAGTTTCAGGCCTGGAGCAGGCACCAAGAACAAGCCCAACCCTGGGTCACTCCAGTCATTTCAGCTGCTGAGCTGCGGGTTTCGTCCCCACGGCTCCCAAGAGTCATCCAGGATCCTCAGTACCGTGGGAAACAGCACAGGAGGGTGTGGGAGGCTCAGGGCACAGCTCTGCTTTGGGGGGATCTTTTGTTTTTATAAGAAATAACCACATTAATCATAACATTAAACAGAAACCACTAAGGGGGAGAATTTCCAGGCTTGCTCAGCACAGAGCCTGACCCGCAGGGGGACAGCCAGCAAGCGGCCACAGCAGGGCAGCTTCCCTGGGACTCGTCCTCGGCAGCCAAAGCCAAGGATGGAGGAGGCAACGAGCAGATTCAGGACTGCTGTAGGACTCAGGCTTGGAAATGTTAGTCTTAATGCTCAGTGGTTAGATGTCTTTTGGGAATTCATCCAAATGGCACTGCTTCCTTCCCACTTGCCCTGCAGGTAAATCTAGCATGTGGCTTACACAGTCTGTTGACTTAAATAAAGCAAGGGCAGAAGAAGAAAGCTGTTCAGACATCAGGGGAGGCTCATCAGTCCTTTGGGCAAGAGTCTGGGTCACTTCCCCCTCCGCAGAGAACTCGGGGTGTCAGCCAGGACCCCATCTCCCTCCGTGGGAGCACAGGCAGTGAGGGTGCAGCAGCCTCAGTGCTCAAAATACCAGTAAAAGGACAACAACGACAGGTTGCCAAATTTTTCCATATTTTTCGGTTAGCGCCGATGCTTAAATTCAATTTAGAGAAATTGGAGTTCATGAGCTCTGTGTTCCAGTCAAGTCCTCTGAAATGAAACACAACTGGGCAGGGACTGTACAGGCCTCCCAGGGCTCGGGAGGACGGGGCCATGGGCTCTCCCCAACCTCACTGTGCTGGTCCACCTGTGCCTCCAGCTCACCTCCACAGTAACTCCCATCCATCCTGCAGATGTGGGATACTTCTAACACACTGTGAGACCACTCCATGCTCTGGAAGTACAAGATCTTGTTGGAAACATGTATGTCAGGTGCAAAACCAGGTGCAGGGTGCAAGGCTGCAGGCAGGCTCCGGCAGTACAGGGTCCAGAGTGAACCTCTGGAATGCTTCTTGTCCTGCTATTTCCTCCTGCCAGCCTCAAATCAACTCCAGCACCTGAGTGCCAGCCCTGGGGCACAGCTCCTCCACTCCTGAGCACGGCAGGAGCAAATGGATTAAAACCTGAACAGGAATTCTAACGTGGCTGCAACAAGGAATGTTTTGTTACCAGAGCTACAAAGGGAAAATTAATTCTCACAATTAGTGAAACGGACCTAAGCAGAGGAAGGCCACCTTGTAAGACGCTGGTCATCTTCCCTCTGAGATTTTAAAAGATGCATTTGGAAGGAAAACTGACTCAGCTGTCCACCACTGTTTCTAAGAAGTCACACAGCCATGCTGGCAGGTGTGCCAATGACAAGCCCCACCCCAACCATCCACACAAGTACAGTAAGTACACAGCCAAATTCTGCATCTAAAGCATATAATGACCAAGCCCTGCAACAGCAGACAGACAGACTTTGCCACTACAAATACTCCAGGTGCAAGTTCCTGCCTAAACCCCGAGGAAGGCAGAAGAGGCTTCCATGGCAGTGAGGATGGTGAGCTCCTCAGGAGGCAGGCTAGACACTCAATCCATCTCTCATATCAGATCTACGTTAACATTTAAACAGGACCTGCTGTTGTGATCTTTAGCAACGAGCAGATGTGGTTTTGAGTAATGGTTAGCGTTACTTAACTGGTAATATTCACTAATGTAATTGACACCTATTCCATCATCCTTAATACACCCACTTCTTTCTCCGATACCATAAATAGATTAGAAAAAGTTTCTGCAGATGGCCATGACCCCATTTGTTTGTGCACTTAGCCATGTATGAATCACTCTTGGCTTGTAGCAGCACTCTGGAATTACTGAAAGATAACTAGTCGGCACAGACACCAATAAATGAATCATGCTTTCCACAAGACCAAACCTTTGGGCTTTTACAGACTCAAATTACAAAGTAAGAAGAAAAGAACAAAGAAATTACTCAGTCTATTTGCACAAAGTCATGCAGAGTTGATTCACAGTTTTGCAGAATTATTACTGACGATCATTTGTAGGGGGTTAGGGTAACAAACCAGCTACTTTACATATTGGACAGAATGAAGAGATGGAAAAAAAAAAGATCCCCAAACCATGTCCTGCATATATCCTTTGAAAAGTACCCTTGATTTTTGTGCCAGTACCTCCTTTCATTTGGGGTATGCTCCAAGCCTGGGGGTTAATCAGCTTTCCTTCGCCAAGGCTAAATTCTGCTTTGCTGCCTTGCTCAGGCCAAGTTTGCAAATGTGGGAAATCCTGTTGCACCTGCCGAAATGCACAAACCTCACACCAGCAAAGCATCACAGGCACAACCCCCCAGCTCCACGGGCACCAGCAGGGTCTCAAGAATGGCTCTGACAACTGCCACGTGCCAAAAGCACTCGCCTTTCTGCCTGCACATTTCTGAATGTATCCTGCAAGTGAAAAATTACCCAGTCTGAGGCATTTTATTACAGAGAGATGTGCGAGACTGAACACACCAAACACAAATGTGTGAACCACTTGAAAGTGCTGTGGACATCCACCAACACTGACAACTTGTGAGGCAAGTTTCCAAAGCTGTGCAAGGTATCTTTATGTAACACCACAGCCTGGGACACACAGAGAAAAACACACCCTCTGCTAACTGGAGCAGGAGCCTAGTCCTGCATCAGTGAGAAATGGGAGGTCTGACTACTTGGGAGAAAAAACAGGGCACTGATGGATTACGAGCTCAGCAATGATACCTGGCTGTGTGCAGTGAAAAAGGAGTGTTAAATTAAAGAAGTGTAAAAGTGAAGGTGGAGTTGATGCCAAGCTGGGCCCGAATACAGACCAGTGTGGTGGCTGCAGCATGTCTGGACTGAACAGACTCAGTGATAGCTTGGGAAAGGATGCAAGTTAAACATTGTGGGTTTGATCCCAGTATGGGCCATTCACTTAAGGGTTGGACTCAATGATCCTTGTGGGTTCCTCCCAACTGAGAATATCCTGTGATTCTGTTCATATCAGGTTTACATGATGTTACTTGTCTCAGGCCTCCCACTGATGTTACCCTTGACATGTGACTGAAGACCCAACGTCCCGGGCGAATTTAGCTCGCAAATGAAATGTGTGTCCTGTTTTACAAACCTGCTCCACTTGGTCCACAAGCAGAGAGGAGCTGCCAGCCTGGTACAGCTTAGAGCCACAGCTCAGGAGAGGCCAAAAACAGCACCAGAAGAGCAACCACACAGTTCCAAACCAATCTGGGAAAACTTGCTTATTTGTCCTCGTCCTTGAGGCCGCCGATTTCTGAGATGTATAAACCCCACCCCAATTCGGCAACAAGGAGATGCTGCACAAGACTTAAATTATAATCTTAATAAACGTTCCCAATTCCCACCTCTCTCCATTACTACACAAATGAATGCAACACGCTCTCTTGTATAAGAATATGTAGGCGACAACCACCTTCTCCCTTCAACAAGAGTTTATCTGAGGATGTGCTGTAGATAGAAGGGAAGGAAAAACGTTCCCAATAGGGTTGTCTTTAGAAAGCTACAAGCACTAGAGCCAAGGTTTCAGGTGCAACGCAAGACTAAAAGGATGCACGTGCTAAACAGTAACGTGTCCTTCAGAAGGGGAAAAAAAAAAAGCTAAACCAGGAACCTGCAGTATTAGGTGGATGCTTGGATAAACACTGTACAACACACCGCAGCAAAAATGCTAAGGCAAGTTTAACTTTCACACCGGAGAGATTTCAAAAGATTTGCAAAGCTTTGATAATATTTAACATCTTTACTAATTTCCTTTCTGGTGCAATCATAAATTTACCCTGGTAGCCAAAAGATCTGGGATGAACTACAAGTTCTAGCCGGCTCCAAAGCCAACAAGAATAATGTGTGCTGTTACTGTTTTCTCTGAAAACATACCTCTGCAAAACTGACTCAAAATGAGAAAAGAAATTGTGAAACTGTCATTACAAAGAAGCATTTAAAATGCACATCAAAGTGCTGCCTTAGAAGCTGTATTCCTTGCCAAATCATCAAAGTTCTCTTTACTCTCAATAGCTTCCCAAATCCTCTGATTTGGACGATAAATTCCTACAGCTGAAATTTATATACTTTAAAATAAAAACAAAAAAAAGCTCAGACAAAAAGTCCAAACCCCACAACTACTTTAGATGGTTACCAGGTGATTTTGGACCTACTAAATTAACCTTCACAAATGTGTGCGCACACAGACAGTACCCTGGGACTCCCCTGAGTATTGAGAACTTGTCAGCTCTCGGTGGTGTGTGTGTGCAGGGTCCCAGCACTGGCTGTGTCTGCCTGCGCAGGATTCGAGGTGCTGACACTCGGGTGGCTGTCCCTGACCCTGACAACTTCTGCACTCCCTGCAGGAAGGAAGCAGCAACACAGCAGCCCTCGAATCAGCTCTGAAAGATGGAAGTGAGGGGTCACATCCTGCTGTCATCCTCCCTGTTCCTCTCAGGTGCCGGACGCAGACGGAGCAGGTCTCTGATGTGCTTCCTCACCTGGGATCTGCCCGAGGGACACACCTTGTGCCACCCAAAATAGTTATAAAATAATCACCTGGCAGTTCAGCCACACGGACAGGAAGAACACTGCACAAAACATCAATGACTCCTGTGCTTTATGGACGTCTGGGAGGGTGCTCATGGTGTGAACCAGGTTTCCACTTACTTGCAGCAAAGTGGCCCTTGTACCTCTCTCCTCGTGAGCTCTCCAGCCAGGCTTTATGACTCTGGTGAAACCTGCCAGGAGCAGATGCCCCGTGCACAGGAGAATGGGAGGGATCCGATAAGATAAATCATACACCACACACAGGATCTCCCTCCGGGAAGAAAACTGGTATAAATCAGTTTATACGCGAAGCACCATTGCAAATAAATGACCTTTTTTTCCACTAATTAGGCTTAGTAAATTCTGACGGTTGCTACTACCTGAATGAAACAACACCGACAGACATGACTGTACAATGAGTTACTCAGGAAAGAAGCTGGATTGTAATTACTGTCTATTAGTGACACCATGTATTTTGGTACTTCCCTTGGAAAGGTCTCCTCATGTCTCTCCAATTATAATTTAGGTTTACAAATTCATTCTAAAATTGGATTTATCAAACCACCAACTTCAGCCTGGGAAATCTAAAAATATTAGTAGATTTGGTGAGTAGCAGCGAATAAAAGTAAGAACATACATTCGTAAGTTCCAGCCCCAAAGGAAGAAGTGGCAGTTTGGTTAATTCAATATCCTGAAAATTCAGGTGATACCAGGTCCTACCTTGGGAATTCCTGGCTTTGAGGAAAGGAATAAAGGTTGCTGTCCCCCCCACACCCCTCACTGATGATCCTCCCATAACCAGGATCTGAAAACATCCTGCTGAGCAAAATGAAGGCAAATCAAAGGCGCAGTGATGGGGTGGAGGATGCCTCCATGGCAGAAGGTAACAGGACTTACTGTGGCAAGCATCCTCCTCTGAAAACACCTTGATACTGACTGAAAAGGAAGAATGAGCCATGTCTCCTCTCTACACAATCACCTCTGATTATACAGGATCACCTCTGGTGCCCTGTGTGATGGTCCCGCTGTGCAGCACAACACAATCCAGGTGTTCA
The DNA here is from genome assembly GCA_013390025.1 of Pitta sordida. Classification (NCBI taxonomy): domain Eukaryota; kingdom Metazoa; phylum Chordata; class Aves; order Passeriformes; family Pittidae; genus Pitta; species Pitta sordida. The sequence continues at coordinate 112,756 of WEKX01007647.1, forward strand.
CACACAGGAGAAAACCCCAAAGTTTGACTGTTTTCCCTGCATTTCCTCCTCTGTGACTTTTCTTTCTCCCACTTCACACCAATTGTAAAAATACTGAAATTAAACTTACTACCTGAGGACGCAAAACTGAGACTTTAAAACAGACCCCAGTGCTCTCCAGGCTCAGGGAATCAGGCCTTTCCCTGGGTACGAGGGCTGGGACTGCAGAGTGTCTGGGTCCCCAGGGGCAGCCAAGGACACACACACAGACAGCCCTTAGGCCACCATGAGCAAAGCCATCCATGCCCTGCTCCTCCTGGATCACACCTTGGGCCGCTGACCTCAACAAAAAGCAGCGCTTTGTCACAGACACACGGCCAGAGCCAGACACGGGGAACTCCTCAGTCTGGCTGAGGTCAAACTGAGATGCTGCAAGCTGAACATCCTCTCAAGCTTTGTGAAAGCCTGGCTTCCCTCCCTGTCCCTACCTCCTGGGGGAAAACCTGGGGGGAACGCAGAACTAGGTGGATTATTATCCCCTCTGCCCTGCAAGACGCCGCAACTGCCGTGTCAGGAAAGAAACATATTTGCCAAAAAAGCAAGTCTGAAGTGGCAAAGAGACGAGATCCCCGGTCGAGCCATCTGCATTTGGTTTGTTATTAAACCAAAGAATGTGAAAACCTAGAAGTCCTTGCTTGGGCAGAGACCTGCTCTCACGGTTCGCTCGCCCCAGCCGGACACGGCTCAGGGAACGGAGCTGGGAGGATGCCACTTGAAACTCCCCAAGGAAGGCTTTGGATATCGTTCCTGCAGCACCAGCAAAGGCTGTGCCCGCAGAGAGCTGCCCCTCACACCTGAGGTCACCCCGATGCCCAGGTGCCCGCAGGACCCCTGGCACCCTCTGGGAGCCGTCCCTGCCCCGGAGAAGCGAGCGGGGAGGCAGGCACGGCTCCCCGCGCCAAATAATGAGTTATTTACAGACTCTTCCGCCACCACAGTCACCCCTGACCTCCTTGGGCAGCCGGAGCGATTAGAACCCACTGCCGCAGACGTCTGGCTGCTTAACACCGCCCGGCACATTGGCACTGCAGCCCGGCGACACTCCGCGCCCCCGCCCCCAAAAAGCCCTTTTATAATCCTAATCTGGGAGCGCCGCACACAGAAAGCAGCTGCTTCCTCCAGCACAGCCGCCACACGGAACAGAGCCCGCAAGGAAATGTTCGGGGGGATCGCGGGTGGGCTTAACCTATTTACAGGGTTAAGGAGACGAGCCCGCAGTTCTGCCACTTCCCTGAAACGTCCCTGCCCGGTAACTTCTGGCTGAAAAATTAAAGAGCATCCGGTGGTAGCTGCTCCGAGGATCCCCCCAAAGTCGTGTTAGAAAGACGCATAAAATGAAGTGAGGGGGATAAAAGCTGTGGAGTGAATTTATCTTGCGGAGGCTCAACTGTGTCCCTTCCCCTGGAGCCAGGTGGAGAAGGCGATCAGGTAACAGCCCCTGCAGTGCTACCAAAGCTCTCCTGGAGCACAGAGGTGAGCGAGCGCTGCCCGCCTTCAGCAGGAAATAAATAATAACATTGGCGATAAAGAAACCTACACGAACTTGAAATAAGGAAGGGCAGCAGTAAAGGGAGCTCAGTCCAAGGCTCCCAGGAGCTAATGGGAACTCAGTGCCTGAGTATCAGGAACCCAGAGCTGACAGAGGGCAGGGGACAAGTCAGGGAAGGACCTGCTGCAACACCCATCCGAATTCGGGCAAGATCTCCCCTGTTGTACTTCACTGTCCTCGGCCTCTCACACGCTCCCATCCATACCTGGCACCTGCCTCCCACCGAGCCTGAAAAAATGGGGAAAACAATTGATAAACTATGCTATTTCTAAAAAATCAAGGAATGGAATTAAAAGCCTGAGTTGTTCCAACAAGACTTCTTGCCAAGAGTTAGACTGGAAGAGAAGCTTTACCTTCAAAAGGCATTACACATTTTAATTCACAACTTTTATCATAACCATGAGCCTTGATCAGACACAAAGTAAAGTCTCTCATCCTTGTGATTGTGTGGGACACAGTTTATGTTCAGCAACTGGCTGACACAAAAAAGAACTGTATCTTCATTATTTATACACTGCTATTGGTATGCACATCTAGCCTGGCCTGTTAAAGTCACGAAAGAATAATGGTCTATTCAGTACCGGTAGTGTTAATAAAATCAGGCAAATCCAGCTTAGTTTTGTCTGAACACGAATGAGATTAAATCAAGATTAAAAGTGCATACAGTACAAAGGGTATGGTTTATGCTAAAATTCAGAATGAACACATTTGAGTACCCAGTATACAAATGCCTGCAAGACCTTCTCCAGGACTCAGACACCTGAATTAAACAACGATGAAACCGGAGAAGGCAGATGACACTGGACAAAAGCCATCCAAAATACCAAGGGACAGATGCTCCGCAGCCCTGCTGGAGGTAACGGGGCAGATCCTGTTCTAGCAGAGACAGGCACGGCTCAGCTGGCTCTCCCTGCACACACCGAGCGCCAGCCTGCCCCATCGCAGTGCCAGGAATATATGCAAAATCCAGACACTTTCCCAAGTTTTCCTTTTGGGCCATTTTGCATTAGTCTGTGCAGGGCTTGGATTTCAGGGCACTGCACAAGGCGCTAAGCAGGGTACAATCCTCACAACCCTCCCGGCCCGGGATGCCCTGAAAAACCTTCCCTTTACAGAAAATGCCATTCGCTTGAAACTGCCAGAAAACCCAAATCATCCCCTCTTTCCTCAGCAGTAATATTCCTTCTGCCTCACCTCAGTGCACTTCATTTCCAAGAGCACACAGAGAAGTGCTGGATATTTAGGTCAGGCACTGCCCTCGCTGCTACTCTGCGAGGGCTGAAAAATATTAATGAAAAAAAAAAGGCAAATCGCCCTTGGGAACAAAAAGCCCCGAGGGGCTGGAGACGGGGGAAACAGGTTCCCAAACACAAGCTCTGCCCGGGTGTCCGGACGGCGGTGCTCCCTCCCGGCCCCGAGAGGAGGGTGATTTACACCGGGGTAGTGCAGAGCCCCGGAGGAGGTTCGGCCCCCCCCAGCATCTCCCCCGCGGGAGGGAAAAGCGCCGGGGCACGGCGGGCAAAGGGCGAGATGCGGGCAGTGATGGAGCGAGAGCGCGGATCCCACCCCCGGTGCCGGGGAGCGCCCGGCGGAGGCTGATCCCGGGGAAGCCGATCCCGGGGAGCTCCGCCAGCCCGGCCCGCGCCGTGTCACACCCGCACCAACATCCCCGGCAGCAACAGATGAGAGAGCAGGGCTCGCACGGAGGGGCGAGGAAGAACCACTCCGGGAACGCGCATCGCGGCGAAGGGTCCCGGCGCTGCCGGGAGACCCCGGGGAAACTTCCCGCACCCACGGGCACCTCCCGCACCCACCCCGGGGAGCGGCAGGACAAGTACTTACTGATCTCCATGCTCTGGAACAAAGACCTTTTGCAGTTGCATGTGCAGGACACATTGGGCTGAATAGCTACGGCCGTGCTGTTCAGCCCCATGAAGTTATACATTTAAACACACCCGCACCCCAGAAAAAAAAAAAAAAAAAAGGG
>WEKX01007647.1:116698-327230 GCA_013390025.1 Pitta sordida
AAAGAAGAAGGCGACGGCGACACAAAGAACTTCCCGGCCGCCGAGCGCTCCCCGGGCAGCACCACATAAAGCCGGGGCTCCTCCTCGGCGCGGGGGGGCGGAGGGAGGGAAATGCAGCTGCGATCAGAAATTGGAAATAAAAAAACCCGGCAGNCGTCTCTGGACAATGTGTTCAGTGCTCGGTCACTGCACAGCAAAGGAGTTCTTCCTCATGTTCAGGTGAAGCGCCTGGACTTGGGCATCCAGCAGGAAAATGATCCGTGAGCCAGACAGAATCCAGAACACCCACCTGGCTGCAGGGACCCCCTTCAGCCCCAGCCCCACAGCACAGGGCTCCAGCCTCACCTCACACAGTCAGTCCCAAATGCAGCATCTCAGACAAAAAAAAAAAGGGAAAGACTGCGAAAGAAAGGGGTGGGAAAACTTGTGACATGGCTGAACTCGGTGTAAATTCCACCATTCGCCCCAATGATGCTGCTTCCTGCTACAAGACTCAGAAACTATTCCAAACCCATTCCTGGTTTTTTTTCCAAACCATATGCTTTAGAATGGAGTGACCCCATTCACTCCATAGACAGGTAAAACAAAAAACACCATGTCTCCCTGAAGGCTCAGTGCACCAAGTTTTAATCAAGCCAGATTTTATGTTTTTCCCTGGTAAATAAACCTGTGAAGACAGAGGTTTATAATGAAAATGTTGAAACAAGCTTAACTACGGCGGTGTGAAGTAGCTGCTATAATACTTGGTGAATCCTGTTACTGGGAGATAAAGGCAGCTTCAGTTATCTCCTAAGAGAGCATATTTTTCCATAATTGTTGATAGCTCTGATTTAGGATTTGAGAGTATCTGAAGAGTCCCCAGCTGGGCCTGAGATTCCCAGAGAAGCTGCTGCGAAGATGTGCTGAGATGGGGATGAACAACTGGCCTGTAGAAATCCTACAGATCTGCAGCAATCCCACATGATGGATGTGGTTGAGAGCCAGGTCAGGCACAGTGGCACTCACTGGTAAGGTTTAACTTTTATTTCCCTCGCCAAAAAAGGAATTTATTTCTACGCGGCTACTTGCAAAATAACGTTAAATACGGTGCTTTACTCCTGCGGCCTCGTCCAGTGCTGTGAGAGTGCCTGGAGATAAGGAACAAGGAATTTCCAGGTTGTTTAATCTTTTACTCTTTGCCACTTGACAGATGGTAACTCCCAACAACTACTAATCCAAAAGGAAACACGGAAGAGGATGGTGCGGCTCAGATAAAAAACAAGCTTTGAGAAGTTTGCGCTTCCCAGGCGTGAATTATCCAACAAGTGCCATTCCCAAAGGCTGGGGATGGCACCTGGGTGGCACCGAAGATGGGATTACTGCGCAGGGAGAGGCGGGACAATTACCTGAAAAAAAAACAGAGACCTGGAGATAAAACATTTCCAACCCTATTCTGATACTTTGTTCCCTGCCCCAGTTTCCTCAAGTTAAAGCCAGGCACACACAGAGCCAAAACTCTGAAGACAAACGCCTGTTCAGATACGCTTTATCAATCCACCCACTTTTCTTATTATTATTTAGCTGGAAATGCACCTTTATGTTATTTTTACAACACTCGATGGTTGAATATTAGAGAGCTTGCTTGACTGGCCAGAAGAGGCAGACACAAGCTAAGCTGAGCCCACCAGCTGGCAGCTAAGATCCTTTGCCCTTAAAACACGTAGAACTGCCATAAATAAGTCAAGGTGAAGACTACAAAATGGTCTCGAGCAAGCAAATGCAGCTCTGAGTAATGTATTATTCTCCTGTGGCAGGTCAGTGCCTTGAGTGGGGGGTCACAGAGCCCTTCTCCACAGCTGGGCCAGGGATAAAGGCTCCAGTTCCAGATGCAGGCTGCTGCAAGTTCCCACGTCTTCCCAACCTTCTTTAAAAAATAAAGAAAAAGAAATAACTGTCTGCAAGTCGATGCTCCTTTCAAAACGCTCTGTTTGCCACCAGGCCCATTTCGTCTGAACGACTCATGTGGCTTTAAGAACAATCAGCATTTTTCCACCATGATTTAAGAAAAAATAATTAAAGTCATCCCGGCTGGGCTTGTAAAAATTAAAAGTGCATCAGCTAAGTCAAACATTTCACCCTGTTCTTTGTAGTGACACCATCCACCTTCCAGCCCACTGTGTCTGTCAGAGCGGCATCTGTCCCAGCTGGTGGGACACTTCCAGAACACACTGTTGTTGATTTTGGCTCCTGTATCCTGTCACTGAGCAGCTTTTGTTTTTTCCACTTCTTTTTGTGTTCTCCCTGGAGACACCTCTGATGGCTCCAGGATGAATCTGGCTCTGCAAGATCTCCCTGGATTTGCCACAAAACCTCAGGGTGAGCCAAGGCTTCTCCCTTCATCCATGGAGAGGGACACAAAGGAGTTTCAGTATCATCTGAGGTCCTTGGAAAACCAAAGGACATGGGCACATCAGGCTGTTCTGGCTGGTTGGGGACTGTAACTCAATTTTGCTCTTCGCCAGACCTGTGCATTCTCATTTAAATCTTCCCTTTTGTTCCTCACTGCAACACTTCATCACTAGTTAAAGCAGCAGCTCTAAGGGTAAATTCATAAAATGTAACGGGAAAGAAAGATCCACCTGAGAAATAAGCAACCCTAAGAGTCAAATTGTATCCTTTCAAAAGCGGCTGAGACAATCTAAGGAAAAACAAAACAAAAAAAACCCCTCCACAACTCCCCAAAGCTTTGTTAACTAAACAGTTGTCCATTAAAAGCCCAAATATTTCACAGCATTAGTCTTTGGATTAATGTTAAATCGATACACACTAACGCAATAGGGCAATAGTTACCATGGTGAATAATTCTATATTTATTTTCAAGCAAGCCTTATTTCTAACAATTCCAGACATGGTTTCCACTTTCTGGTGACTAAACTCTTAAATTAAGTGTGGGGTTTTTTTTTTAACTGTTAGGTACCAGAAACTCAAGTTTTTTTTTCCCCGACAAGAACAAGACCTCTGCCACAACCATGCTGTGGGGACAGGGATGCTCGTCAGCTTTACCTGAGAGCCCCTTTTGCCTGGGAAGGTCAGTAGGGCTCCATGTCAGGTGTGATTTGAAGTGCATGAGATGCTGTGAACGAAGCCTTTGGTGGACAAACCCTCGTCCTTCTCCTCGCTTGGAAGGGCAGAAACCTTTTCCCTCTGGGACTCCATCCCGTTTGCTAACTGGTAATACCCTGCCTCAAACAATATTCCACCTCCAAAATGCCCTTCCAGCCCTTGCTGGGAGCAAGGCAGGGAATATATGTTTGCAATGAGAACCCACCAGAACGTTCTCCCAACCCTTTCCGTCTCATTTTGGGCCTGATATAACTCCAGCTGACGTCACTGGAAAGACTCCACCCCACCTTTACATTTTATTGAGGCACCGGTAGGGAATACATCACTTCACTGCCGAAAAATAATCGCCCTCTGAATTCACAGCTCCCTGAACACGTTTCATTTCCTTGCGCTGGAAAAACCAGGATGGCCCGTGTGAAACAGAGCAGCGCTATGGAAGAGTTTTAACCGCACAAATATAAAATAATCCTCCGCCCCTTTTTTATTTTTTTTTTTTTTNNCGGGGCCGTGACCGCGCGCTGACCCGGGGCCGGGACAAAGCCGCCTTAAAGGGCCAGTGCGGGGTCGGGGCCGCGCCGAGCCCCCCGCGCTGCGGGACACGGGCAGCGGCTCCCGCACCTCCTGCCCCGGTCACGAACCAGCTCGGCTGGAGGGCACAGCAGGCAGGGGCGCACGGAGCCACCTCCGGGGGATGGCGAGTGGGGACCGTGGCCTTGCCCTGGGCTGCGGGACGGACGGAGTGACAGGAGGGACAGACGGGGCTGTGCTGCACCCGCCGGGCGGGACCGACAGGCAGCCAGCGCCGTGCCCTTAAACTCCGCTGTGCCTTGGGCTTGAGTTCTCTGACGCCCCGAAAGCGCCGGGGTTCGGGAGCGTGTCCCGAGCGGGAGAGGAGGGNCTCGCTTGGAAGGGCAGAAACCTTTTCCCTCTGGGACTCCATCCCGTTTGCTAACTGGTAATACCCTGCCTCAAACAATATTCCACCTCCAAAATGCCCTTCCAGCCCTTGCTGGGAGCAAGGCAGGGAATATATGTTTGCAATGAGAACCCACCAGAACGTTCTCCCAACCCATTCCGTCTCATTTTGGGCCTGATATAACTCCAGCTGACGTCACTGGAAAGACTCCACCCCACCTTTACATTTTATTGAGGCACCGGTAGGGAATACATCACTTCACTGCCGAAAAATAATCGCCCTCTGAATTCACAGCTCCCTGAACACGTTTCATTTCCTTGCGCTGGAAAAACCAGGATGGCCCGTGTGAAACAGAGCAGCGCTATGGAAGAGTTTTAACCGCACAAATATAAAATAATCCTCCGCCCCTTTTTTATTTTTTTTTTTTTTAAGGAAAACCGGGCATTTTGGAAAGCAAACAAAGGTGACCCTGAGCTCTTCAGCTGAGGGGGGACATATCCAAGGGGACCATCCAGTGTCAGCACAGGGCGAGCCCTCGGCCTTCACCCGCCATCTCCATCACTCGTGGGTACCCCAAGGGGTTTCCCTGCACTGTCCCCTCGGGCTCTCATGGAGAACCCAACCCGACAGGACCGCACCGCACCGGACCAGACCGGACCCCCAGCTCGGGGCGCGGCCCCTTTAAATGCCCCAGACGGCCCAGGAGTCCCGGGCAGGCGTGGCCCCGCCCCCGCCCCGAAAGGACGCGCGGGCTCAGCCAATCACAAGTGGCGGCCGCCGCCGCGGGGCGCAAGGCAGCCAATCAGCGCAGGGGGNGGAGCGTGTCCCGAGCGGGAGAGGAGGGACGATCCCCGGGGATGGAGGGAGGGATGGGGATGGATGGGGATGGACGGCTCCGGCTGTGTGGGGCAGTGGGCAGGAGCCAGGCCAGGGGCAGCACCGGCCCCCATCCCATCATACCCATCCCATCCTTCCCACCCCATCATACCCATCCCATCATACCTATCCCATCATACCCATCCCATCATTCCCACCCTGTCATTCCCGTCCCATCGTTCCCATCCCATCGTTCCCACTCCATCCTTCCCATCGCATCCTTCCCATCGCATCGTTCCCATCCCATCGTTCCCATCCCATCGTTCCCATCCCATCGTTCCCATCCCATCATTCCCATCCTATCATTCCCATCCCATCGTTCCCATCCTATCATTCCCACCCCATCATACCCATCCCATCATTCCCATCCCTCTGGGACCCGGGAACTGCAGAGCTAACACACCCGCGGAGACAGGAAAGCAAACAAACGGGAGGACTAGGAAAGAGGGAGGATCCTGGAACACAAATGCTCCCATAAATGTCTTTTCCGTGAGTCTATTTACTCAGCTGCTGAAATGATTTCAACCGAGTGATTAGTCTTACATGCTAAAAGTGAGCCAGCCATTCTCTGATAGTCCAAAATCCTACATCTGGTACGTTATCTGCAGCTTATTTTCCCCCCTTTTGTTTAAAAGAGAACGTTTCTGCAGGATTTGGTCCCCAGATGCACTGTATCATCACAGTTGGGGCTCAGAGGTGAATCACCAACATTAAAATTGGTTTTTTTCAGTTCCACTCGGCTGCAGAGAGCTGAATCCTCCCTCACAAGGCTTTATTTTCTATCAGGAAAGAGACAAAAATGACAATTCGACGCCTGATTTTCAATGAGAATGAAAAGAAAATGTTTTAACTTCAGCTGAGAACAACCTTAAAATGTACCTTTGACTTCCTGCGGTGCCTTGGGGTGTTGTAGCCCCAAACCCAATGTCCTGTTTTGGGGGATTCTCTGTCTCCCAAAACATATTCCAGGAAGAACGGAGGCCTTGAAGACTTTGTGCGAGGCCAGATTGTCACCAGCAGCAGCCTGAGCAATTCTCTGAACTTGAAAGGGGTTAAAGCACATCGTGTATTGGACATCCAGGTATTAATCTTGTGTACAATAAAATAACTCCAACATGGGACATATAAAAACCATCACCCACTGTCCATTACCAATAATCTCTACTTTAACTGGAACATCTAAAAAGCCAAGTCCATATTTGCACTTCTCTCATGAAGTCTTGACTGAGCCTGGTACTGCTTGGCACAAAGAGAACTTAGAGGCACATCTAATTAAATCGTATGAATCAGGGATATTGAATTGTTGGGGTTTTTTTTCTTCTTGTTGTTATTGCAGTTTTAGATTTCTAATGATTCCAATAATCTCTGAAATTATTAACTCCAAGGCTTCAGAGTAAACACAAAAAAAGGCACTTTTTTGGGACTCCAGGGGCCACGTGTGAATCTGATTTTCCAAATGAAAGGAGTTGTGATATCAGTTAAAACCTAAAGGCTTCACTTTCACAAATCTTTTATGCTTGATTTTATACAGCTAATACATCGCCAATGTTTCCAAGGAAACCAATATGCCCTGTTCTCACTGAAACAAATCTCACTATTAAAACAATTAAAAACTTAATCTGGGTTCCCTCCCTTCCTCCCCCTCTCTCCTTTTGGTATTATCGGATGCATTTTAATTAAAACCATGATGGCAATAAATTTTTTACACATACGTAGGCCACAGCATAAATTACCTGCAGGAACCTTGACTCCAGAGTGTAATAATCAGGAATTAAGTATATTGCGACAATTGAGCAAAGCCAAATTAACAGGAGTCTTGATGAATCAATTGTAGCCACTGCTCATCTCTGGAGGCCACTGGCCACAGCTGATGGGGAGGAGTTTAAAACTCTACCTGGCTGCGAAAAACACAGGTTTAGGCATTAGACAGGGTTAATGGGGTGGACTCAATGACCTTAGAGGTCTTTTCCAACCGAAACAATTCTGTGATCCCATGAAATTAACCAAATGACAGGTCCCAGCACACTGCAGGGTGTGCCTGGAGAAGGAGGGGGCTTGAAAACAGCACTGGCAGCGGGCTGAGAAAATACGACGGCATCCCCCTGCCAAGCTGGGTCTCGATGGCACAGACAGGAGAAAGTTCTGTGTTCTGCCAGGCTTCTGTGTGTGAGATTTTGGGGGTACAGGCCTGAGCTGACAGCCCAACCCTCCACTGGCAAGAGCACGGCCCTGTCGCAGGGATAAGCTCTGCCGAGCTCCTCAAGCCTCTCTTGGCTTGTTTGTATTGACTTCGAGGGCACCACTGCTGTCCTCAGGAGCTGGAAAACAAACAGGAACCCCGTGTGCCAGCACCAAGGAGCTTAAAGGCTCGATGCAAACACACAGTTCAGGCTCTGTGCTCCAAGTGTTTTGCTGGTTTGATCTCAAGAGGCATTAGGATCCAGCCGCGGGGCTTTGGGGCCTGTCTGCCGAGGAGAGGGATCTGCAGGTCAAGAGGCTCCTGAAAAGAGGAAAGCAGCTCCAAGTACGAGGAGTGAATGGCACTGGGAAGGCAGCAAACACAGCCCTGCTCTTTGTTCCCCCTCATTGTACTCCCAGCTCTCGCTGCCTCACATTCACTCGGCTCCTCTGTTCCCCTTGTGTGCGACTTCCACTCCCGTGACAAGAGGCTGAGCGCGAAGGGAGGGAGCAGTCGGCACATGGATGTTTCATGTGGATCCAAGAGCTAAATCTGGCTCTGGCTTGTGTGCTCTCCCCTGGCTCCCCAGGGAGCAGAAGGGAAACGCAGCCAGAGCTGCTTCCTCCACCATTGTCTGAGCGCTGGGACATCCTCCTGCCCGCGCCGGCCAAGGGCAGGGGATGGGGATGGGGTGTCTGGGAAGCTTCCAGTTCACCTCACGCCTCTGCACAGGGCTGGACAGAGAAGCTGGAATGGGGCCCAGGCTCTGTCCTCCCTCCCTGGGATTCCCTTAGGCACTGGGTTGCCCAGAAGATTTAGGGAAAGGAATCTTGCTCACTCCTTCACACACAGCTTTTAGGGGACTGCGTGTTGCTGTGTGCTCTTTGCAAATGCAGCTTCCTGTGAAAAAAAATCCCAGCCTTGCTAACATCCCACATGTAATGTGATACATTCCCATTCATACACACTTCCCACCACTCCGACACGCAGAACTGTACAACCAGAGAGACAGAAAGTGTACGGCACGTCTGCACTCAGAAATACCAGATTCTTCTGGCGTGCAGGGGGGTGACTTGGGGTTATTTGGGTGTGTTTTCCCCCCCCTCCCCTTTTCCAGAAGAGTTTGGAAAATTACTTTCCACCATCTGCCCTGCCAGAGCTAGGAAATATTTGGAATACATTCCATTCTCCTAATGAACACGCAGCAGCAGGGGTGCTGCAAATGAGAGAGACAAAATCTTTCTAATGAACAACAAATGAACTAGAAATCACATCTACATCGCTTCAGCTTTTGTTGCCTATAGCTTTAGGGTGATTCATGGAGACAAAAATCAATGAATGCGCTGTAGACCCAGGTCTAGCACGGCTTGCAGAAGTCTTGCCGTGACCCAAGCCATATTTGTTTTGGATACAAATACAGACTCTCACTGGCTTCCTTTTCCTTTAATTGACAAAAAAAAAGTAGGGGAAGAATTTAAGTATGGTTCCTACAACTCTTGTTAACGCTCTTCAAAAAGTGATGAATTTATAGGGTACTGTCAAACACATATTAGTATTCATGACACAAATCACGTTGCTTCCAACTGGTGTATAGAGCTGTATCATGCTCTTTTGTTAAAAAAAAAATAATGTGCCCAAAATGAAGAAATTAGTGTTTTTTTGTCAGAGGAAAAGGGCCAAAAAGCTCCACTCATGCTCTCTGGGAATGAGATTGCTGAGTGTGGATGAAGGTGAATTTCCAGATCCACCGCAGCAGAAATTAAGGGCTTCTCTCAAGTACTGTATGTGCCATTATGAATATGCAATTAGCTGTTCTTCTTTCGGGACTTTTCCCTGCTGCAAACCAGCCAGACATAAGCAAGTTTCCACCCAAGGCTTTTGGTCTCAGAAACTTGGACACACCAAGTGGAAACCTCAGTTCAAGGCTCAGATGCTGCGACCCATCATGTCTGGCCTTAGCACAGGAGAACTGTGAGGAATGAGGCATTCCTAGAGCTGGAACACATCCTATCCCATTGGCAAAGTCTCTCATCAGACACTGGGACTTTTCTTCAAGCCTCCTTAGAGGTGGATTGATGTTCTTTCACCAGTCCACAGCCTAAAATACTCAATGAGTGACAAGTGCCAACAGGGAAATCAAATAATCAGCTCCAGGGCAGAGGCAACTTTAGCTCCTCCCAAATAGGAAAAGCCATGGGAGAACAGGGAGTGTTTCCAGCCTGCACTGAAAGTCATCACACTGGCCATGGCAGGGCAGAAGCAGCATTGCCAAACCAGGCAGATGTTCCAGAATTGTCCAAGTCCTAGAAATGGAACCTTAGGTGACACTATAACACTTTATACACTGCTCTGAAATCCTAGATTGATGCCACACACTTCCTACACCATTCCCAGAGCACCTCATAGGAAACATCACCAACAAGTGAGATGGCAAAAAACCTACCAAGAAATCCATCTCATTCAGCCTTTGAAAGTGTGGAGCCCCAGAGACAAGCACAGAACAGCCCCATCGGAGGGGATGAAAGGGATGGCCCGGTAGGCACAGCTTTGCAGGGGCAGCAATACCTGCTCTCCTCTGCAGCCTCTGCCCTCTCCACGGGGTGCTGGAGGATTGGGATAGAAGGCATTGCACTGGTTTTCCTCCCTGCACCTGGTGTTTTCACCTGGCTGTGTGCTGAGGTGCTGATTTTTTAGTGTGTGCCTTCATTTTCGAGGAGCCTGACTCTGCAATTCCTTCAAGTGTTTACCCTGCAAGAAAGTCAGCAGTTTCCCCAACAAGACCTTACACGACCAGTCCTCCTTGTTTAATGTCATCTCCTGCCCTGTCTCTCCTGCCTTGCAGTTTCACGCAGCTGCATCCAGCATCCCAGACTCATGGAGTGGCCACTTGTTCTCCCCTCGTTCTTGGGCTCTCACATTAGAGCATCTATTAAAAAGAAAGGAGGGGGGAGAAAAAAAAAAAGAAAAAGGGAGAAACAGAACGTTCCTACAAAAAAGCAATTTCTTGGCTGGCCATTTTTTTTTTTTTAACTCCCCTCAATATGGCAGGAGATATTTATGTCTGAACAAATCCTTCTCTCTCCCAATCAATCCAGCTTCCCCTGCTTCTGCGGTGCAGCCGCACTGTTTGTATCAGTCTGTTACTGTGAAAATTAATGTGACAACACAAAACGCAACGTAATGACTAAAGGTGTGTGAAATAGTCCTGGAGAAATACAAAGTGACTTCAGATGCAAGGTATTTCCTCCTTCCCCTTTCTCCCATCCTGCAAGCTGCTGCAGTTCTGAAAATGGGACAGTTTTCAAAGAGGCTATATTTGCAGAGCAAAGATGGATGCTATTTTTATTGCAAATTAGCAGATTTTTTAGCAGATCCAACCTCATTTGCAAGTGAAAGTGACTCTACTTACCATGCAGATATAGGTCTTATGTTGGAAACTCATGGAAATTCATGTTTTGAACATACTTACAGAAGAAAAAAAATAGACCCTGTCTTTATTTCTGGCTGTGACTTGCTCCACTGAAGCAACACCAGTGGGGCAGCACATCTTGCTGAACTATTGTATTCTGTGAGCGAGTGGGAGCAAACCTGAGGCAGTTTTAGCTGTGCTCTGTGAACTTCTGGGGGCTGAGGAGTCCACAGAGACATGAGGAGAGGTATTCAGCTGGTAGAGCCAGAAACGTGCTGTCCAGGAATCCACAATTCCCCTGCAAAGTTTTGAATAGTCTGCATAGAGCTTTTACACACATATATATATAAAAATAGATAAAAATATATAAATATGGCCAGCTGGGGTTGTCCATGGCCTGCACTGATGTGAAGAATTCAATGTAGTAAACAGTAACAGGAAAAACAATCAGTTAACAGTTAGTCCTGCAAACGATGCCCTTTCAGAATGCCAAAACTTTTCATTAAATTGGAAAAAAAATCTGGTGAGTGGTTGAAGCCAAGAAAAACAGATGAAAAAAATAGGGAAATAAAATGCTGCATTGAAGTGCTACTGAATCCAAAGAGTTTTTGGTGGGGTTTGATTCATAATGAGAATTTTTTAACCTGCAGCTTGAGCAAGGTGAACAAAAGGTTAAACACCTTCCAAATAAACCAGGAGAATAAGTCATTACATCCCAAATGATCTCAGTAGTGTCCAGCCCAAATCCACTTCATAAAAATGACTCAGAAAGTAAAATTTGGGGAGCAAGAGATAAAACTGTGCACACCTTTAAAACCTTCATACAACATCGGAGCTGGATTCCCAGAACTGTGACTTTGGATTTGGTTACAGCTCCACCATGAAAGTGAATTAAGAAGATTAAATATATATATATATATATACTGTGTATATATATAAAAAAATCTTAATTTTAATATGGGCATTGCGAGAGGAAAGTGAAAAATAGAACAGCAGGCAGGGAAAGCAGAGAGCTCCTATTTCAAGAAGTGGAGTCTGATTCGGAGGCAGAAATTCCTACCTGCCAAATTTGCACATGCATTCCTTCCAGCCCAAGCTCCACAGCAGGTGTGAACCTGTTTGTGCCTCTCCTATCGGGAGCACGACAGGGGGAAGCCAGCGGTGCAGGTGCTCAGGTATGGAACAAATCCTTTTGGCAGGTGCCAGTTTTGCAGTTCTCTGTTGTACATGGAAAAGCAGAAGGCGAGTGTCAGCCCTGCTGTTGTGTTACAGCGTGACGGGCTCAGCTCTTTCTCCCCACATCCCTGTTTATTTCTGGGCTATAAAGCTCCCTTTGCTATTAAAACAGATCACATTCCTGAGCACTTTTACTTCAGTGAAATTTTCTTCACCATAAATGAGTTGAAACTCAGAAGTAACATTTTAAAACCACTTCAATTCATCATACAAAAATACCCAGGTATTTAAAGCTGACATCGTTAAAAAACTAAAATTAAAGTCTCAGACCAAACATCTCAAACCTCCTCTGTTCATACACATTTCACGGCAGGTATTTAACACTTCATATACCTGTGCCAGACACCGACTCACTCCCTTGGAATGAGGATTCCCTTGGACTGGAATCGTGGCTGTCACACTTTTACCAGCACAGGCTGCAGGACAACAACAGAAATTACATTTTTGAAACTGAAAAAAACCCCCACATTTCACAGTTCTCACAGGCCTTATTTTCATTAACATAGGTACAGAAAATATGCTTTCTTATTACTGACAAAAATATCATGGCATTCTTTTGTGAGCACGAGACATCTGATCATTTGGAGCAGGCATGAATTATTGCAGTGTCTCCATCCAAACAAGTGAACATCTGTATCCCATTTTCACTGGCACCACGAGATACCTGGCGCAGCCCCAACAGGGAATGTTTAGCTACAAGGGTTTAAAATATGCAGTAATTTGCTGTTGTGTTATCTGCTGGTATTCTCAGCTTTCGAAAAAAAAAACCTCAACAACACCCCAAACTAAACCCAACTTTATCAGTCAAGTCCTCCCACTGTCTATTTGCCTTGCTCTAGCCCAGAATGAAGCGAATCAAGTAAAAACAGTTTTGAAAACCTCCTTTATTTTCCCTCCTGGAGAGCAATGCTTATGGAAGCCAGTTGGAGCAGGACCCTGTGGAGGATGGGACGTTTCATGTCCTTCCCTCCACTTCTTTCCAGGGGGGGACTGGAAGTTTATTCAGCCTTTCCAAGGACAGTATCACGGAGGGGGGGTCTATGGAGAGGAAGTCTGGAAGCTCTTTTAGCCCAGTACTGCATCCTCGGCTTTTGAAAATACTTTTTAGACGGTGCCTTTGTTGCAAGCAAGGTGTGTTTTCCCAGCAGATCACTATCTCCAGCGATTTGCATAAAACTCCAGGGCAGGAAAGCTCCATTTCCATGGCTCTCAGGTCAGCTCTGACCTTACATCCTAAAGCTGCTGGGGCTGAAAACTCTTCTGCTAGTGAAATAGTATTTTGCTCGGTTGCTTATACTTACCTGGTCCCCACTTTCTGCAGACAGAAAGTCCTTTGGGATGATCCCGATTTCACCTACAGCATCAGAACAAGCACCAGAGGCAAGCGAAATGGGGATCACCCCAAAACTGAGTCATCACCTGCTGCTCCCAGCCTGCCCAGCTCAGAAAGCAGCCTTCACACTCCACCCTACCCCGAGATTCAAAGAAGTCACAGCTGCCTTCCTTTAAGGAATTCCATAGCACTCTCAATTTCCAGTGATTTCCGTTCAAAAAGGGAAAGCACAGCCTGAACACCAGCGTGTGCTGTGACTGCTGCCTGTGCAATATTCCTCACATTGTAACTCATGTCCCCTGGCTGTTTACACCCATCTGCAGATTCCCGTCAGGACTGTGGGAAAGGGGATGCCCATTTTCCCTGTGGAAACTGAACAGCACATCTCGAAGCTGCTGGAACCCTTAAATGGTTACCACCAGTTGTACTCCTACTCCTCTGGTGGTTGCACTCCTACCTGCCTTTCTACAGCCAGCAGGAGCTCAGTCCCCCCACCATCTTCCAGAGGAACTCATGTGATCTAAGTGCCTGTCACCTCAATATTCAGTGACAGTTTCATTAACACCTTCTCCTGTGTGACTCCATCTCCACTTGAACTCCCTGGGATAAGTGAATTAGGCAGATGGGGACATCCCCCCTGGTAGATTCAAAGTGTTCTGAGTCACTTTTCTAATTTGCTCTTGCACGTGGAGGCCACTCAGCCCTTCAGCTGCACTGAGGGGGCCACAACGTGCCTGGCACGGGCTGCAGTGCAGGGGGGAGCAGATCCCTGTGGAAGCAGCTGTTCCTGAACATTCCCGTTGGGCACCCCCTGTGCTGACCACACAGGAGGAGCCTGGAACAAACTCCTCCAAATGGGAAGATGGGAAAAGTCCTTGATTAACAACTTGGCCTTTCTCCATGGCTGGGAAACTGAGGCACCCCAGGCAGATGACTGAATCTAAACCCCAGATGGCCAGGGGGTTTCAGGCAAAGCTGGGTACTGAGTTTTGGTCCAAGCTGTTTAGACCACACATCATGTCTGATGACTAAAAGGATGGCATTAATACTCTGCTTCAAACTCTGCTTGGCTCTGGAGTAAGAGACAATTAAAATGGTAGGAAAATTCCTGTTATTAAATGTCCAAAGGGAAGCTAAACTGACAAATAAGAAATAAATTCACGGATATCAGTAAACAGCATGTTGAGCTGTAGAAATAGAAATGAAAGAAGCAAATAAGGCCATGTCTTCGTAGAAAAATACAGTTACACCACTATAAGTGTCCTGGAGACATCTCATCTCACAGCAAGGAGGGCTTTTGGGCCATGGCCTCAGAAAAGTGACATTAGGTAATCCACAAAGTCTTGCTTTCGAGTGTCTTCACTCAGGAAGATACTTTTAAAAAAAAAAATCTGTATCAATTTTGAGCCACCCCTCACCTGAGTATTTTCGTAGACAGAGTTGAAGATTTATCGCATCCCCTGTGCAAATACAGTCTCACCGCTTTTGGAGGTTTCTCCATGCAGGATCCATCTCCTGAGTGTTTACTGGTTGTTAACTGTGCTCCCTCACAACCTCCAATCTCGGAGAGCATCAAAGGGGAAGGAATGCCACTTGCCTAAACGTGATAGACTATTGCTGCAGGCAGGAGTAACTTGTGCTGTCAGTGTTCAATTAGCACCGAGTTAAACTAAATGTCTTGTGAATATTTCATAACGATCTGCCAGCATCATATCTGAACTCTCTGGCTTTTACCAAGCCATTTCCCTTCCAAAGTGACATGATGCAGAATTAAAGAGGAATGATGAGCCAATCTCGCTTGTTTGAGTATCTGCTCAAGAATTATGAAGTATAACAAAAAAGTAGTAATAATTAAAAAAAAAAAAGCACAAAGTATCTCAGCAACAACTGTCACCTGTCCCTTGGTAATAAACTGTCTTTGAACAAAGTAAGAGCTTATATAAAGCACAGTTCTTTTCCTGACTGTGAATTTATTGCAGCTTTCCCATTTACTTTGAGAGTTTCAGGAGCTGATGCAGGCTTTTATATTCCCCATTTGTTTTTCACACAAAGCTCGGGAGCTAAATGGGTTGGAACAGACCTTAAAAGCCAGGGCTAACTTTAACCTGAAATGCTGAATCTGTGGCAAGCACCAGGTGAGCTGCAGGAGGGAGCCAGGCTGGGCTGTGCTGCGTGCGAGAGGCAGCAGCTCCGAGCAGGGCTCGCTGTGGGATCTGGGGCAGAAAAAACCACACTCACAGATGCAAGTCAGTGCTGCAAACCAGCCACTCTGCAGACACGCAAATCCCAGGCTGGGAAGTAGCTGTGGGATGTGCCTCACCTGCCTGGGGGTCCTGGGCAATGTCACTGGGGAGCTGACTCGGCCTCGCAGCAGCAGCTCCAGAAAGCAGAGGCAGCAGATTCTCAAGGGTCACTCACTGGGCTGATCGCTCACAGTCCCTGCAGAAGGACAGCAGCTTCCAAGGAGCGGGAAGAGCTGCCACAGGGCACCAAGAGTCTTTCCCACACTTCCAGCTGAGGCTGCCAATAAGGAGATCAGTTGGTTCCAACACTAATGGACCAAAGCCACCAGTTCGTATCACCTCATCCATCACGGGCCCAGATGATAAATGAGCCTGGGTTTGCACCAGCCTGGGCGGGTGCTCTGCAAAGCACAGCCAAACTGCCCAGCTCTGCTTTGCTGAGATGGTCCCCTCGACCCAGCAAGGACAGGCTGAACTGGAAATTTCTGCTGGCCTGGCTACACGGGCTGGGATGAGCATCCCAGTGCAGTTCCTATGCACAAGTAGAACAAGTGCTGAGACAGGTTTTTAAGTTAACTCAGCAGGTAAAGGGCACTAGAGAGTCTGAAATAGCCACAGGGACTGAACCATTTCACTTGCACAATGCCAAGTGGCCTGTGGCTACTGTCACCCACCAACTCTGCCTTTGGGTCTGGAGTCTCTTCACCCCTGGATTGTGCAGGAAAATAGTTACCAGATACATATTATTTATCTGCCCATAAATAAAGAGTAACACCTCTTTTGGTAGCAAAGGCTTGGTAGGAAAAGCCACATGGGAGCTATTCTGCAGCACTGAATGCAATACAGTTACATGTCGCTGCAATTGCATTGATGTAACCCATAAAACTTGCTCATAGAGGCAGGATCTGTTCTTTGACATTTTAAGAGCAGCATTATACGGCATAAGATATAAATATATAGCAGCTCTTCACCTCTGGGCTCCTCCCCTTGGTGCTCAGTCCACTTTGATCACTCACTTTGCTGTCAGAACCCAGGTCCCAGGGACACATCCTGACACCATGGCACAGCTCCACTGAAGGATGCTACAACACACAAACAGACAACAAAACAACCATTAGAAAAGGAGGAGGAGCTGGAGGAAGGAGGGGCAGGGAACCCCAGAGGTACTGGAGACACCTGGAGAGATAGGAACCAGACCTGGAGGAGAAAACCAGGCACAGCTCTGGCCTCGGGGCCGTGGCACTGCTGTTAAACCCTACATTAATACATGCTAATTAACCCCCCGCCTTTCCACATAACGAGGGAGCTGGCCGTGCTGGAGAGGGGGATTGGCAGGAAGCCTCATTCACTCCTCAGCACTCACACCTGAGCGATCCTCCTGCCGGCTGAGGGGGATAAAGCTCAGCACGAGGATGTTTAAAGGCTCCCCATAATTTGTTTAACAGACCTGAAGACCTACCAGCATTTAACTGCCGCAGACATAGATGTAATACAAACACAAACCGAACCCAAGCGTGGCTGGGCTGGAATATTAATCCATCCCTTCAAGGGCAATGGGAAGAGGGAAGTGCCTGCAGATCACGTAGACAGGGGGGGATGGCTGTGGACTTGCAGCCTCATTAACACCAAATGCCCTGCTCCTCCTGAGCTACAAACACTGACATTTACTCTCCCCAAATGGCTGAACTAATATTCTGATACGTAGTGGTGGTGGCACCCTTCCAGCTGGTGGGACTGGTATGTTTTGTACATAGACCTGTTGGGGTTTTTCACACAGGCACTTGTGCGACTGCCAACATTCTGAAAAATAACTCAGGGGGCCTTTTATGGCTCCAAATTTGAGGCTTTCGGGACCTTTTCCATTTTTATTTTTTTTCCTGTTAGACAATCACAAAGAATGAAAATGCTACTGAAGTCTGGGTGGATAAGTCATGGAATAGATTTCCTTGATTTTGTGTTCAGCTGTACAGCAGTTGCCAAATTCAAGTATGTGCTTTAAAATACCAAAATATATTAGTAACATTTATCTATGAAAATCATTATTATGGGAAGGGATTTATTTGTAAACCTTCAAGAAAAAACACAATTCATCCCCTATTTTGCTGGGGAAAGGTCCTATATGAATTGAATTATCCTCCTGGAGTTTCAGCTGTTGAGCTGAAAACACCAAGAGCTGGAAAAACTCCAGGGGCTGGAACACTCCCAATGTCACCAGAGCTGTTCTGACCCACCCAGTCCCACTGGCTTTTAGCATGTTGATAGAAATAATCAGGAGGCTGTAAAAATAATATTTCTGACTTGATTTACATGATGTTCCAGTAGGCTGTTGTGTTTTGTCCCTGATAATCAATGGGTAGAGGCAGATGCTGAGTGTGCAATCACCAACCACCAGACTCTGTGTCAGCCTTGGAGGGAGGAGAAAAGAAAGGAAAGGGATCCAAGCAAAGGGTCACAGGAGAAATAATTTTACAGCTTTAAGAGGGAGTAACACACTTACAGCAAACCCTATTTTTTTGCAAAGCATTATAGCTCACCTGGTGCCTCCAGGTTTCTGTGAGATACTTTATTGCATTACTGTTGTCAAACGGTGACATTTCTGAGTGTAAGTCATAGGGTTGTTGTTAATGCCAATTTAATGGTGCTAAAATGATTAAATATGGCAGGCTTTTAAATAATGAGGTACATAAAAGGTGTTAATAACCTCTTAAGTGCTTTAATAATATTCTGTGCTATCATAAAATGTTAGTAATTGGGCCTCTTAACTTTCATCTGCCATAAAGTAATGAAAGAAAAAAAAAATCTCAACAGGGGCGCTGAATGGCTGAAAATTTTGCTTAAATAAAAGAAAAAAAAGTGAACAATGTTAAAACTGAGCCCTATTTGTTAAAAAAAAAAAAGAAAGAAAAAAAAAAGAACTAACTGGAAAACCCAACAGAACATGCATTTTAATATCGTGCAAATTCTCAGCATTTCCAAAAATTGTCTTTGGTTTAAGGTACTGCAAGAACAAAGGATCCCAATGAAGGCCCAGTGCTGAGCCCAACATCAGCTGGGCTGGTTGGTCTGACACAAGACAAACCCACTTGTGTGAGTTAGAAACAGCAGCTTCTGGTACAGAACAGGGCTGAGCAAAGCCTGGGCTGCCCTTGCAGGTTGTGCAGCTGATTTTTATCCAGGTTAAAAACAGTGGATCTCCTCCTGCAATGGGACATCTCCTGTGAGGGGCGTCCTGGGACAGGCAGGGCTGCAAACCCCAGCAGTGCCACTGCAGGTAATGAATTCTGAGTGTTGCAGAGCACACGCTGAAGCACAAAACTGGACTGATGGGATGCAGAGAGGCCAAATGTAATTAAAATTCTAAACAGGGAGGCCAAATAGGAATATCTAAATAAAATTTGGACAGGATCCTGAATAAGCAGCAGCAGCTTCAACAGAAAAGGCCAGAGGTTTGTCAAATCCCCTCCAGGCTGCTGCTTGAATCCCATCCAGCAAATAGAGGAGCTGCAGCAGCGTCCATAAAATGTGCTGACACGGGGCTGGTATTGCCTTAGGAGGCACCTCAGGATAATGTCCAGGGATGTTCTTTAGGTTCCCTCCTCCCAAAGAGCAATCCAACCCAATCAAATCATTGTGAGAAACCTGTATCAGCAAAATCACTTCCATCAGTGGAGACTTGCAAGGTCCTGGTTCAGTGGCTCTCAGGGAAAGCTTTATAAGGCCTCCTTAGCTGCTGCCTCAGGTGCTTTGCTTTTCTTCGTTGCCTGTTAACACGTGCACCCAGTTCTTGTAAAGAACAGGTGCTTTGAACTGACTCTAAAAAAAGAATGTCTGAAGTTTGGGGCTGACCATGTAACGGGCAGTGTAACAGAACACTTTTGAGCCACAAATGCCACCCCAGTGGAACACAGGGAGCTGTGGATTTTACCAGCCTTGTGTCAGGCAGGGAGGATGCACAGACCCACGTGAGCCAGGCAACCAATGCTCACCAGGAATAAGAATGGGAAACAGCAGGAGCCAAGAGTTTGCCCATAGGCATTGAAAAATCACAACGAGCAAATCGATTTTGAGTAGTCTAAATTTGCTTGGAGATAAATCAGGAACTGAACAAATGCTCTGTGTAACAGAGGAATGATTCACCCGGTGCAGTGTTCCTAGAGCCACGCAGAAGGCTCTTGGCTGCTGGGAATGTTGGCTTTTTTATTATTTTTTTTTTTAATTTTGGCTTTAATTCTCGGACAAGACCATTATTATTTTGTTGTTATGGGTCTAGTGCTGATCCCATTGCAGTCAATGACAAATGTGCCATGAGCTTCAATGGAGGACTTGGCCTCATAAAAGCAGTTACTCACCAACACAGAAAATACTTCCTTGACTCCTGTATTTAAGAGCAAAAGTCTGGTACCCATTCATTGGCACCTCTCCTCAGCACAGCTACAGTTTGCAAAGCTCCTCCATGTCCCACTGCAGGCCCCAGAATTCCAGAACAGGATCGTCTTTCTTCTCACTGAGATGCTCTTTGCTTCATTTGATGAGCCCATTATTTGAGAACTGTCTCTCCTTTTGTCCATTAGGTAAATTCTGGATGAGCTTATTATTCTGCTTTGGTTTGTAACAATCCCTCTGGATCCATCTCTATGCTTATTAGGATTTTAGAAATGCAATCTGATCTGCACTAAAGCATACAAATTCTGCTGCCCTATGCTCTGTGCTGCTCCACACAGCGTTACCATGTCTGTGACACAGCTCTGATCTCCACACATGAGTGGAAGGAGCAGTGGTGGGGTCCAGGCCAAGCAGGGACCCTCCCTGAGACAAATACCTGAGCTCTGGTGAGCCTTGGGACCATAAGTGAAGCCAGTTGGTTTACAGGTAGTCCTTTTGATTCCTTTCCAACTCCCCATGAAATACGCATTTTTTTCAGCTTGACTAGAAATCATCAACCTCCTTTGGTGGCCATAAGAGCAATCTGTATTCTGAACAAAGTTCCTGGAATCAGAAGATGTGCCAAGACAAAGCTCATGAGGTTTTTTGCACTCTTTGGCATGGCACAGGAGAGCACAGGGATGTCCTCCCTGGGCCACTCCTGGAGCCACAAGAGCCACCAAGGCAGGTCAGCAGCGCTGCCACAATGACAGAGCCACCGTGGCCACCAACTGGGGCAGCCTGGGCTCTTCTAGTCAAGGCTGAGCAACAAGTATTTGGGTTCTCCAAACTTCAAGATCCTTTGAGTAGCATTTACTGTTCGATACATGGTGCTCTACCTCCTGCAAAGGAAGCAGATAAAAAAGAAATGGATAAAGTGCCTGCAAAGTCGCTTTGTACCATTTCACAGGCACATTTAGAAACCCTCTCTTCCCTGCCACTCACCTCATGAGTCTATTCTTGGAGAATAAAAACTGGGATATACGTACTTTGCAGCCAAAAGTAAAGTCATAAAGAAGTTTGCTCACGTTCCTCAACACATGAGATATAGAGTTAATTAAAAATTGTTCTCTGTACAACAGGTTTGTTTCACTGGAAAATGTCACTGATGTAAGGCTGTTCTACTCTTGTTGCCAACTACATTGAATTGACTCCATTAAAAGCTTACTCCTCCCCCCTCCCCATTACTTTTCTTCCAATAATAAACCAGAGAGATCTCATAGCCCACAATTTTTATTGGAAAAGGTGCATTAGGATGAGCTGAGTTGGAGCTGCCATTTTATGCCCCTCCAGTCCCTGTTTATCTGTGGCTCTGCAGAAGCAGTGAACATTTTCCCCAGTCCTGCACAGTATAAATGAGATTTTTGATCCTACAGGCATGGTGCTGTTCAAAGATTTTTAATTAGATAAATACATTTTATAAAAAGATTTTGCAGAATAGTTGCCTCTAGCAACTGTAGCAATCTTGAAGCTTCATCTTCTAAAAGGAAAGAAAACTTGCAGGAGGCTGGTGTGTTATATAAAAATGAAAGATGGTATTACAGAATTAATAGGAAGGGGCCAATGGAAATGCAGTCCCACTCCTGGAAACGGGAGTTTGTTTCATTAGTGACTTCAAACAGCACATGGATTTGTGCTCTGATTTTTCCAGCCTGATTGCCAAGTATCAGCCATGGGCTGGAATAGCTGGGCCAGGCTGGAGGGAGATGTGGTGAGCTCTCTCTTTCCATGGCTGACGTGCCTCCCAAGGCATCCCTCAGACGTCAGCCCTCGGCTCTCCCTGCTCTGCCAGCCTTGGTGCTTCCCGAACTACAGGAGCATCCTCATCCAAACGGGTCCCTACCCTGCCCTTACAGCACAGCCAGATTCCACCAGGGCTGCCTGAGCTTGCTCTCCTTGCCAGCCCTCCTGGAAGGGTCCCCAGGATCAGGGAAAGATCTGGTAGCTTTCCCTCACTGCCTGAGGATGGGCAGCTATGGGACAACAAGCAGCATCCTGCAGGCCAGGGCATTCCCAGGGCACGACAGCGTGGAAGGGAGCTGAACACAGACCTTGATCCCCCCACTACAGTTGTGAGTCCCAGCAAAGAGTGGTTCTCAGTTTAGACACAAGCCTGGTTCATGCCGAGGTGACCAGTGGCTGCTTTGATGCCCTTTTTCCATCCAGCTCAGAGCCATTCCTGAATGCCACGTCCCTCAAGGGACTTTGTGCTGCTGGGGCAGGGACACTCTTTTCCATTGCAGATCCCAGTGAATGAAGCTTCCTGGTGTGCTGTCAAGGTGGAGAGTTTCATCCTTGCAGGCTCAGTGCAGGATAGCAGCTGGAATGGGAACTTTTCCATCCTCACCCCCATACTCAGTATATTTAGCCCTGACCTAGAAAGACCATCCTTTCTGGGGCTGAGCTGTGATTCAGACAGTCTGCTTGCTGAGCAGAGACTGCCAACTGTGCCGAATCAGAGCTGATTAGAGGTGGGAGAGAGCCTGAGAAACAATACACCCAGGCAAATGCAGTGGGTTTGGAGCATTTCATGGAAATTATATTTAACTCCATTTTGGTGGCTTAAAGAAAAATTAAAACAAACAACCCTCGCACCTTCCAAAATAACCCTACCTGTCTCTGGTGGGAGAGGAGAGACTGGCAAAGGGTTGTTATTTTTAATCATAGTGGAACAGGGTAAGGAAGAATATACATGTAGGTAGATATGTATATATACACTGTATACACATATATATATAGGTATAGACACATACACACACATCTCCAGATGAAGCAGGGGACTTGTCTGACAAAGGAAGGATGGACAGAGAAGCAGACACTTTCTTGCATTTTAGGGGAAATGCCATCTTGAAATAAATTCTATCGTGTCTAAGGGGAAACAAGAACAAAAGGAAAAGAAAAAGAAAAAAACAAACCATGAGATGTCTGGAGACATAAAATGCTCCCAGGGAAATGTCTGCTGGCAGGTCACAAAGCGTCCCAGCAGCTCGGCGTGGCACTGGAGCTTGTATCCCACAGGCTGTGATCCTGCAGACACACTCAGGCCATCACCTGGGATGTGAGGGAGAAATCTCATCTGCAGGACGGTGAGAAAACAGGAGGAGGTACAGCTCGCCCTTGTGAGCCAGGAATAGAGTCAGGGAGTCAAACTGGAAAACACAGCCCAGCCTGGAGAGAGCAGGACAGGAGACTAAACACAACAGTTTAACAAATAATTACAGGTCCTTTATACCGACTAGAATTTGTAATCCACCTTCATCCACTTCTCTTTGCGCAGTTTAGAGTTACAATGCCAAAGGGATCACAGGGAATCATGAAATAATGTCCTGCATTTGAGTGCAGAGCAGACAGTCTCTGGTGGTTTTAGAAACCCTTTTCATGAAACATTTACCATGTGGCACCCAAGTGTTCACTGCCTCTGCACACAGAGCCACCAGGCTGGTACAGGATGTTTGCAGACATTAAAAGTGATGAAACCCCCCCAACCCTGACCTGGATAAGTTCTCCTCAATTTAAATTCAGCAAAGTGTGGGCATTGAATATTATCTCCATAATAAATTTGCCACACCATAAAACATGGTGGGGAATCAAGAAGTTTTATCTCGCATTTCAACAGCCGCCGGGTCTCTGAGGACCCCCACCATCCACTGGTGTGTAGGAGTACAATTTCTCATCTGTATTTTTTATCTGAACTGCATGGAGGAGGTGGTGTTATGTATTACAGTGCTGCTGGACTGATATTTGAGGGACTGTGAATCCATTACCTGCAACAGAATCCCTGACTCCCCCCTGGTTAAGTCCCGGCTCTTTGGTTTCCCATCTGTATTTCCATTTTAGATGAACTTGAACTGAACGTCAAAAAATATTTGAGGAGTCAAAAAGGAAAGAGGAAATACCCGAAGGTAAATAAAAGATAATTGTTTTACTATAAATGAAAAGAGGGTTTTTTAGAAGTGGGTTTTAAACACTTCTAAATCCTGGAAGAAACTGCAAAATGACAGTTTGCTTAGAAACACCTTCAAAAACAGTTCACCTTTTAAATATTTCTCTTTCCTCACACAACTATTTTGGTAAACTGACACTGGTTTGGGAAACACTGCAGGATTGCTTACTTGGCCTTTTTCCCTCCCCAAAAATGACCAACACCATGCAGTCAGGTCTAATCTTGACGTTTCTTTTAACTAAGTATAGAATGAAAGGCTTTACTTTAAGCACAACTTAAATCCTTTCGGTTTTAGTGAGTTAAGCACAATTAAGGAAGTGCCAAGTGCTTTGGTGGGGAAGTCTGGAGGTCTGGGCTGAGAGGGGTCCTGGAGCACCCGCTGAACAGTGAAAATAAAACCTGAAGAAATAAACAGAAACTACACCCGGCACTCGGAGCTTGGGAGCTTTGTCTGTACACTATTTCTAAGGTGTGTTTTGTATGTTTGAAAAAAATCCCGTTCTTCAGGAGCCTGGAATTGCTCTTCCATCCGCAGCGCTGATGAATAGCAGAGGCGCAGCGTGCAGCCCTTTCTTCTGAGGGAGCCTTAATCATTCCCCTCCTGAAACTGCTGCTCCGTTTGACTGACAGAGTTAGAAGCAATCCACATATTGGAGGGGAAAAAAGAAAGGCAGACCCATTTGGTTGTCAGACTGTGGGTACATACGCAAAGCTTTTAGCAAAAAAAAAAGAAAAAAAAGAAAGAAGAAAAAAAAGAAGAAAAAGGAGTTGCCCTCCTAAATGACATCTGTATTAATGACATGAATGACAGGCTTAAGGGGAAAATTATAAATCTTTCTTTCCAGCTTTTCTTTTATTGCCCAGCCGTATATTTCATCTTTGCAGAGAGCAACGCCATGGCTGACAGACACGAGTGCTGTGGGTAAGCTGCAGCCAGACCCCTCTGGAGCAAGGATGGGCACTCTGGGAACCCAGCGGGCACAGCTGGGGATCCTTCTGCCCCAGGAGAGACCGTGGAGTACCAACACAACCAACAGGACACAGGTCAGCATCCCTGCATGGCACAGGAGAGCACCAAGGCACCTGGGCACTCAGGTGGGGCTGTGCAGGTGGCCAGGAACCCAAGAGACCTGGGACTCCCCACCCCCGGGACCCTGTTCCACAGGGAATAAGCACAGAGAATGTTCTGCCCTTGTTCTTGTGGCAAAACAACTCCCTGGGGCTGCAACCTGCCAACAAGACCATTCAGGGTGAATCCAAAGCCCCCAGAGCCCTCAAAGGACATCCCCTGCCTTGGCACAGCCACAGCCTATCTGATTTCTGAAGGAGCTCTGGGCTCCTGGTGGAAAGAAGAACGTTGGCTCTCCTCTCCCATCGCTCTGTCTCCAGAGCAGCCACAGATCTCTGCCTTTCTGCTTTGCTCATTTTCCCACACAGTCTCCGGGGAAAACACAGAAGAAGACAGACAAACCCCAGTGTCTTGCCGGGTCAGAGATGTAGATATAATCATCTTCACTTTCAAATAATTCCTTTAAATTTCCCCAAACCCAAGTTCTGTTTTCCCTGGGGGTGAGGCATAACTGATACAACTGATAGACCCACTCTGCAATGTGTGTGTGTGTTCCCATTTACACACACACACACACACACACACACACACATACATGTTGCTCTTTTTTCCAGATGAGTTTCCTCTGACAGACTGTTGTGGTTGTGTGTAACTGCCTGTGCTCAGACAGACTGCAAAGATACTTCCTTGGGTTTTATTGTCTGTGACCACTGTGCTTATGTTTTATAGCAGCCTAATTACAGACAATCCCCTTTAAATGCTGACACGCAGTGCTAAGTTATTCTGCAGGTGAATGAGTAGATAGAGCACGTCTCTGTGTTCTCTAAAATTGTGTAGTATTATTAACTGTATTTATCAACAGCAGGACTGTCTGGAGAAATGAATATATTAAAAAATGGCCCTTGATTTCCCATCACCGATGGCACCAAATCCATAGCGTTTGGGGAATGGGTTTTTCACGAAGGAAGTGGAGGATTAAAAAATTAAATGGGTTCACTTGAAACCTCCTGCACAGGTTAGTTTATAGCAATAAAAGGCAATGATGGTTCCTTACAAATCAATTGAGGGGAAAAAATAGAATTAAGAAAAAATAAAAATGAATAGTCGAGGTGCAGCCAAGTCCTGCTCTCTGGCTCTACCTGTGCTACACAGCCCAGACAGAGACAGCTCCCACCTTTTCCCTGGCACTGCTACCATAGATAATAAAACTAATTTAATTTTCTGTCACTCTTTTCATTTTAATGGACACCCAGAGATTTCACAGCCGTAGGAGGACAGTGCACAAAACCACATCTTTTCTGGAATGAAGAGGCATGGAAAATGAGAAATTTTGTGTGGAAATGTCAGAAGAAACATTGTCATGAAAAACAGGCTTTAAATATTGAAAACATATAAAGGACAACATACAGCACAGGGGAAACAGGCTGAATAAAACATGCTGCTATTAAAGCCCGGGAACTCAGTCCTGAAGGGATTTGCATTTTATTCCGATGCAGACTGTGATTTTTTCAGGGATTCTGAGTGCCACTGGAAGGCCGTGGGTCTGCAGAGACGCCGAGCCTGCAGAGCAGTCCCCGTGCTGTGACAGGTAGCGATTCCCTCCCAGGCTCAGTCTGGCACATTAAAACCCAACAGTATCTTTCTTTTCTCAGCTCTCTGCCTCAAAGGCTCTCGAACGTGTTACCATTACCCCGTGCTCATCCCACTGGCGATAAGCGCAGTATAAATAGCTACCAGTAGATGACAGATAGAACATGGACATGACAACAGTGTCCTCCCCCTGTTCCCGCAGCCGGCACAGCGATATCTGTCGTGATCCACTCATTGCTGGGACTGCGGGAGCTTGGCAGGAGTCGAGCTGACACCAGGAAAACTTCTCCTGCTGCCCCCCAAACCCCATCGGAGGTGAACGTACAGGTGAATATTTATCCGAGCCAAGTAATAACCTCGGGGTTAATGAGGACTTGGCATAATTTAAGAGATGGTCATAACTAGGAATTGATGCCATTTGATGTTTAGTGCTTCAGTGAGCTCCCACTTTGGCTCTTTTTTTTTTCTCCTAAAACCCTGCAGCCGTGCTATCCAGCTCAGGGATAATGGAGGGGATTAAAAATCAGCTCCTCATCTCTTGCTAATTCCACTTGTCTCACTGTCCTACATCCAAAGCAACAAAATCCGAGCAGGATGTTCAGCTTTGGGAACCACCATTTGAACAGACAGACTGGCAAAGGGCCAGGGAAGAGCAAAGAGGAACGATAAGAGATTTGGAAAGCATGACCTGTAAGGAAAGGTTGTAGGAACTGGGTTTGTTTAGTCTAGAAAAGAAAAGAATGAGGAAAGATATGATAAGAGGAAAGATACGATAAAAGTCTTCCGATACGCAGAAATTTGTTATAAAGGGAACAATACTCTGCTTGTTCCTTCAGAGACCACCTTATTTACAGCAAAGACAACTGAGGTCAAGGCATTAGCAAAACATGTTTCCAGCTACATGCAGGAGTAGGGAAATCCTGGAATGGACTGTGTCAGGCAGGTCTGGTGCCTCCTCTGCGCTGGTGGCTTTGTTGAGGCAGAAACCTCTTCTGGCCCCATGTCCCATAACTTTGTGCTCAGCTCCCACAGCCAGACACTGCTGGTGACATCCATGGGGGGTGTGTCCCTCACCCCCTCGCCTCGGGCAGCCCCTGTCCTTTTGCTGCAGTGTAGGGAAAAGCTGGAGCTCCCTGGGGAACGCTGACCACTGGGGCACAGTTACTGGGAGGTGACTCCAGCCTCAGGAGGTACCACATACCCCCAAGTTCCAGTGGTGCAAGTCCCACTGGCCTGTTGGCATGTGCCAGGGCCGGAGAGGGCTCCCTGTGCCCTTCCAGCTCAGTGCCTCATCCTGAAGTCGTTCCTTCCACTTGGGATTCTGTTATTTCCTGGCATTAGCTCCGAGGGAGCCCTGCTGTGTGGGGCTTCGTGCTGAGAGAGACTCAGCACAAACCATGGGCACAGCAGGAGAGGAGGGAGGGAGAGCAAGGCAGGGCCCTTCAGTCCAGGCTGTGGTTTGGGGGACGTGACCCTGAGCAGGCGCCACATTGTCACCACTGCCTTGGTGTGCACATGGACACCCAGACCAGCGACAGTGTCCTGGTAGAGAGGTGAGCCCTGGCCTCAAGTCAGAGCACAGCTGCCTTGCACAAGTCAATCCTGCAAAGCTTGTAAATATTTCAAGAGGTTCACACAGCCTCAGACTCCCCAGGCTTGGCAAAGCCTGACCGGCCGCTCTCCTCACGAGCTGCGAGGGGTCTGGATTCAACACTCAGCTGGCAACTTGCTGAAGACACATGGGGCAGAAAAGAAACCAAACTTGCTCTTTTTAGACTGACATTGGCTCCCCACTGTTGACAGCAGTCCAGAATTGGGGTCTGGTCTTTCTCCCACTGAATTCAACAGGGAACTTTTCTGTTGGCATCAACAAGGGCAGTAATAAGCCACTGTATCTGTCAGTGCACATTGCCAAAGGAAGACAAACTGGAATGGCTAAGTGCTGTCTGTAACAAGAAATCATTTTTTCACTCCCTCCTCCTCTCCCTCAAGTCCATTTTCAGACCATAACCACATTTTAATGAATAAAAAGTTGTTGTTTCAAATCCTTGCAGAACTGTAGTCCCTGCCAAGCCTGTTTTTCTTCTGGAAAGACAGATGCATGTGCTCACATTATGGTGGTTGTTTTTTTGCGTGCCATATATTTTCAGTGATGTTCATGAAACTAGAATTAGTGACACTAATAATGACAAATCAGAGGGCTAATATTGTTTAACCCTGTTAAAAAGTGTTATTACATTTACATGTTCCCACAGAGTAAATGCTGTTTGGCTCAGACATATGTCTTGCTATCTGTTTATTTTTATGAATCAGAAATGAATCAGCAGTCAAAGAGTGTCCCATAGATTTATTTGTCTCATATACCATCTTAGAAAGGAAAAAAAACCCTTTCCACCAGTGCTTATAGAATCATTTTTTGTTCGGCATAGGCATAATAATATTATTAATTCTAATCAATAAGAATGTTGCAGGTCTCCGTGGGCTCACCCCGAAATGCTGAGCCACTGAGGCCATTCTGCTCTCCTGCTGATGTAATACCCATTTCTATTCTGAAAGTGAAGACAGAACTACACCTTCAAATTAAATCTGATGTGCACAGCTGTCTGCTTTTCACCGTTTGTGAGCACATACAGAACTGCCTTTTCCTCAAGCCAACGGGTCTCCAGGATGCAAAGAGCAAAAGCACAATGTGGTCTGCAGCACTTAAGCCCTATTTGTGGACAAGACCCACAGTAATTCAGAGCTGAAAAGTGATTCTCTCTGCACTGCACTCAGCAGATAAATAAGATACAATGGCAGTCACTAATATGATATTTCCATCCATATCTTTCTTCAGTACTCAGGGATTTTTTGAGGAAAGCATTAGGATCCTTGAACAAGACTCTGAGAAGAATCTCCTACTCTTTGAGCTGTTCTCTAATGTGTCTAGCCCTCACATCTTATTCATAAGCAGCTGATAACAGGCTTGATAATCTCTGCCTTAAGAAAATAAAATCAATACACTGCTTCAGAAATTTGACCAAAAAAAGTTATGTAAGAGGTAAGAAAAACATCACACTTTCTTAAAAGCATTAGATATTCCAAGAATTACAGAAGGTAATTTAAATTCAACTCAGCCACTACTGTTGCAATATTGAGGTTTTAAAGTCAGTTTATTTATATTTTAACTTTGCAGTTTCCCATAAGGCATGGTCAAAGTCTTTAACAGAATCACTGACATTAGGAATTCTCGTCCTCCTTTTCCCTTGCTCCTTATCAAGTGTACTTTGTTTCCCGCAATGGTTTATTGGGACCATCTGCATCTCCTCCTGTTTTCTCTCAGGCATGGAGATAAGATTTCACCTTTGGCTGTCTGGTTGAAGTCCAGCTGGCAGTCTGGATGTGTTTGGTGGCGGTGGCTCTGTGCCTGTTGCCTGCACGCGCCAGTCTCACAGAAAAACCCACGTGAGAGCCACCCTCAGTGTGCAGGACCAGCTTCATTTTCCTCTTCGAGGCCAGGGCCAAGAGCTCCGAATCCAACTGCCTGAAGTACACACTGCCCCAAGCCCTTATCTGAGCGATAAAACCAAAGGCTGGGTTTTCCAGAGGCTGTGACCCCCGGCTGATGGAGGAAGGGAGTGGCAGGGCCTGTTTGAATGACCAGTGCACGGTCTGTCCAACCAACACCCAAACTGCTTTTGGGACAAATTATGTCCTTGCAGCTGCCTCCCTCTCCAGTCACTGCTTTCCCCCTTTGTGATGCCACTGCCCAGCCCCAGAGCAGCCGATTGCTCCCTGTGTCCCCCCAGGACTTCCAGAACACACACCCTGTAACAGCAGCACCAACAGGGCATTTCCACCCAGAGGTGCCCCAGGAGAGGTACCATCCATCCCACACAGCACTTTTGGATGTCTGGCCACGTTACCCTCCTCCCCCATTACTGGTTTCTGCCCTATTCAGTACATGAACATGAAGCAAAATCTTTGATTTCAGCCTTTGGGGGGTGATTCTCCCACCAAGGCCAGCCCAGCTGGGTGACCCGGTTTCTTTGCAGCCGAGATAAAACACGCCACAGCAAATGGTTAGAAAGTGAAATCAGGGTGGAGGACAGATCTCCTGGAGCGGGGGAAGGATGGGAGAGCTCTCCTTCCCCCTTTATCTGGAAACCCTGCAGAAATGTCGCAGTCTTTGAAGATAATGGCAGCAAAGACAGTTCTTTTCTTCTCCCTTGCCTCCTCCTTTCCTCCCTTCATTTTGGAGATACATTATCCACACAGAGGGTCAAGTATCCAGCTAAATGAAACATTTTTCAAAAGCTCAATGTGAAGGTTTGCAATGCAGAAAAACAATTTCGAATCTCACCTCATATTTTCCCAAGAAACCAAAGGAACACCTTGTGCTCTGAATCTTTTGTTTTGTTCTTTTTTTTTATTCTATAAATATTTTTATTCTTTTTTTTTCCCCAGCATCTCCTGAAGTAGAAAAAACTCCTAATCTTTGCTCTGCCTATTTGATGTTTAGAGAAGCCAAAGAGACAGATCTGTAAATGCACTTTCTCTGTTTGTTAGATATTTTTTTTCCTTCTTAAACACAGGCTACAAGTCTCAGAAGAAGTCAAGGACTCGAGTTTCTCTTTGTTTTTAGTGCCTGGCTGCTTCTACTGTGTTAAAAGTGTCAGCTCCAGATAAATAAGGGAATGAAAAACAGAGAAGGTCTATTTAAGAAAAAATGTCTGTCCTTCAAAGTCTGGAGGGATAGAAGTGGATTTATCGTCCCCTGGGCATCATCCAGGGAATGTTTTGGAGCCTTGAGGCAAATTGTGGATGCTGGAGACACAGTCCTTAGTGGTTTTGTGTGTCATTAACGTTGCACTGAGAGCTGAGCTGCTCCACATCCAGAAAAGTGAAACAGTGGATTAAACATGGAAAGGAAGGGGCACAAAGAGGCCCTTGCACTGTGGGCCAACTCATCCCTTTTTTGGGATACACTGAGGAAGGTGTGCCATGGGGGTACAGTTTCTGGACCTTGACAGACTTGGGCAAAAGTGGGATTTCCTAAAGAACCTCTGTCTCAGTATCACAGCTCATGTAATCATTCCAATTAGTGCAGTGCCTGCCTGGACTCCTGTGATTACCTGAGAACCAAGGCTGAATTAATTTAGAAGGAGAAACAATAGAAGCAGGTGCCTGTCTTAAAGACACCTGTGGAGAAAAATTCAAGGGAAATGGGGACTTCTCCATTGATTTTCCACACAAATATTTCTGATGTGGTATTCTCCTTGCTAACTTTTTTCTTTTCACAATAAATGGTGAAGCAGCTCTGCCTCAGTGGGGATGTGCAGGTCCCGCTGGGCAGCTCTGGCTCCCTGGGCTGGAGACAGCCCAGGTTCTTTTAAAATGACAGCCTTTATATTTGCAGGATAGGAGGAATCAAGACTAATACAGAAGAGTTACCATAACAACAACACCTCGACATGGTGCAAGCACAAACACCTTACACATCCCAGGGAATGATTCAGTGCCATGGTGGGTGAAAAACATTCCCCCTCCAAAGGACGGGCCACTGCAAACGGTGGGGCCTGAGTCATAATTTATAGCAGGAAATCTGTCCCTGAGAAAAGGCTTCAGCAGATTCTTTTATTAGAATTTCACTGCTATTTTACCTACCAGTGTTAGCTACTGTGGAGACTGTCACCCACTTGCTGAGTCCTACAACTGAGCACTCAGCAACGAGTGTTTCTTTGGAGAGTTTAGGGCAGCAGAACAGAGCTCGGGGGGGCTCAGAACTGCACAAGTGGGAAAAGCAGAAGGAAAAAAAAACAACCAACAAAATTATTCCAGAGCTGGAGTTAAAGGTGGTCCTAACACACAGTAGGAAAGGAAAGAAAACACAATTTATAGTGGGAAATGAAGATTATTTTCATGAATATGGGATTTTTAAAAGGGTTTTTTTGAGGGAAAAGTGTATCTTTCAAAAATGATCCAACTGGAAAGAGAGGTAAGAGGAACAAAGATTATGGGGGAATAGGGCAGGGAGGAGAGGGCTGCAGGGACGTCTGGAAATGATGAGGGTGTACAAAGGGAGGTGACCCCACTATGACAAGGTGGGCTGCTCATTGCCCTGAGCTGCACCAAATATCCGCGTCCACTAAAGAATGACCCAACAGGGCAAACTCCCCTCTCCAACCACTGCATGTTCATCATTCCTCTTTGCCTCACAAAGTACCAGCCCTTAAGTCTCCCTAAGTGTTGCTCTAATGCAGATCCTGCTCTTTTATTTATTCCCAGAAGAACAGTGCTTCATTCTGCTTGCAGTCCTTCACTGCTGTCACAAAAAAAGAGCTCAAGTGATTTCTGCTCTGCTTGCCTTGATAGTGATATTCAGCAACCAGATTCTTTGTGTGAAAGAAACCCAGGAAAAGCAGCTTTTCCTAGCATTATAATTTGTAACAGTTAGGTGTTAAAGTTTTCAGCTGAGCTGCTGGTGATAAACACTGCATATGCTCCAGCCTGCCTAGGTTCCCACTAGATTTTCTTTGTCCAGGTTAGGAACGTAGTCTTGGGTTCCCACTGCAGCTGATGGACAGAAAAAGGCTTTTTAAGAGCTGTGATTTATCCCACTTAAGATCTGAATCATCCTGAGATGTTTCTTTGCCGTTGAGTGCACAGGGGTCACAGGGCAGGGGCTTTTCAGGTTGGATGGTGCCTGCCCTGAGCTGCTCAGCACCTCAACAAGAGGAAGAAATAAGTGAATGGGGAAGAAAAGCAAGACACAAGAGCAGTAGGCAGGCAAAGAGGCCTGGAGGGATCAGGCACTGCCTGGAAATCACACAGGGCACTGGGATGGGAAGGGAATCCAGATCTCTTGATGAAACCCCTTTTTGTGTGTTGGGTACCTCTCTGCTCTGCCAAACACAAAGAACGTGACTCTGTATTTCCTTTTTCTCTTCCTTTCCAGTAGTTGCATGCTCGTTAAGCACTTACATTTTTCCAGAGCAATTGTAAGACCAGAAACCTCTTAAGTCAGATGGAAAGAACTAAACATTTCAGCCACTGTCAAGTAGCCAGAAAAATAAGCATGTGGGGAAAAAAAACCCCAACATTGTGCAAATAAAATTGCTGAGGCGAATACAAAAATCACATGAGAAGGGCAGATAGGGGCATTGTGCAAGGGATAAGGAAGGGGAGTTAGGAACAGGGAAGGCTGCTGATTTTGCTTTGGAAGCACAGTTGGTGAACAATTATCATTCCCATTCCTGCCCTGCTCCCCAAGGTTTTTGGCCCCCAAAGCGCAGCCACACAAACACTGTTCCACACTCTGCACAACCAGGAGAGTCCCACGACCTCCATCAGGCAGTGGGACAGGAGGGAAGGTCGGAATCAGGGGTGGGAACCTTGCCAAAGGCATCTGTTACAGACAAAGGAAGGAGCTGTCCTGTCCGTGGCTGACCAACCTCGAGTTTCTTACTTCTGTCTTGCTTTTGCTCTAGAGCTGGAAATTTCTGCCTAATTCCTTGTCACCAAATGCCAGATTAGCTCTTTGTGTGGCCATGGAGGCAGGACCCTCCAAAAATTATAATCAAGGATTAAACTGATTATTTTACATGACCTGATCTGATTTTGAAAATAGCCCTTCCCTGAGCAGACAGACTCGATGACCCTCAGATGTCCCTTCCAACCTAGAAAAAGCCACAAAGACTCAGGAAAACAACTCTTTTATCCTGTAGACTACAAAAACAACATTTCCAACAGTTGTTTCTTTTCATCATCAAAAAAGACCTACACTTATCTGTCAGGGGCTCAAGCACCCAGAGATCCTGGAGCAAAGAGAGGGTCTCTACAGACACATCACCAAGCTCATCAGTGCCAGGTAAGCCTTTCCCTCACTGCCCTTGCTGTAGGGTGGCATTTCCTCTCCAGTTTATTCACCTCTTGAGAAAAAAAAAGCCAAAGCCAGGTGGAAGATGAGCTGGGAAGGCTGCAGTTCTTGTGCTGCTGGTCCCCACAGCAGTCAGGGAGTGACCATTGCACCACCAGAGCAGTAGAGTTTCTTTATTTGTTTGGGAACTGTCTGGGCTGGGACAGAACCCTCACCTCGCTGTGGTTATAAACTGCTGCATGTAGGACCTACAGGTGCTCAGCACCTCCAGAAATGGAGCTGGAATACAGGGGAGCTGTGCCACTTCGTGTAATCCCTGTTCTTTTCCCTCCCAGGTGCTGTGTTTTAAACCAAACCAAGATGGAAATCCACAAACCCAGCCACAGTGGGGTAGGCCAAGCTGCTCCCTTAAATGCTGTCGAGTGAATTAAGTCCTTAATAACTCCTGGAAAAGGATCTCTGCATCACAGAAGAGCAAACTTTGCTCAAAAGAGGTTATCAACAGGACCCCAGGAGACCAGTCAGTGTGAAGCTTTACTTCATTCCAGAAATGTTTTGGAAGCAATTACTTCATCTTGTTCTTTATTCACAGGATTCACTTAACTGATGGCATTATAACTCAGTCCATTAAGTAAATGGGTTATATATTTCCTCCAAGTTTTGAGGAAGTAATGTTGCAGCCTCTGTCACTATCATTGTCAGCAGTCAACAGGGACAGGGAATTTTCATTTGTTTAGTGAGGTTTACCTCTGCTAAGATCTTAAATATGATATATCTGGCTCTGGGTCTTTTATAATGTTTGAGCAGGATTCAAAAAAAAAAAAAAAAAAGAAAAAAAGAGGAAGAAAGCAAGTGTTATTTTCACAAAAATTCCTGGCAGCTGTACCGTTTATTATGAGAGGAAAGCGGAGCAAGAAAAATTGGCATGTCATTTCTTAAATGAATTTATATCCTCATTTCCTTTAGAAAATGAATCCATGCTCCATCTAGCCATTTTCCATCAGTCTGCAGGGGCAAAGTTTGCAGAGCACAATTGAAATCCTCCGTTCTAGCACAGCCCAGTGCCATACCTGCCTTTTGCAATCAGACCCTCCCTCGCTGCTGCTGCCGGTAGCGCTTAGAAAGGTCTGAGTTTCCATCAGCAGCTCTTAAAAGTCAGCAGCACCTCAGGAAATAATCAGGGCCACAC
This sequence comes from Pitta sordida, assembly GCA_013390025.1. Taxonomy (NCBI): domain Eukaryota; kingdom Metazoa; phylum Chordata; class Aves; order Passeriformes; family Pittidae; genus Pitta; species Pitta sordida. The sequence continues at coordinate 152,064 of WEKX01007647.1, forward strand.
GATCAAAACTCGGGTCACCGGGGCTGCAGGAGCCCATCTGCTGAGAACCGACTGGAGCTGCCTTTGCCCCGTGTCCCTGGGAGCGTGCCAGGTGTTCCTATTGTTGGTCCTTCCCAACGGCTCAGCATCCCAAGGAGGGGGAGGCAGCCGGCCGGGGAGATTTGCCAAAAGATAAGGCAGGAAAAAGCACTGCTTTGGGGAGCTGTCACAGAATGCTGTCACTCAAAAGAAGGTTTGCACAGAATCTCCAAAACAACCTCTTCCTCCTCCTCCTCCTCCTCCACACTCACCCGCCTCTGCTGAGGGGTGGTGGTTAATACACTAAATACAACACAACCACTTGGAAAGCACTTTTCGTTTTGAGTCACCACCTTGCTATTTTTGCAGCCACAAATACAGACTGGTGGAGTCCGTGTCATTAATCTGGTACATAAAGGAAGGAACAACCTGGGGAGCTGCAGTTGGAGCTCCAAGGAAAAGGAGGCTCCCAGGAAGTCTCCTCTGGGGATGTCAGCAGAAGGCAGTGCTGCCAAGAAAAGGAAGGAAAAAGGGGATAATAGCACCTCAGCATCATTTCTGTCTGATTCCAGTTTGTGTTTTGAACCATTATCAAATTAGGAAAAAGGAAGCTCAGGGAGGAAAAAAAAGGAAAAACATTTCATTTGCCCCCAGCATAAAAGGATTTTTATTTTTGATACAGACTTTTTAGTCTTTTTGTCTGAAAACTTATAAAACACCCAGGAAAGAAATTGCAAGCCCCAAAGTTATTTCATAACGAAAAATCAAAGGCTCCTGTTCCAGCAAAAAGCTCGTTGGGACTGGGTGGCAGACAGGGTGGGAACGCCAGACATCAGTCCCTGGAAGCCTGACAAAAACAAGGGAGGGCCTGAATGCAACAAAGCTGGGACACAAAACCCACAGAATCTCCTGATGATTTGGGTCAACATATGGCTCAACACGACGTCTTTGGCCAACCTTGACGTGTCTCAGTCTCCGGGGTGGCATCTGTGGTTTTCTCACATCACAGAGGAGAGCACTGATGGCACTGTGCAAGCAAAAGCTCCTCTCATCCCACCTCGTACATGTTCCTGTATACACGGGGTGCTGAAGTGCTGTTTACTTCTGCAGTACCTGTCCCACAGCTCTCCCGGACCTGCTGGAGGCTCAGAGGGAGTGTCCCGATGTGTATTTTGGCTGTGGCAGCAGAAAGCAGCACCAGTGGCGTTGGTCAGGGTCCCCCAGTCACAGAGTGTCGTGTGGTGTGCCACATTTCCCCTGACAGGCTGCAGGGGCTGATGTCAATGGCACTATTATGATTTCACCCGGCCTTGCTGCTCCGGCTGCAGTTTCCCTCATTCCCTGAACAGCAGGGAAGGTCTAGACTGGAGCTGCAAAGATTTCCACATACACACAAACACAGACAAGCACTTTTTTCTCCCCCCTGTCCCGCCAGTTTCACCAGCCATGAGAGCAATCCACAAAGCAGAGGAAGGCTCTTTTCCCTGACCTGCTTGGCTGGCTTTTCTTAGCTGGTTTGAATGGCCCTGCAAACCCAAGCACGAACATACAGCAAACATGTCTGAGCCTTTTGTAGAAGAGTTAAACTCTGGGAGAGAAGAAATATCATATCAAAGGGGCAGTGAAAAGGACATTCATGTGAGGGGAGAGAGTAACTCTGTGGGATGGAGAGGAAAGGTTCAAGGCCAGGACTAGATACGCAAGAAGAGAAACTTCCCCAAACACCAATTGTTTTGTTAAAGAGAAGACAAACGTCTGCACTTCAATATGAGCTCCCCTCCTGGCCCCCTCAGGAGACAAGGGACAGACAAACACTTCATGGCCGAGGCCTCCAAATGTGGGGCTTTGCCAGGGCACACGACTCCTGCCAGGTCCCACAGCTCAGGGTTTGCCTGTGCTGCTGCCCTGACATCCCTGGAACAAGGAGTTGTAGTCAGGGGCAATGCATCGAGCCAGCAAAGAACCCAGCACTGACTCTGCCCTGCGTGGGGATCCGTCCCTTTCACACCAGAGGAGCAGACAAAAGTTATTGAAGCATTACAAGCCCTCCCCAGTGCTCCCTGTAGGCAGATGTTCTCCTGCTGTGTACTTCGTGTCCGCACTGGTGAACCAGAAGCATTTGAGAGCTCTCAGTCGTGCTCTCAGCTCCCTCCTCACCCAGGGTCAGGACAAGCTCCGAGTCTGCACAGCAGCTGCTTTCCCCAGGGAGGGAAGCACACGAGGCACCAGGGAGACGTGGGCCAGGTGGGAGGAGAGCTGCTGCTCTCGGCTCCTTGAGCAAACCATCTCAGTCTGGTGAGCTTTACGTGGCCCTGCACAGGGAGTGCCCTCGTGCAGGATAAACAGAGGAAGACGCAATAACCCGAGCTGGCATTTGCCCTGGCACTGTTACTCGGGATGCTCCAGCTAAATCATCTGTGCCCACAGAGCAGAGGCTGGTGCAGAGGTTGCTCCAGCCCTGGGGAGCTCACAGCCTCCCACAGCACCCAGGGAAGAGGCCACGGAGCTGCTGTGCAAGAAGAACAGCAACGACAGGGATGTGAACTCTACCAGGGCCCAGAGCACCCAGGGCACTGGACCCTCCGTGTACAGGGTGTGCAGCTTGGAAGCCCAGGTTATGCTGCTCCCTGACTCTGCTCTATGGATGCTTTTAAAATACTCAAAAGATAAACAAAACAAAAAGCAAGGTCAGAGGAAGCGAGAGAATAATGCTGCAATGATTCCTGTACCTGCACCAATCCATGAAACACAGCCATGACCAGAGGCACTTCCAGCAGACAACACCATGTCAGCAGACTTGGCTGCTTTTGAGTTAATTTCCTTGAAAAGGGATGATCTTAGTACAGGCAACAATATAAACAATTTGAAAATAATCTGACTTTTATCATCCTCAAGGTTTAAGAAGAAAATAAAACAAGGGAAAGGAACAAACAGCCGGGTGCACAGGGGAGAGGACCTTCAGGAGGAACACAAACAACAGCTGGGTTTGTTTGTGTTTGATTTTCAATTTTTCTTAGGAAAAAGTAGGCATGTAAGAGTGAATTATATTAATGAAATATTGATTCAAAACATTAATACACTGTTAGAGGAATAAACCATTCAATCTCCTGCTGCCCCGTTTTTAATGAAGCACTTTTCTGTTTTCAGGCTCTGAAGTACAAAAGCAGAAATCAAAGATTTCTTCTCTCTGCCCTGCTTGGTGTGTAATTCCAGTCCGGTGCAGTTGTTCCAGTTATTCTTAAAATACCCCAAATAAATCAAAATCCCTTCAGGAAATTAAAGTTAAAGAATACTTGTTTCTTTTAACGATCCCCCATCTCTGATAGGTTTAACATATTGTGTCAGGTGTTACAGTTGGCATCGGCTGCCATTGTGTTGGTGAGTATTTGCTTTTCTATTTGAGTTTGCACAACCCCTATCTCACAACGGTCCATGCCAACAATTTCCATGCTGGAAAACACAGAAATAAACACAAGAACAACTGTTCTGCATTACTGCATAGAGACCAGAGAAAATGATTTTTCCCCCCTCTTCTTTCCTAATGACTCACACCTTCCAAAATCACATAATCTAAAGTCCATGTAACCTGCTTTTCCTCTTGAAGTCACTTCTCTCTTTTTCCTTCTCTAACTAACCAACGTAGTCAGAAATAATTTGCAATCTCAGTTCTTTTTATTCTCTCTTTGATAAAAATGATCTGATCTCCAGGAGACGCAGTGGGGATCCCTCCAAAGGTTTCAATTCATTTATTTGAAGCTTAGCTGAACCTTTAAACATCCCACCCTTCTGCCTAATCCCTCAACAAGTTCACATTTCCCCTTTACCCTCCATGGGCTTGTCTACAGGGAAATACCTTCCCAGAACAGCTGTACTAGAATAATTAATCCACTACAGATAGGCCAGTAAAAAGAATCCTGCCTGGATATAACTCTGCAGTAAAACTGGAAGCATGTCCCTGTGCAGCTATGGCTTTTACTCCAGAATCCACGGAGGGATTTACCCAGGTGCAGTTTGCACAGAGCAGTTACTGTGACACAGCCAGGCAAGGACATTTCCCAGCACAGACACACTGGGTGAGGACAATCCACCAGTGAGGGCTCAGGAGACAAGGAGCTGCAAGAACATCCCGGGCTTAGAGCTGGGGCTGTTCTCCTCCTCCAGGAGCCGTTTTGCTCATCACTGTCACTCCCTTTGCTTCACATCAGCCCAGGACAGGGAGGTCTTTGGAGCACAGACCAAATGCTTGAAATATGGGCCAAATGTGGTTCTGCTCATGTTGAACTCCATCACTTTTGCTTTAGACACACAGCTCCTCCTAAGTGGGTGTTTCCACATACACACATCTCCAAGGAAAGGGACATTTCTAGTGCCTGGCTGCCCCTCCTGAGAGAAGCCCAGCAGTACCCAGTGAGGCACCTCACAAACTCCTCTAAACACAGGTGATTAGCCAAGATTTTTGTTTTTCTAACTCATCACCCAGTTCCCAAAATCCAGGGTAACCCAGATCCCACAGTGGGGTCTTTCCAGGAGCCTCTGGGTGATGCACAGTCAGGAGAGGGAAGCTGGAGGAGGGAGGGATGAACCCAGGGCACCACCTGTGTCACCTTTGACTTTTGCCAAATTCTTCTCACCCTCGTGCTTTGCTTCCCCATTTTTTTTTTTCCAGTGGGGATGTAATATCACTTTGGGGATTAATTAATTGATGAATATAGAGAGCCTGGAAAGTGTAAAGCACTGCACAGGAGTTAAGTGTTATAATTAGTAGCAATTCTGATCTTGATTACAATGAGGTAAAACTGGAAGTCCTACACCACAGAAAGATTTAAACTGATAAAAAAAAAAGTCAGAATCAGGGTCTTATGATTTTAAATGTAAACTTGGGCAGATTCCCCGCTGAGTTACATCTGCAACCGTAATAAGATCAAGGAACATGACAACTTGTCATTTCAGTAACAGATATAGGGAAAATGCCCTTTAAAAAAATTAAACAGGAAGGAAATTTTTAAAAGTGTTTTCTTTGGCTCTGAAACATATGCCCAGGGAGAAACTGTTCTCAGCAATGCAGTGGATCTTGAAATATTTACTGGGTCTGGCATTTAACATAATCTTTCTTGTATAAACGATATAGAAAAAACACATATTATCTTAGACTGCAATCTAGTGTGAGGATGAGATGATATTTTAATAGAGCTGCATTCATCAACTGTAACAAGAGAGGAAATGTGCTCCAATCCAACATGCCCTGTGGGCAATGTAAATAAGAGTAAGTGACTTGGACCATCAGATAAGAGGAGGCAAACAGGAGGACAGACAGTCTGCCAGGGAAGGGAGGCAGTGTGGGGAGGATGATGTGCTCAGCACAGGTATGGCACCACTGCCCCTCGCACCAGGATCCCACCTGTGCACTCCACTCACCCCAGCAAAACCCTCCCAGAAACATGAATTTCTTCCTTGGATCACAGTGGGAGTTGCACGTCTAGCCAGTGACACTACTATTTACAGAAGTAATTAAATTTTTAATTATGCTTTTTAATAGCCAGTAGCTACTGCTTTGCAGTTCTGTTTCTGTCCCCATTTGATGCCCGTCCTGAACCTCCAATGGTTCTTCCAGCAGGATTTGCCTCAGCCTTCAGGGGGGTCAGGATGCGTGAGCTGAGCTGCAGCCTGAAACCTGACTGGGAAGTACATTCCAGAGCCACAAGAACATCTCTTCAAGGTTTTTCTAACACAAGTTGGGAGGAAGAACAGTGAAGACTGACATGCCCAGAACAACAACCATTATCAAATTTGCAGACAGATTTATTCCCAGGAACAAAATTCGTGTTTTTTTCAAACCAGGTTTTCAGGTACACTGGTAATTATACGAAAAAGGGAAAGCAGTAAAACTGCAATACACACTCTCCAAAGACTACATGCTGTATTGAAAACCATTAGGGGAAAGTCAGTGAATTATTTGTGACCTTGGGCAAGACGTTTAATCTCTTTCTAGTTCAGACAGGCAGAGTCACACTCACACCAAAACCACAACAACCTCCCATTCTCCTCCTCTGCAGAAGGGACACAGCTGTGGAAGAACGACATTTTTGAAACAGATTCTAAGGAAGAAGTTAAAAGGCATCTCATTGTCTGTCTTGTCTTCAGAAAGGACATCTGAGCAAGATCCAGGTGGATCCCTCAATCTTTTGGCATTTAAAAGACCCCTGACCTTCCCACAGCAGCCCCAAGACTTCCTTGCACCCATCTGAGGGGAAAACAAAAGACACTGAACATTGTCTGCTCATTGATTTGCATTTCTTTTCCTGAAGTTTCCTCACTTGCCTTTGCCTTCTGAGTGAGCCAACAGAGACATTTTTATTATTTTCTGGTCATTGCTTGACACACCTTCTGTAGGAAACCTCAGCAGACAATGGGGCACAGTTGAAACATCCTTGGACTGTGAGGTCCGTGAGGACAACGTCAGGATGTGTCTGTTCCCAGGGCCTTCAGTGTCCCTCTCTCACAGACACCCTTCACTGGGGGTGTTTCAGATGCACAGTACAGCAAACCCTGAGCACCTACAGCACAGAGCTCAAACTGCACTGAAAGCCCCAAGGTGCCAGAACCTGCCACCGCTGTGACCAGTTCACAATGGCTGAGTGGGCTAAAAGGCACCTTCCACATCTCCCTGCCCTGGAATGCTTAGCAGCCACATCACTGCTGAGCATGATTTAGCTCCAGCTTGAACACTAATCACCTTCCTGGGCCTGTTGTGCCCACCTGGCACTGCCAACCTCCGTGTCCCCAGACACTGCCATCCCTCAGCAGCTGGGGCTCATCCCTGCAGAGGTCCCACCACATCCCAGCGCTTCCCCCATCGCCAGCATCACCAACCAGGAACCAAAGAGCAGCACCCAAAGGCTGCAATTTGGCTTCTGACGGCCACCCTGACTTCAGCACTCCAGGTAAAACCATTTTCCGATCGCCGCTAATTGCTCCCAATCTGGGCACGCAGCAGCACAAGTGGATACGCAGCCAGGGGGGCAGAGGGCAATGCCTGCGCCTCAGATCTGAATTTTATCTTGCTTTTGAAAGCGGGGTCTGAACCTCCAAGGTTTTGACTTCTTCAGATTCCCTCGCTCTGGAGTTACGAGAAAACATTTGTGGTCGGGTGATTTCCTTTTGCCCTAGACAGCTGTCAAGAGCAGCAGAATGGCCCAAGGCAAAATGTGATGTGGGTGTAAGGAGTGTCTTAAGCCAGTAAGTTAAAGCAACGGGTTAGGAAGCCTCCGGAAAAAATGAGCCAATAACTGCTGAAAATCTCCCTATTCTGCTAAGTTTATTTAGTCAAATTCAGTGGCCCCTCTCCAGGCCTTCCGCCTTAGAAAAGAGCCTTATTAATCATTTCGCTTGCACTGTTTAATTATCCTAAGCATCAGCAGAACGGATCGTTTGGCTCCCGCAGACAAACCCCAGCCCTCTCAGACTGCAGCATCCCACTGGCTCAGCTCTGCAGGCACCAGAGGCCAGGGGAGGATTTGGGTCCCAAGGACAACATCCCTGTGCCAGGGGAGCGGGGATGCCCTTTCCTCCAACAACAACCCCTCAGACACCTGGGAGAAGGTTTCAGCAGCTCTACAGCCTTGTCACAAATGACATGTCAGGAGCTAGGAAATCAGCTAAAATCCTCGGAGTAGATTTGAGGCCAGATTTAGAGCCACCCAAAAACTCCAGGTGATTCAAACGGAAAATATTTGCTGCCCATGTGTTGTTTGGGGTAAAGAAGGATTACAAGTTACACCATGCCAGTGCTGCTACAAGACTCATTTGATGAGTGGTCTCTGTTGAGAATGGGTGGAAACTCTCCACCAAATGTTGAAGGAAAAGGAGGTGGGAAGATGGATAAGCAACTCAGAGACAATTGCCATAGATCGTGTTTGTTCTTTTTGGAAAAAAAAAATGGTTTTAATGAATAAATGCACATCTCACCTCCAAAAAATATTCCCAACTGAAAGAAAAGCTGTTTGAACAGTCACTATTTTTCATGGTACTGGGAGGAGAGGGGGAGATTTATTTTTTAATATAGTATATATAAAGACTCTTACACTTCAGCTTTTGACTGACCTGTCTCTCTTTGGAGGCCTCAGTCTGAGTCTTTCATGAGGCATCCACTAAATATGGGCTGTTTGGTTCAGGTAATATTTTATATAAAGCTTGAATCTTTATTTAATAGAGTATTCTATTGATTCATGCAGCCAGCAATGGTGACTAAGAGAGCTGTGATTCATTGACACCTGTTGGGTTTGAGGTTTCTTTTCACTCTTTACAACCTCTTCCTTCTGCTCCCCTTAAACACATACTTTTTTATTTTTAATTATAAAGGAATAAAACAAGATTACTCTTTGGCAGTACTTCAACAATTGTAGTAATATTTATATATTTCCTCATGTCATACCTACAGCTATTTTGGACCCACCTGCCAATTCCTAAGACCTCTCAAATTTACCCTCCATGCTATTTACCTTTGTTTTTTCATCAGAGAGGATATATGAGGTGAAGTCAAGCATATGGGCTACAAGAAAACATTGTGTGACTCATGACAGCCACTCAAAAATCAGCTATTCCTTGGCCATTTTATACATGTATATATGCAATACCCTGCCTAGAAGAGATTAATTTTTCCCCTGACTTAAAAAAAAAAATTTAAAAAACCAGTTATGTTCTTACGTAGTTGGCAATACTAACTTTGAATCAACCAGCAAGAAGGATTGGCAAGGCAGGACCCCCAAGAAAACACAACAAGCCTCTCCAGCGGTGCCATCCCATAATCACCAGCCTCTCACCCAGCCCCAGTGCTCACCTTCATGGAGAGGTGGCTGTGCCTGTCCCAGGACCTGGATCGGGGCCACAGGAGCCATTTCTGGGAGGGGACCTTTGCCAGCCCCTCTCAGCTGTGCTCTCTCACACACTGATGGGCTCAGGTTTGCTCTCAGGGTCTGAAATCTTCCCCTTTAACAGGGTCTCACATTTTGCTGAGCCCTTAGGAGGGTGTGCATGGCAGGCAATGAAACCCCAGACCTTCTTCCCCCTGGGGAGCCTCCCTGGTCCCTCAAACTCCCTTTATACTCCCACCCTCCCAAATCACTCAAGGAGATAATGAGCATCAGGCACCAACACTTGGCCTCCTTAAATCAGCCTGACTTTTACCACTGGTGTCAGTGGGGCCAGGTTTCATTACAGCCCCTGTTTCCCCAGGCCTAACTAAGGACACACAGGTTCACCTGGGATAAAGCTGGGCGATCCCAGGATTTAATGCATTAGTGGGTCATGATTCCACACTTGCAGACACTTCACTGATTGCTTCTGTGGAACTCTGAGACAGATAAAACCCAAATATTTGAAATTCAAGCTCTAAGGACACAGATTAAAATAATTATTTCTTCTTTTTTTGTTTTCCCCCTTTATCCTTTGCTTCACAATCCACATTTAAAACCTTTTTCCCTTGGAGGCTGTCAAAGCTGCCTCCCAGGGCTCTCCCCTTTTGTGCATGTCCTAGTGCAGTCCCTTTGTAATACCCGAGCTGTGCAGTGGATGCTCTGGCTGAATTAGAAAGCAGGTCTGTGTCTGATCTGCAAACATACCTCCAGCCTTATTTCCCTTCCCTTAATGTATTCCAGTCTATGCCTGGGTAGTTAAAATCTTCAATTCCACCACTCTCCTTTTTACATGCCTGTTTTATTTGCACAGTCATTTCACAGTCCAGTTGTTCTTTCTGGTCAGGTGGCCTATAAAATATTTCTATTACTAGTTTACTCTCTGAAACATCTCCAACTGCAGCCCATAATGACACAGCAGCCCCATTCCAGCCTCTCAGATCCCCACTTCCAAAGGCTAATAAATCCTTCTCCTTCTGAAATAGCTCTCTCTTCTCTCATTCCTTTCTCTTCCTCCCCAAACAATCTAAACAATCTCTAGCCTTTAATGTTAATACCTCTGTTCTCTTCTGAGGGAACTGCAGCTCCATCCATACCTATTTCCCAATGGGCAATGCCTACCCACACCGCAAACTCCTGGATCCACTGCAGTGAGCATCCTCCTCCTCCTCCTCCTTCTCCCATTCCCTGCACAAATATAACCTTTTCCTGACCACATCTGGGACTGACAGCTCCACCGTCCCTGAGCTGGGTGAGCAGGGCTGGTTCTCATTTCTGTCCATCACCCTCCAAGTCTCCCCTTCACCAACTGCTTCCAATTTGTCTGGAAGGGACGATCCAGTTAAAGTAAAGGATTTCTGCTTTATAGTGCATTTCTTCCACTGCATCCCATAAATATATTTAACTACCCTTTCCCACTCCTATTGCACAAACCATCATCCCATCTGTGCTGTGGCTGTTGACTGGGAAGATGAACCCAGTGCTTGGGGTTGAAACTGTCCTTGAGATTTTCCCTCTGCACCTTGAGCTCCAATGCCCAAAATTCCAACGTGCCTCATGGGGTACATGTAGCCAAACAAGGAGCTCATGGACAACTCAAAGTTCAGAGATTCCCTAGTGATGCTCAGAAAATCCCTGGAAGCTGGGACATCCATGTTCTTTCATCACCAGTGATATCAGAAACTGTAAGGAACAGCAAATCCCCTCGTACTGGGGAAAAAGTCAGAGGAGCCAGGAGTGGCCTCGGATTTGCTCCCAAGTGCCAAGGTGTTTTTAAGCATCAAGCCAAAATTTGAGGAAATTTACTCTACACTAAACTTAACTGTGTTAAAAAGGAAATTTGGCCTCAAAATTATTTGGTCCTATGGTGGCTGTAAAATGAGACTTAAATGCATTTAAATGATCTAGAGAAGAACTTGGGAGAGAGGGACAGAGCCAGCTCAGCTCACAGCACCCAGCAATCCACCCTGCTCACTGCTCCAACTTCTTATTTGCCAAGAAGGAAGAGAAAAGCAATTTCCTCCTTTTCTGTTCTGCAGCCCTGTGACTGGAATGTCCAAATAGCCCCAGGAGGCTCCCTGCAATCCAGGGAATCAGCTGTGTTCTGCACCACAGGAAAGCTCTGTTAATACAATGGATACAGATACAGGCACCCCCACCCCCAGACACCATTACCACTAACACCAGTGTCCCCAGTGCCTTTGTGATGTTTCTAGCAAGCACAAAACGTGGGTGATCTCCAGGTTTCTCCTCCAGGATACTCCAGGATCTCCAGGACATCTCTGTGACACCCTGAGCAGAAGGGCTTGGCTGGAGCAGCTGTACTGCAGTGCTGAGACTGGAGAGAGGACTGGAATGACCTCTCAGCCCACTTGTGAGAAGCTGGGAACTTCCAGAGCACATTTCTTCATATAAATCTTGGAAAAACTCCCATTGTGCTTTCCCCAAAGTTGGTGTTGACACACTTTGTTGGATCGTGTAATAGAACAGGGTCAGATGGATCACACTTAGTCCATCAGTCCAGCGTTTCAGTCCCTTTCCTCTTCCAAATTCCAGCTGACATTCCTAGCATTCGGGGAATCTGCTTTTCCTTGTAAGCCCTCCCTCCAAAAAAAAAAAAAGGCTTGGAAGAAATTTCAGGAGAAGTTGTCCTGGATAAGGACTGATTCATGCCTCCCACGGGTGCGTATCTTGCACTGGGGGTCAAGAGCTGTTAAGAGTTTGATCCTGACTCTGATTTCATACATGACCAACCAAATGAATTTTACCTCTTCACCTACATCTTTTCTTATCTGGAAAATTGACTACTAAAGATAATCCAAACCCACACATTTTCTGATAATCGAATTTGCTGACAACCATGCAGCACTTTCAGGTAGAAGGGTGAGTTTATTCGCAGTTATCTTGTCACTCAATCCAATAAAAATTATTAAAATGTGGGTTTTTCCTCTCCCAAACAGAAATTTCTAGCATCACTTACAAAACAGAGGCAATACATCAGGACAGGCCATGGAGCCCTGGTGGCCCACGGCATCCCCACAGTCACATGTGACATGAGGAGGTGAATTCGGGCTGTTCCCAGACACACCATCTCCCTTCCCAGCTCCCTGCACAGCCTGTCTCCACCCCAGAGCACCCAACCACATCTCAGCAGCTGGAAGAAGTCACCCCAGGACACTGGCAGGAGGAGGTGTGGGAGTGCAGGGCCGAGCATCTCTGCCCACTCTGTGCCCTGCTCTTCGCCCTTCCCTTGTGCAAGGGGCACAGTTTGGTGAGAACCCCCTCAGTCAGGCTGGGCAGATGGAATCTGGGGCAGGGACCACAGCATTTATGGTACAGAGCATATATACAGCTTTATAGGTAAATGACACTCCAACAAGGTAAAGCAATGAGGGAGAGGATGAGAAGATGACACTGACTGTAATATTTACAAACACTCATCACCTTCCAACTCAGTGATGAATTGGGAATATTTTTGCTGGAAGAAAAGACCCCTCTTGCTTTAAAGACAGCTATTTGATGAGACACGAGGGAGACAATTAAACATTTAATTCACTTTGACCTGCTCTGTCATTACAGCTCTTTGTTTCCCATCTCTTTCTCTTCCTCTGACCTTTAGGACGTGGTACTCGGCGGGTTGTTTTTATTATTTTTTTTTTTCATTTTTTTTCTTCTCCCCCGACCAGGTCAAATCAGGCAGATCCTGTTTCCCAAAGATAACATGAATGCAGAATATTAATGCAGCCTTCCCTTATTATGTCCCTGAGCCTCCCTTCCCCCTGTTTCCCCCCGCCACCCCAGCCCACATCCCCCCTGCCTCAGGCTCATTTGCACAAAAGCACACCGAGTCCCCTCTCAGCAGCCCACCTTGAACAAAACACTCCAGGACTCTCGAAACAGCACAAGTGCTAATCAAGCAGGGCCCTGTGCTCTGTGCTTCTGCAGTGGTTGCCTGGCATAGAAATGGGCTGTCTGGCCGCAGCTATGAGGTAACGTCTGGCTTTTTTGCCAAGCTGCAGAACTAGTCAGACACTCCCTGGAACAACATTTCTTCAGGGAGGGAAAAAAAAAAAAAGAAAAAAAAAAGTTAGGCAAGAAATGATCTTCCAGAAAGTTCCTTGCATCTTTCTGCGTGTGGGGTTTTTCCCCCCCCTACTCCCCTCCCTGTGGTTTTGGGGTTTTTTTGTTTTTTGGAAAAGTTATATAACCCAATTACTTAGAATGCAACGGGATTCATCAGCTGATTTTTGGGCAGTAATCTTATGAAACTGATTTCTCACACTTACTAGGCAAACTGGAAATTTGGAAAGGAGAAAGAACACACATTCTCAAAATATACACACACACAGATGTACCCCACTCTTTTTCCTGCAACACTGTCTAGATCTACCAGCTATTTTTGGATGCAACCTGAAATAGAGCAATACGGATTCAGGCAAGGCAGAGCTAACCTGCATCTGCAGCATCGTTATTGCAGCGCCACCGATTAATTTAATTAACCAGTTAGAGGAATTTTTTGTTATGCTGCAGCAGCAGCAGCAGCCCTTCTCTTTCCTGTATAAATTCCTTATTTACTGATGTTGCACAGTATTTTTGATTCAGTGTATTCTCCTTGCTATAATATCACTGACTATTTGATTTTTTTTTTCCCCCTGAAGGACAGAAAATGCACAGTTCATTTTTCTGCAGTGAAAGTGGAGAAATGATCTGCACTGAAGAGACTCGTCTGTTCCTTTGGAGGTTCAAGCTGTGACTAACAACACCTCTTGTACTAAATACTTCTCTACATATGTATCAGTCCAAAACCGAGGCTTGTCCCGAGGTGACACCCTTCAAAGAGTTAATTCCTGAGAAGCAGCAGCTTTGAAAAGGTGCAAGAAGGAATGTCTTGTCCTCGGGGTGGGAGCAGCCAATGGAGCCGGGTGCTGGTGATGTAATGCTCCAAACCTGCTGCATCATTGGTTCCGCACACATTGGGCTCGATAGGATTTTGGGAGAGTTTGGTGAGAGGAGTTTCTGCGGAAGAGCCTCTAAATTTCCCTGCACCAAGGACATTTCACTTCAGTTCTCCAGTGTTTTCTGGCCGGGGTGTGCCAGCCTGGGAGAACTTTGCTCTGACAATACTTGTGTCCTCCTGGTGCTCCTCAGCTGTTCTGTATCCTGCTATCTGGGAGGCATTTCTGTGAAGTCAGACCGTGTTGGAATTACCTCTCCAGCCTGCCCATGAAATTGAAATGAATTTTTAATAAAAAGCAGTTGTTTTTTCTCTGACTCACCTCTGAACTCTTAATTGTTTCAGGCACCAACTTCCATTCCCCCGGCTTCTATTACCTTCCCGGGTTTTCATCTGTCCAATCTTATTTCTTTAGCTGATTCCTGCATGAGGAGAAGGCTGATGATGTTTGAAACGAGCCTCGCCAGTCTGGGCTTGCTCTGGAGGAATCTGCTCCAACCCCTGCAGTGTCAGGGAGCCCAGAACACGCCGGGCTCCTGCTGCAGGATTTGCAGGAATGTGGCTGCAGCTGCAGCTCCCGAAGCTGCTGCACCACTGCAGTGATTTGTTTGAATTCCAGCCATGATTCAGTCACATAATCCTCCCAGATTCTCACCCTTTTCTCTCATCCTCCCCTAAATGAAATCAAGATTCTCCCAAACCCTACAGGGACCATTGAAGCCTTTGTCAAAGGAGGGAAGAGGAAGCAGGAGCTGCAGGAGATGTTCACAGGAGCTGGCGATGCTGAGGTCAAGGCAGCAGCACAGGAAGCCCAATCCAGCCCGCAGATCCCTGGAATCTCTGAGCAGGGCAGTTTCCTGGCCTTCCCCCTGGCACCCTGAGGAGCCCTGCCAGTTGCCAGAGGCCAAAGATCGCACAAGTGCCGTGGGGAGCAGAGCTTGTTCCAAGGTACAAACGACTTGGCACTTCTGAGGTTCGCTTCTTTTCCAAACAAGAACCTAAAGTCCTTACATTCCCTGAAAACTATGGGTAAATTTTTGCTCAGCTTCTCAAATTTACTTCAGTAAACCCAAATTGCAGACATAAAAACCATGATTCACTCTAAAGAAAACAGAAGATGAATTAATTCCAGAAATGGAACTTCTCCTATCACCTCCCATTTGTCTCTGAAAGAAAATAAAACTTTCAATGAAGCTGGGTCAGGTTAATGGCATGTTTGATCAGACACCTTCCAGTACCTCCAGTTCTTCTGATAAGCAGAGCACAAGGATGGACTGCAGCAAACTTGGCATTTCCCCTCCTTGTGCTGTGCAGTCCCAGTTATTCTACCCAGGGATTATCCCTGGTGTCCCACTGTCTTCTGTGCCTGTGTAATACAGCCCTAGAAACCTTTTGTAGAATGAGACCCAAAACGAACCTGGAGAGTCTGTTCCACTGCTTAACTCTCCTAATAAACTTCTCCTAATATCCAATATAAATCTTTTTTCTGTTGCAAATTAAGCTGATTTCTTCTTACCATGCCCTTCCTTAATCTTTTGTCCCAGACAAAACAATCCACTTCTTTCAATCTTTTTCTCTTACTCAAGATAGTTCCTGTTGTCATTTCCACCAAGCTGGAAAGTCTCTTAGATGTTGATCAGATTGTTGCCACTCCATGTGAGTGATTTAGTAGCAACCCAGTGAAGCATGAGGATGAAGACCCCAGCTGAGCACTGTTCCAGTTAATTTTATTCTTCTGCATCCGTAGGATGAAGTCTGTCCTGGCTCCTCTCGACCATCCTTCTCACTTGAAACCTGTGTTTGCATCTGTGTGAGTTCGTAGAAATTTGTTGCCATCAGAGAACAGCAATTTCTGGTTCTTCTCTTCGCTCCACTGGCCAAAATGAGGGGTTTGTTTGCTACCTGGATGGAAACAGAGCTGCACAATTTCACTGTTGCCTGAGCACAGGAAGTTCCTGTATAATCATAGAAAAATGAATCTAAAAATCCCACCCCCCAGGCCCCACTGTGTAATTTGGTTTGACACTGTGCTAATGGACTTGGACAATGAAGTCCAATGACATCTGTATTCTGTGATTCACAGTTATCATTCCAAGCAATCCTTTCTCCTCCAACCCTTCCCAGCTCTTTAAGTACCATTTTGGGCTGGCTTTGGAAAATTCCTGTTGCCACAAAGGCTGAGCTGTGCTGAAGGCCCAGGGCACTCAGGTGTGACTGTGCATGGTGTTTGCTGGTGGTTCCCAGAAATGCATCTCGAGTGTGGCTGCAGCAAACTGAGCTTTCCAACACACCGAAACAACAAGGCCAGCTGTGTTTGCAGGGGCTTGTGCTGCTTTGCTCCGGAGCCTTTCCATTTTCTTCAGGCAGTTTGAGAAGGTGCCTTTGGTGTAGCAAATACAGGTTTTCACACAGGCCAGCCAGCAAACCAGAGCAAATATACACAGGGAATAAAAGTGAACTGGGAATTTGAAAATAGGATTATTTCCAAGCCCCCTCCTGATGTGACAGCAAAGGACAACTGATGGATGACACAAAATTTCCAACCAAGTTCTTGTTCCTCCACAGTGTATTTGGAAAGCACAGGAACTCACCATGTAGAACTGGCTGCCAGCCCTGTCCCCAAGGTGGAGGTGCTTGAAGAGTGTCTGCAGATGATTTGCTGCGGGGGGACACACAAACTCTTTTCTGTCCCATTGGATAATCCATCCCTGCATTTCCAGGGGCTGTCAGACCCGTGGGGAGCAACAGGGGCAGGTCAGACCAACCCTCCCGTGCCCATGAGACCTCCAGAGCACCCCAGCCTGAGACGTTGAGATGTTCTATTGCCTCCATGTTTCTGTACAAATTGCTCGCATTTGAGAGTAGAAAAATTCCACTCCACAGGACATGAAGTGTCAATTTAAGTGTTAATTATATTTTCATATCAGAACATAAGCTCCAGTTTGTAAGAACATGGGTGTCCTTAAAACACGTCGCAATAAAAAATTGAAAACAGCCAGTGTTCTTGAATCAATTTTCACATTTATATCTTTAAAGAATAGTTCCCTCTTCTTTCTCATTTTGTCAGCTCTGTTTGCCTTTGTGCTTGCCTTGTCATTCCATCAAAAATATGTCAGTCTGTAATTTGGAACGTTTCTTTCAATTAAATACAAAATGCCCCAAAATAACAACAATGAAAGAACAACAAACCAGACGCAAAGTCTCAACAATGTGTTAAACTGTGTGAGGAGAAAAAATCTGGAAAAAAAAAAAAAAGTATAATTTGTTTTATCAACTCTAGAGAAAACTGCAAAGATTCAAACTATAATTGTGAAGATAATACCCTCTTGCTATTAATGGCTGCTGTCGGTAGCGTGTACATTACTTCTAATTTTCACAGCTCATTTGCATCATAAATGAAACACAGAGAATCCTGTGGAAGATACTGTAGATATCACATTTGTCACACTAGCGGAGGGGTTTCTTTGGAATCACTGGAATTGAACCTTACATATATATGTGATTTACTTTATTGGACTGCAAAATTTCCAATCTTTCCAAGGTCATTACACTAATGGGAAGCACAAGGTTAAAAGATGCTGACTGCAGACTTTGCAGAACCTTTCCAATACCTTCTAAGCACTCATTTCTAATGCCTAAAATTACTGACTTCTTATTTTTAAGCTTCTCCAAACTCCTGCAAATCCCAGGAGCCTGTAGCAGTCTTCCAAACCTCGAGCAGTACATTTACTTTCTTCTGAGTTAACTACTAGACCTAATTAAACAACACTGTCTCATCTGAGTGCATGATATTCTTACAGTCTGAATACAAATTAAAATTCCAGTTCTCTTAACATTCAGGTCAGTTAATCAGAATAAACCTCTTTAAAAACTAGAAGACTAAAGTGATTTCAAAGTCAATCATACTCTTAGCTAATTTTTAAGGGTGTCGTTTGTAACGTTCTCCTTTGGTTTTCTTTAAATAATAACAATAATAATAAAAGAGAGATCACAGTTCTCAGATCAGCTTAATTCCATGAAAGAAAAATAGGGAATTTTACATGAAGGGTTGCTAAAGAGCTTCAGCTTGCAAAGGGCAGGCATGCGGTCCTGGGTGCTGGAAATTGCACAGACAGTTGCCAAAACAGCATGTGCAAATTAGACATCGTTCACATAATGAACTTGTTAGAAGACTAATTCAAGATTTGCATGTGGAAATCCGAATGTGGAGCTACAATATTCCCGGTGAATGCAGATGTATCCATTAGCCCTGTGTATTTTAGCAGATGTTATTTTGAAAACAAGATCCCAGGTCCTCTCAGTACAGAAATTAATAACCAGAGACTGCAATTTCACAAGGGGGTTTTTCTCTTACACGATACCAGAGAACCAGGAATGTTGAGTGTTCCTCTCACCCTCAAAACACATTTCCTGTGTGAGCTCAGGGAAATTATATTCCTCTTACCTACCTTTATTTACCTATCAGTGAAATGACTTTAATATCCTTTATCTGCACCGTCAGACTCAATTAGTGTTTGTAATTCTCTTTAAGCTCTGCAAATGATCCCATGTTTTGGAACAGAATTCAAACTTGAATTGTTTAACCCAACCATTTTCTTATGGCAAATGCTAATCACTTGGCAATGGTTTCCCAGTGCTAAACAAGGGGGCAAGAGGGAGAAGGAACCAGCCACAGACCCAGGTGTGCTGCCAAACCCAGAGTTAGGTTGGGCCTCTGTAACTGGAGTTGGCACTTGGGTGTATTAGGAGGCTTGAGATGAGGGTGTAGAGCAGAGCGCAGAAAGCAGAAGCTGCACTTTCATCCTCCAAGCAAGAAAACACGTTTGGTTTGGTGTGGCTGGGATCACATCCCTCCCGCTAATCCCTAAACGGGTGAGTTTCCAAATGTACATGCCATGGGTGCTGGGGTTTGGCAGTGCAGAGATGATAAATGCAAGGCTTTAACATTCAGCCTGCATATTGCTAAAATTCATATACCTCGCTGCCCAGGGTTTAGGCCCTGTAATCACTCTTTTGAAAATGCAGTGCTATTTTCAGCTTTATCTTCATTTTATTCTCATCCAAAATAATTGCTGTGATTTAGAGACTGTCTAATGCCCTGTTGTTATCTCCAAATCTCTGGTAGTGTGCTGGCATCCAGGAGGGAACCTAAAAGCTGCAGATTTTCAAGTTGCAGCATGTTAATCTCTTTCAGGATGTAGAATGATCTCTCCAAGAAAAGATGACTGCAGCCAGGCTTTGTATGTAAGTTTGCATTTGAAGTCAAGTAAATGCTGGTACAGGAAAAAAAAAAAAACCAAACACCACAAAACCAAAATAATATTAACGCAAGTATTGGTTTTGAATTCAATAACCACATGTGATTTGGCCTCTCCATTAGAACTGAAGGTGAACATTATTCAAATCCCCGTGTAGGGAAAGAAATTTGCATTTGGGCAGACTGGAGTATCAGGCCAGGGAAATCTTGATTTTGTCTAAGACATTAGCAAACCCATTGTTGACTTCATTAAGACATTACTGCTCGGTGGTTTATGCCTTAACTTGCTATCCTGACGCAGGAGTTGTAAAGCAAGATGCTAAGCCTGACTCAGCTGATTGAAAATTAACACAGATCTTAATTTCTGGCTGGGCAGTCAGCAAGAAAAGCAAGAGAAGATTTTCTTCTACAATGAAATTCATTGGATGTACTTTGTGTCCATCAGGATTTTATTTACTTCTTGTATCCATGCTTCCTGTTCTCTCCCCTTCGCAGAAGATGTCTCCTGAAGGATATGCAAGAAAGAACAACCCAACCCTAAAAGCAGCAGCCCAGTGTCTTGCACAAGTAACCCGGGCAATAACTCCAGAGCATGACAAGCCTGATCGTTGAAATACCCAGAGACGTTTGTGTGTGTCCCACTGACTTCTGGTTCTCAAACCCAGCCAGGATAAACCTTCCCAAGAAGTCTCACACAAGCAGTAAAAGACAAACACTGCAATATGACTTCAGAATGGGGCTACACATCACACATTCATGTGGTTTCATTTACTCTGCTCCTGCTCCTGCTTTCAGCTGCTTGGCAATACCCAAGGGTGTGGTTTGCGTGTGAGATTAGACAGGTTGAGAGTCAGGCTTTTATCATTGTTCCTGCAGTGCATACGATTTTTTTTTTATTATTATTTTTATGTGTTCCTACTTGTAATTTTATCACTTGGTTATTATTTCACAGTGGGTTTTATGGCACGTTTTACTGCAGGAGTCTTGTGGGTATCGGCGGCAGCAGTCGCAGAGCAGGATCCTGTGGCTGCAGCCTGCCTGTGATCAACGGGCACCCAGGTGGCCAGGGCAGGTTGGTGTTTTCCATCTGGGAAGTCTGTAGGTTGTGATGAAGCCTCAAAAGATGCTTGGTGTCCTTTACCTGAAAAGCACTCCTGCTTCATGGCCATCCTGAAGGAGGCTCTGCCACTGCAGCCCAGGCAGAAGGCGAGTTAGTTCTATTATCCAAATTGGGACACTCATTCCTAATTATTTATAACCTCTCTGTGCACAGTACTGCACAGCATGATGAGTGCTCTCAAACAGGAAACTCCTTGGACATCAAATCCATGCTGTTTTGTCTCAGGAGGAGTCCCTCAGCACGTCCTGGAGGATACCCGGGAGCCTCGGGGCAAGGGAGCATTGTGGATGTGCTCCCTCCTGACCTCCACCAGCCCCAAGAATAACATTTACAGGCTCCTTGTACAGCTTCCCATAATGAGGGCTCGCTCATTACCAAGTCTAATTACCAGAGAGTGATTGCAGAGGACGCAACCTCGGCATCCAGGCTTTCCTGACCCTTTTCTGTGCCCGGTTTCCCCGGAAGCCTCACCAAGTCAGCGAGACATCCTCACTGAGCATTTTCCTTCAGTCCCACACCAGCAGTCAGCGGGAATCAGTTTGATGAACCAGTGGGGCAGCAGGAGAGGAACTCCTAAAGCTTTCTTAGATAAAATGTCCCAGGGAACTCGGGCAACAAGAAGACTCGGAGTGGGACCCTGCGGTTAAGGGAGGGGAATTAATGGATATTTGCCGGGTTTATTTTAAGGAAATCAATGGACTTGCTGGAGATTGGGTGATGGAACACGCAGCTGGTGGAATGGCCAGCCAAAGATCACTATTTTCCTTTTAAGCAAATCAATGTGTTAATTGGGATTCTGGTGGGATTCTGCTAATGGAGGTGGGGGCAGTGGAGGATCATTAGTCTTTATTGTAAGCAGAGCAGTTACTTAATTGGGGTGTGATTTCGGTGTTGAAAGAGAGAACAGGTGAAGAATAAGAAGTGATTTTTAAAACCTGTCACTTTAAACTTTCCCTAATGAAATGAATTCATTTAAAAGCTAAGGGAAGATATAATTTGTTACTCCTTCAGGTCTTTGAGACCTTCATTTTGATGAGACCATTTTTTATAAGGCAGGTTTTTCCAGCTTTCCAGCCCATCTTAGGCATACAATGTGGACCAAAAGAGCTAGACCCAAACATTTATGAGACTTCCCTATAATTACAATTTCATTTCGACTTCTCTGGAATTTTACTTTGCAAAGACAGAACTTTCGCCTAATTTCTGAAATCCCAGCCCCGGTTTTAGGACAGAGCTCCAAGCCTGCCCATGTTCAGGGAGTCACTTTTCACTGAAAGAGAGAAATTTCCTTTGGAGAGCAGGTGGAGGAATGGCAGTTCCTGTGGAGGCATCAAAGGGTTTCTCATGAAGGGGAAGGAGTTTTTTGCTAAATTGTACTGAAAAACTGTGCAAAAAAAAAAAACGTTTTAGGGGAGATTCAAAAGGAAATCCCCCACCCTCCATTTTAACCAAATGAAATGAATCATTTAGGATGAGTAAAATCTGTCACTTAGTTTCAAGTAAAAGGTGTCATTTCCCTTGTAAGCCTTTAAAAACTAAAGCCAGGTACATTTGTGAAAGGTGTACTGTGTCATGTTAAAATGTTGAAAGGGAATATTTTGACTTGCTTAAATTTCAAGAATGAAACAACTTGTTAAGTCGAACACGAATTCACAAAATGTTTCAGTTGACCCAAATCTGTTTTCTTCAGAGTGTGATGTTTTATCAAAATATATCTCCCAGTGCCTGCAATAAATCCTGTTCACCGCAGGGAATTAGACCCAGGTTTTTCTCAAGTCACCTCCCTCAGGGTCAGAGGTACATACTGTGCAAACCAACACTGGACATCTCACGGATTCACCATTTTTTAGCCCAGCTTGAAGCATCCTCGGCTCCCATCCTGTGATTCCCTAATGGCCCCGTTGGATGTTGAAAGCAAAGCCGGCAGAGTCGCTGGTGTTGCTGAAAGCCCTCGGGCCAGGCTGGCAGATAACAGCTCTCTTATTTATTTGTCTAAATAAGCATATAGCATGATGGATAAGCTGTCAAGGAAAAATCAAATCAGTGAGGACATAGCTTCAAGGGAATTACTCACTATCTCTGCCAGTTCTGCTGCACTTCTCTTACAAAATATGTATAAAAATTAACATAGTTGGTGGCGAGCGCCAGAAATTACATTTCAAGAATAACAGTTTTCTTTTCTATAGAGCATTTCAGGAAGGGTCCTGAACTACAGCATACAATAATCACACAGATAATTTTAGAGGAGCATTTAGCCCAGAAGTGAAAGCAGAGTGTGTATGTGGAACTGCAAATGACTCCATGTGGGTGATTGACAGGAGGTGAAAATAATTTAATTGTTCCAGATTATCAACTGTTTATATATATTTGTGTGTGTGTTTGAGAAGAAAGTACGGGGGTTCCTGAGAACCTGAAAGCTTTTAGCAAACTCATAAAACCAGACACTGTAGGAAATGAACTTGATCCAAAAAAGAAAAGCTACTTTTAGAACTACAGCTCCATGTCTGGCCACAAAGTAATTAAGGTTCTTGCAGCTTTCCTGTCCAGATGAGTGGCTGGCACAAAAATAATAATAACTGTACAGTAATAACAGCAGTGACTTGTCACTGAAGGGAATGGGCAGCAGTAAACAACTCCCAGCAGAAGGGGCTCAGCAAAGGAGTGGTGGGAGTATGGGGTAGGGGTTGGGAGGATGTTGGAGGATAAGGGAGGAGAATAGAGACCTCTTGGCAAAACAGTGCAGAATACCTTGTCTCAGCGTTCAATTCATAAAAAGAATATAACTGAGTCATATTCTTTCCACTATTCTCTGTGTGTGTGACATAAGATGCAAATTCCATGGGTGATTCACGGAGCAAAATGTCAGTTTTACCAAAGTCTACATGAGCCTGAGAGCTGGTTCAGGTCAGAACTCACCCCTGCAGGGAAATGGCTTTTCCCTCTTACCCTGCAATATCCAAAGGCAGAATTCAGGGATCTGAATGACAAGGGTCACTCACCTCCTGCAGTTTGTGTAGCACTTTCCACTCTTTCTTGCATGAATGGAACAAACTTGTAATTTTACAGAACCGGATCTGCAAAACCCATCCCGTTCAGCTGGAGTTTTCCATCAACACTGATGGGCATTGGACCAAGCCACAGAGGACAAAAACGGGCTCAAATATGAGCAAAACTCAACAAATTGCAGAACATTCTTTCCCAAACATCTGCCAAAGTTTCGATGCTTCCATTCAGTGAGTACGTGTGCCATGACTAAGTTACAGTAGAAGGTTCAGAGAAACTGCAAGTTCAAGTGAGGTGGCATCTCTGGAAAATCCAAAGTGTGAGACTGAAAGTCCCTACATAAATTATTCCTGGACTGACACATCAGACTGAGTTGCAGTAACAGTGCAAGTGAAAATATATGAGTGATGCCCACTGCCCTTGGATGGATCATTTTGTTTGGCACTTCCATCCCACAATCCCCCACAACACCCTGGAATTAAATTATTCAATAATTTCACGGCTACCTTTGTTTGAGATGTCATAGTCCCAGATGAGCACCCATTGGTTATGGAAACCAGGCCAGATCTCTAATTTTAGATTTTTAAATTTTTATGTAATTGCAGTGGGAAAAAAAAAAAGCTAAAAAAAAAAAAATCTCAGTGAAATAAATTTCAGGTTATTTCCAACTCTGATACTGAGCAGTAAATACTCCTTTTTCTCAAGAAAACATCAATGAAAATGAAGGGTCTCTGGAGTCACAGAGATGGGCTTGGAAGGGTGTCTGGAGTCACCAAGCCCATCTGCTGCTGCAGGTGAGCACAAAAGGTACATCCAAGCCCAGAGAGGACAGCACTGGGAGGCTGTTCTGCTTGGAAACCTCAAGTTCATCTCCCTGGAATCACTGAGCAAATGTTCTAGGGTCACTTTATTTCAGCCCTTGCATTTCAGGGTCAGTTCATGGGTTGTGTTGTAAAGGGCACCCTGCGGAATTCACACCGCCTGGAGAAGCTGATCCACGGTGTTGCTTCTCTCTCCTTTTGTTTTTGCTCCTGCAGCTCTTGCTTGGTTATGATTCACCCTCACAGGAGGAAATGAAAGTGCAGTAACTGTTGACTTTTCAGCTGGGGAGGCACACGGTTTATGGAGCAAAAAATCCAACAGCAACAGAAGTGGGCTGAACTATAAACCGACTTCAGATGGAATAAACAAAGGAACAAAAATATCAGTAGTGAGGAGCAACAGCAAGGTTGAGCTCCAGTTTGGTGTTTGGCCATCACAGGGTTACAAGGCAGAGGAGTGTTTATGTGAGAATGCAGACAGGGACTGCAGAAAGAGTACATCTAGGAAAATACCCTGATGGAAAAACTCCTTGATTTGTGTTTCGCTTTGAGTCTGGGCACAATGCAGAAACCACAGCTCAGAAAGTGAGAAAGGAACTAAAACTTACAAAAGGGAGGTGTGCTGCAATCTGGGAGAGACCAGTTCGGTACCAGAAGGGAAGAGGGCAAACTTAGGGGTGCAGGGTTTTATCAGCACCCTGAAAGATTTGTGTGTCTGCACAGGCTTTTTTGTTCTATCGAATTCAAGTGGTGGATAGAGAATCAAACACTTCTTACCGTGTATTTCCACTTTCCCAAACGCTGCCCAGGTTCTGATAAGATTGTTAACTCACTGGGTCCTCTCAGGTGTAAAGGTCACTCTTACAACAAGGGAGAAGAGGGCTGGCAGGCCAGGTTTCTTCGCCAATCCAAAATCAGCCCAGCAGAGATGAAAGATGCCTCCTCCATGCCCCTGGCGTCACGTCCCTCCCCCAGAACAGTGAGTAAGCTGTCTGTGTGCTAGACAGAGAACTGTCGGGAACCTGAGCAGACAAAACTGCACAGGATGAATCAAACACAATCACCCGCTGAGTTGGGATCAGCAGTCTCTGCAGCTCTAAAACCTCCCGCCTCTGAGTGTTGAGAGAAGGGGAAAATAACATCTTGGGTGCCATCAATTGATATTTTATTTTTTCTAAAGCAACTGTAGTGTAGCTGTCAAACTGAAAACTGCCCCACAGACCTATTGGAGATATCCTGAAACGTGTTTAAATGCACCTAAAGCAAGGAGTGAGGAGTACACATCTCATCTTGTCTAACATTGCCATCGGCATCCATGGGATATCCTCTTTGTGGGGCTGGGTTAGGGAATGCCTGCCCACGCTCCCCGAGCTGCCCAAGGCATCACAGCAGGTGAGGCACTTGCTCCTGTGCTTTAGAAGCACATGCTTGTGCTTTGCAGTGTGTAACCCAGCAACAGCCCCGGGCCCCAAACACATCCCATCTCCAGAACCCACCGTCCCAGCAGTGCCTGTCTGAGGACTGGAAGGCCTCACTCCAAGGAGCTGCTCTTACTGCGGGTCTGTGTATAAACCAACTCAATCCTGCCATGGAATTTAGGGGATATTACAGTTCCTACTGTGCCCTCATGACACCACAGAAAAATATGAAATCACTGTTTGCCCTGGCTTAGAGACAGAGAACTGAAACACAAGAGGATAAAGCATCTGGATGAGAGTCGGGCGGGAAGTCCCTGGCACACCACAGAACTGAACCCACTTCTTCCATCTCCTCCTCTGCTGCCTGAATTCTGGCCAGATTCTCGAGGCCTGGAGTCTGTCCCAAAGCACCACAGACCCCTGGCAGAGCTGGGGATGAGCTCGGGGGCCAGTGTTCAGTTGGGTGCCCCTGTAAGTGAACGGGGCTGAACCTCCCAGTCTCTGCCAAGGCAACAGGAAAACACTGCCTGACTCGGGTTTGCTGCTGGCTAATTACAAACTGGAGAAGTGAAACACTCTCCTGTGCCCTTGGCATCTGATTTAGAGAGAGGAAGGTCATTAAAATCATGACTGCAGCAGATCAGCCCTGAGCACAGCGAGAGATCCCTGACATGGAACCAAGTCAGCAGTGCCTGCCCAGGTGGCTCCCCGGGGAATGCTGAGCTGGGAGTCCTCTGCAGCCTCAGACAGCGCCAGAGGCACAGCTCGGCCTGGGCACTCAAGGGGAGAGAGACAGGGAAGTGATGGGACAGAAGGTTAGAGATTTAGGTGGGTTGAAAACATACTGGGACCCTTCATTTTCCCGAGCATCCCTCCCAGCTCCCCCCAGTTTCCTCTCCTTAAACCACCTTTCACTCCTGCCTCAGCAGCAGATTCCACTCAGCCCAGAGCCCACAGCTCAGGATCTGCACGAGAAGCTTTGAAGTCGTGTGAATAGTACTCCTAATACACTCAACTTGAAGATATGGGTACTTTACTTTCTTGAACCTGCTCGTTCAGAGCAAATAGGATAGTGGGAAAATTTTGTAGCTGTAGATCTACAAGTAAATCAGAGAAAGTACCTCTCCTCGGGCTGTAATTTGGAAAGTGCCCCCATTAAAATTACTACATTGATTGTAGCAACTTCAGAAACCCAATGCAAATTCTATGAAAATACGTAGAATTAGTCATGGAAAAATGTAATAAAGAAATCTTTTCAGGTCTAACGTGGCCTAAAATTTCAGCTTTATAGTAATAACCTTTTAGTAAACTTATATTTCCATGACATTTTGATGCAAATTCCAACGGGGCGGAAGGGAGAAAATTTAGAACAAAGATTCTCTGTGGTCCTTGCTTTGTGTGAAGCCTGAGAATCTTGCAGTGAGAGTGACTGGGTGGACACTGTGGGGAATTCCTGTCCCTCCAAAGGGATGCTGCTCCCTGCTCTCTCCAGCAGCCCTGTCAGCAAAGGGCTTGGAAGGCAGAGGATAAAAGCCCAGAGCAGAAATCTCTCTGAGTTGGGTTCAAAGAGTTGATTGCTGCAGTCTGGGCACACTTGCCTGAACTCTGGTCATCTGAGGGTTTGGGTGCACTCCAAGTGGCCACGAGCCAGGGTTCAAGCAGCACCGAAGTCAATGGAGTCTCTGTGAGCTCCTCCTCACTTGGGTGCCCAGTTTGGGGGCAGGAACTCTCTTCCAGTAGGACAATGACCAGCACAGAACTGCTCATGGTGCTGTTCAGCAAAGAACTGTGTGTAATTCACAGGTAGGAGAAAACTGAGACCTGTCCTCCAAAAAATCAGCTGAAAATGCTGAGAGGTTCCTCTCTCCCTTTGTGGGACCTATGGCAGGATTGTGCCAGCTCAGAAGGGATCTCCAGGCTCTCTGTGGAACGCAGGGACAGCCCAGGTGCTGACCTGTGAACCAGGAGAGAGGAGGGTTCTTTTCCTCCCATTTTTCATTTGCAGAAGTCTTCATGCATAAATGTGAATTTATGGCAAAAAAAAAAAGAGTGAAAAATTCAAAGTATTTCCGCTGAACTCACAACAGTGCGTACACATAAGAACAGGCCCTAAAACAGATGTCTGTCCCATTTTTCCCTACAGATCCCTGAGCTGGGAGACCTTTCATATGCTCTGGATTGGAGCAAGAAGAAGTGGTGAGTTACTCCTGGTGTGAGGAAACTGTAAATCTTAGAAGATAAAGTCAGGCTGATGGATACAATGAAATGGGATCAGGAAACAGGATCTAAAGCTCCCCCCATACATTTCACATAACATTCCTTGCTTTGGGAGACTTCTTCAGGAGACCAACAAATATTTTTCAGAGTCCTTGCCATCTCTCCAGAATATTTCAGTTAATCCAAATGCAACCTTTCCCTCCCCAAAAGAGATTTTTCATTAAGTCCCAGATAGGGCATTATCCCTACATTAGGAAATCAATGCTGATATTGAAGATGGAATCCAATACACCACTATTTTATAGTGAACAGGAATCTTGCTTTTATGAGACTTCTGATTATCTCCTACTGAATCAAACTGAGAAATTCATGGCAATGATTTGGGTAAGAGAGCTGGAGGATTTTTTTTTACACAAAAACCATCCCTGCAGTTGAGTGCCTCAAAGAGCAACATCTTTAAAAATGCTCCCAGTAAATACACAGCCACGGGGGTGTTAATTTGCAGTTTTACTTAACTTGAAGTAGGCTTTAAAATGTATTTTTTATTTATTTGGGAGAAGTGGCCAGGGGTTCTGACAAGAACCAGTGTCAGCACCACCGAGGGCACAGCATGGGCCCCACGTTGGCATTTAGTTTAGTCTGGAGTTGCTCCATCCAAAAGCTGCTTGAACCTCCTAAGAGAACATTTCAAGGACACTTGTAGGCAGATTTTTAATCACAAGGGGGGAAAAAACCCAAAGTATTTGAATTATTTATCCCCGTCAGTGTATTTTTAGAGAGAAGAAGTTAAAATAAACTTTATCTGTAGGAAGCCTTAGCAGGACTGAAACCCTCTCCATCCATTTGGAGTCCTGCTAATAAGCCATCCAGACAGAGGGAGCATTCTTCTGGAAAGCCCGTTTGGCACAGCAGCCTGCAGCAAGAGCTGAGCAGGCAAATCCCACGGCAGGGGAGAGACAGCACTTTTTGACCCAAACAATGTCTAGACAGCCTGAAAACAGATAAATTAACAGGCAAGCAGCAGCAGCATCACCCAGCAGCAGAGCGGGGGATATTTGTCACCTCAGTGATGGGTTAAATGAAGATTCAAGGTCCCGGTCTAGTCTTTATGAAACACAATGTACTCCAGCTGTCTCCCTCCCTCCTCCTGAGCTATTTACTGTGTTAACAGCTCCATGCAGAAAGTTCACATCCACTGCCACAGCACACATTTCCCATCTTCTGCAGACTGTCCTAATGAGGCAGCAGGATCAGAACAAATTAGTGGCAGAATTCCCCCATCCCCATGCTCACGGTGAAGGAACAAACATCCTTTCCTCCTTCTGAACCCGGAGCAGAACACAGCAATGCACAAGATGAGAGGGGCTTGTTCAGCCTAATGCTGGAACAATATTTGTTAATGCAATTCCTTCTCGAGGATGCTGTGTTTGCTTTTCCAGCCCTGCTCTCCTGTTGGAGAAAGCACATGGTTTGCTATATATAGTGGGCCTTGAAAAACAACTTCCGTTACTAAAACAAGCCCAAATAGTTTCAGATGACACTTTGGGTAGAGAAGAAATGTGATGTCGTTCACTGTGTTTACTGAAAATTATGTGCACACAAATTA
Source organism: Pitta sordida (assembly GCA_013390025.1). Lineage (NCBI taxonomy): Eukaryota > Metazoa > Chordata > Aves > Passeriformes > Pittidae > Pitta > Pitta sordida. The sequence goes on from WEKX01007647.1 coordinate 181,387, forward strand.
CCTTAATGAGATGCAAACCTTGTCGTCTGCATTTAGTGCACCAGGGTAAAAAATCTGGTGGCTGCAATGATAGCACATTTAACATACAGAAAATAAACAGTTTGTTACATCAATGCTGTCAAAATGAAACAAGCCAAACTGTGATTAAAGCAGTTATCATTAAACCAGAGGCTGACTTCCAGAGCTGTTGTGAAAACAGCAAAAGAGCAATTTTCCTAAGTGCATTTCAAGTGATTGAGTAAAAATTGAACTTATGGTAGACTGTGTTATAGAATGCTCCTTAAAGTGTTTGGATGATGATACTTCATAACACAGAAGCCTCCACGCAGTACAGTTTTAATGCTTTTTTGTTGCTGAGCTTGAAGGCATATTAAAGGCTGTGAGACTTGGTGAGGCTCAGCCCCAAAAGTGTCAGATATGACAAGCAAAGGGAGTTTTGTCCATGGGAGAGGGGTGGAAGGGAGAGAGGCAGAACTTATATCATACAAGATGCATGTCTTGGCTCCTGCCAAGCAATATTCTGTGCCTTTTCAGTATGGCAGGAGCTGTAAACATGTTGTATAATCACAGAACTGGGCTGTGACCCATTTGTTACCAGCACAGGAGAAATACATCAAAGTCACAGATAGTCTCTTCAGACAGGCCTCGACAGATCCCCATCTGGTAATAACCCAGCCTGCGAAGGATGGATGATTTAGAGAGGTGTTAAGAACCCTTCTTTTTATATAGATATAAATCCCTGTTTAAACTCTGAACTGATTAACTACGAAGCACCAGGAAAATATAAGGGAAACCAATGCATTGGTTTAGGAGAGGCAGAGAATTGATGTGTAAGAAGAGCTTGTAGCCACATGTAGTGCTGAGTATCCCTGAAGATGAGGGAATAAGAGAATCCTAGAATGGCCTGGGTTGGAAGGGACCTTAAAAATCTAGTTCCAATCCTCCTGCCATGGGCAAGGACCTTCCACTAGACCAGACCTCTCAGGGCCCCTTCCCAAAGCTCTTTTGGATTTGGGAGGATGCCTGAGTGTTGGTGGGTATCTCCTGTAGTCTAGACTCATCAGTTCTTACTCTGCTCCTCTGGAAGGTTTATAAGTCACGCTGCTTGTCAAAGTTATGAGGCTGCTGAATCATTTTTATTAGGCATCAAAGTCTCCCCCCCCCTTTCATTTCTTTAACTGAAAGCTTCATTAGATTGCAAAATGGCACCTCTGTGCTCAGACAGGGCTGTGGGCAAACCAGGTTCTTTCCTTTGTTAGATGTGATTGATTTATTTCACATATAAAATGAGCAGTAAATGTTCAAGTTCTAAAAAGTTATTTAACAAGTGTCTGAGTGGAATGAAAATAGCTTTCTGAAACGGTGCAAATACTTATCATAAGCATATTAAAGAGACTTTTCATTTTCAGACGTTAGCAAATGCCCATAAATTCTTAGATATTCAAGCAGTCAGGCACCTGAGGAAGCTTAGGATAACAATTAATTATGAGACATGCTGCTCAAGCAGCTCTTTGCAACCCTGAGTTTGCAGCACTTGAGGAAGAAGGAAGGGACCATTCTGCTTCTTTAGTAGCAGGGAAACAGGAGGCAGATGAGGGAGGACTGGGGAGAGATGGAATATTATCTCAAGCCTCCCTCCAGTCAACCCAGTAGGCACATCCTGGACACCACTGGATCTCCAGAGGACTCTGGAAGGACTCTGGAGTGTTTTAGCAGAGCCTTGTTCAGGCAGTTTGTCAGTGATCCCCCTCAGCCAGGACTGTGTTCTTTCATTTATCCACTTGGCACTTAGTGCCTCCTCTGAGCCTGCTAAGATTAAAGGGACGAGAATCCCATTCCATCGATCTGTCTCTCTTAGGACAAGCTCTGGGAATTCTGCACCTTACCTGGGGAGATCCTGGAGCAGGGAGACCTTCCGAAGAGCAGGAAGATGTGAGTACACTTCAGGATCAGCAGAGACCCAGAGGGAAGAGTCACAGCCTGTAAATGAGCAGAATGTGTCAAACAGAGAGAAAAGCAAAGCCTAGTTCCTATTTCATGTTAATTTTGCTACAGAGGGTTTGTCCAAGTTCAGGGTTATTGTGCTCATAACCAGTTTCTTTTCTGATTTCCACTGACTACACAACGGGAGAAGAAAAGCAAAACAAAAAGGAGAGAAGTGTGTCAGAGATGAGAAAGGATCGAAGAAAAGAGTGAAATTCAGTTGAGAGAAGGTGGCAGAGGACATCCAGGGATTATGCTCTGCAAAAAAAAAAACCCAAAAAAGCTGAGAGCAGAGACTTTCATAGCAACTGAAGGGGAAAATAATAAAAAAAAAAAGGCACAACAAAAACCCTGTCTCCTGTGGTGAAACTTCAGTGAAATGCTATTAAGGATAAATCTTTTATTGTACTGTCCTGCAGGCAGTCTGGTAAAAACTGTATTCTCAGCATAAATGAACTCTCCCTTTATAAAATGGAAAAAAACCCGTTTGCTTTCAGGACTGGCTCCATGTAATGGCTGCTGAGATACCCACAAGGGGATATTTAGGAGCTGTACAAGGAGAAGTAGGTCCAGATATTTCCTGCTGAAATAAGGTCTGAGAAGACACATCAGATGTGTTTGCCACCAGCTTCCCATGGGCTGGCAAAAGACTGCAGCTCACATCAAGGCTTTAGCCCAGGGAGAGCAGTTAGTGAGGAAGTAACTCCCTTTGCTCTGTGATTTGTCAGGATCTCTTTTAATTGGGTTGTTGGCTGAGAAAAAGGAAAAGGCATCAGCCAAATTACCCTGGGTGGAGTTACAGCAAGGATGGCTTCGACCCCCAAGCTCTGGGAGGGGGAGAAAAGGTTTTCCAAAGGAAAGAGGAAAAAAGAAAGCTTTTTAAAATGTTGGTCCAGAGGAGTCTCAGCTTCAGAGATGTCGTGGGCTCCTGATGGAGCCCATCTTCCCCAGCAATGACATCTGCAAGAGCCAGATGCTACCAAGCCACCCTCTCCTAGAAGGAAACCCAAGCAGGACAATGGACACGGGGCCAAAGCAGGGCCAGAGACACAAAACCTCAGAACAAGATCCAGGAGGGGCTCTCTGGACAGGGCTCTATGTAGCCGAGTTTTGGGAAGCCCAAAGGGTGGAGATTTCCCTGTCCCTCTGTTGGGTGCTGCCCCACTCCCGGGTGGACCCTTCCCGGGGGTGTGGAACATCCCCGTCCTCCACAGGCTGCTGGTGAAGATATCGAAGAGCACAGACCCACAGCAGGCAACTAGGACAGAAAATCCCTTTTTCCAGCTTGCCAAGTTGGAGTTTTAACCCTCACAGTTCCCACTGGAAGGCACTTCTTAGAGTCTCGTGTTCAAACACTTTTAATCACTTTATTCTAATTTCAAGCCCGTAAGAATTCATGACAAATATACAGCTGCTTGTACCAGTTTATGCCCGTGTCCTATAAAAATCCTTATTTTCCCTGGGGAATATGAATTCAAGGCCTGCTGCTGCCAGAAAGTGGCACTTTCAGAGTTCAAACAGCTCCTTTTAATCACCCATTCCAGGCCTTTTAAATATATCCTTCAAATTGTAGGGTTTGCACTCTCAGTCTCTGAACATGTGAGGAATTACCTGAGTTGGTTTTTATCCATCCCCTCATAGTTCCAAACCTTTCCATTATTTAGGTCAATGTAGCCTCACTCCCTCCTTCCACTTAGAAAAAAAGATGAATTTGCTCAGTAATTTATTTTTTTTAACATCTCATACCTGAGGTTCTATTGCTGTACTGAGTAAAGAATTACTTGATCCTTCCAAAGGAACGCAGACCACAGTCAAAACCTCGTGTTCCTGAGTTTCTCAAATGGCAAAACTGCTTTGTGTTTGTGGGCATTATTATTCCCTGGGATCATGACCGAAATCCCCCTGCAGTTGGAAGTGTTCAGCCTCAGGTTTACACAGAGATAATATGAACTTACACATTTCTTTACATGTGACATGGTCCTAAACCTCCTTTCATGATTATAGAATGTTTTTCTGATTGAAGTTTTTGAGGTTTGAGTGGATTTTTTTTTTGCTTTTCTCTCACCTTGGACAATAAAAACCCTTGTTGTTTTTATAGCCTGTTTCATTTTTAGGGGTGCAGCAGGGATTGCAAGGCAGGATGCTGGGTAAACCAGAATTCAGAGCTTATCCCAAAGTAAGTTCCCTGCTGGAGCCGGATTTAAATGTATTTTTCTGTATCCAGCATGATTAATTCTGATGCCAGGGGGGGATTCTTGGTACATTTCCTAAGGATAAATCCATGGGAATTGCAGTCACTTGCTTAAAGATGATTGTTCAAAGTGCAGAACACTGGGAAAGAGGCCTAAAACTAAAATATGATCAAAATCCTGCTGTACTTGTAGCCTGCAGAGATTTAGGGGTGCTGGATGTCTCAGAACCAGAGTCACAATAAAAAGAAACCTGCCTACTAACCCAAAATCTGGGAGTGAGTAACACACAGAGGCAGGCACGGACTGGCAGTAATATGCTATAATTACATACAATTTCCTGCACACAGAGGGATATTTCCAGGTAATTTCTGACTAGCCTTTAAAACCTGTATTTTGGGCATAAAAAAAAAACCCTCAAATTTGACTTTAACGAACTTTAAAACTATGTGACACAGCACAGTCGAGGCAAACTAAGTCCCACTCGGTGCAGCCTGGCAGGTGGAGCGGAGGAGAACACGTGGATGCAAAGGAATGTTCCTGCTCCCAGCCCCAACCTGGAGGCAGGAACATCAGTCCTGCTCACATGGGATGAGTAGAACCTACAAGTGTGGCAGCATGGCGATGCTCCACAAGAATAAAGATGCCACTTGTGCGGAGCCAGCTGCTGCTCCCCATCCCTGGGACAGCTGGAGCACAGCAGACACCGAATTCCCTGCGAAGGAAGAGCCTGTTAAAAGCCTGAGGAGGGGAAACAACAGCAAGGAATTACACTGGCTGTGTCTGTGTTTCAGGCTAGGGCAGGAATGTGCTTTTAAAGCAAATCAAAGAGGAGGAAGGAACTGGAACCAGGAAACTTCTTCCAAACCTCTGCTGGACTCGCTGTGCTCAGGGGATGAGCTCGGAGGGGCTGACAGGGTTTCTGCAGTGAACTGCACTCTCCCAGCACAGCATGAGGGTTCTCACTTCAAGATACTCTGGAAGATCCAGTTTAAGCCAAAGAAACCTTTTTCTAGATGTTTGAGCACGACAACAACATTGTTCAACCACTTCCTGAACATTTGCAGAGTGACCTGAGTGCCCCAAATTAGAGACGGTTCATCCTCTCACTAGAAGGTTATTTTAGTGCCTTGGAAGCAGTATTTATATTTTTTGTATGGTGCTTCAACACCAACCTCCACTTGCAAGCCTGTAACTATAGAGATGTAAACTCTGTAGGTGCATGGCTTAAGTCCTGAGAGAATTTCACACAAATGCACTGGTGCCTTTCTGAATTTTCTGACGGCGTTTCCTGAGCTGTACAGGATCCAAACCTGTGCCTGAGGAGGGATTTCACATGGCTTAAAACAGAGCAGAACAGGACTGAATGCAGCAGGCTGGACAACCTGAGCTGAGTCCAGGACAGTGAGGTGGCTGTGATGCCCAAGTTTCTCCCTCTCCTCTGCCTCTCTCAAGCTTCCAGGTCTCAGTATTAGCTCTGATTACTTGTGATTCCCCACACGCCACACATCCTGGGAAAAGGGGAGAAAGGGGACTGTCAGTTATGGAAGGAATAAAATAATGCTTTGATTTTTTTATTGCCATCCCCATAAATTCCTTGCAAGTTTAATGCAATTCAGGAGGGGTAAAACACCTCTGCAGTGTCACACCTCAGCTCAGAGTCCATAATCTGAAGCAGAGTTCCTGGAGGTAACCAGGAAAAAGGTGTCAGAGCCTGAGAGCCAGAATAGGACAAGATCAGGTGGCAGTGGGGCATCTGCAACTTCCAGATGGATGGCACAGGGAGAAGAGGAGCAGAGGAAGAATCAGTTTAATGCGAATTTCTGTGGGACACGTAACCTCAGATACCTCCCCTGTTCCCTCCAGCCAGTTCTTATGCTGTGTTTTGTATTCCCTTCCCTGCTGGGCAACCCTTTTTCCAGAAGGCATAATTGGACCTCAGAAGAGCTGTGGAATATTTAGAGAGTATGAATTCTTTCTGCCCCTTTCACTGTGGCCATACAGAATCACAGAATATTATGAGTTGGAAGGGACCCACAAGGATCATCTAGTCCAACTCACCATCTAACACCCATATACGTGGGAGAACTTTTCTTCAGATGCTACACATGCTTCGTGTTTTCACAGAAGTTAGAGCTGAACCATAATTGTGGAATCACAGGTTAAATTTTAGGTAGATTTGTTACAATCAGCTGTAAAGTACCTCTGCAGAGGGACCATTTATTCCAAACCAGAGCTTTTGCTCCAGTTAGTGAAGTGATCAGAATTTCACTGCTCAGACAGGTGGGAGAAGTTAAATCCCAGGGTGTTGGAATTATGATGGAGGAATTGTGGTAAACTCCACATCTGAAAGAACTTAAGGCACAGAAACCAAATTGGCAACTTTCCTCTGACTCGAGCTGCTCTCAGAAAAACTTTAAGATGCTTTCAAAGACTTTAAGATGCTTTCAAATTTGGTCCCTCTGTGTTAAAGTAGTGCCAGAGCACACATTACACTCTTGGATTTACCCACAGCAACTGATGAGTTCCCTATTAGGGAAAGAATCTTTGCATTTCCATCAGAATTAATTCACTGGAAAAAAAAATGAGTTTAAATGGAAAACATGGGCTCAGATAGGTGGAATATGCTCTCAAAGTTAAGCAAGGGTATTTTTTTTTTCCTCTTTACTTACAGCTAAGGTGGATTAACAGAGGCATATGGAGAAGATCAAATATACCTTGAAATAATGGATGTATAAATCTGCAGACTCAATCTCTCCTGAGTACCGGACAAGAGAGAATATAAAAATGTGGAGATCATTTACTGAGGGGATCCAACACTGCAGAGCCAGAGGGGTTCTAGGATCTTCAATATTTTATAAGAAGCAGCTTAAAGCTATTTTAATAAACCATTGAGGCCAGTTTTTAAAAGATGTCAATGTGCAACTGTGCACACGATCTGCATATGCAAATCACCACAATTGGACAAGCAAATCAGATAATTGCATGCAAATATGCTCACTCACTCTGTGCCTGCGTCTACAATGGTAGTAACTGTGCATGCAAATTAGGTACACGTTTTGTACACATAAAGGTGCAGCTTAAGTGGCACATGGCATGGAAATATGGTATATAATGTAACAAAAGGAAAGGAAATGGGAGTGAGCTGTAAATAATAACAGGGAGCGCACACAAACACACACATGGATCTATAAACACCGCGTTATCAAGAAGAAAATACTTTGGAGTGCTTCAGGAAGTGAAATGACACACGTTGGGTGGAGAAGGCACCTGTGCAAGCTGCAGCAGCTGCCCAGCACAGCCATTGCCAGGCCAGGCTGAGTGGGGCTTTTCAAAGCCACCCCAGGCTGTCCCTGCTGTGACCCACTGCCCCTCACCTCGAGGAGAAGAGGGAGGTCAGTGGCTCTTAGACCTACGAGGGCTGAAGGCTCAGCTGTGGATGCTGCCAAATGAACATCAAAGGTGATGGTGGGTTCATGTGACACGTAGACAGACACTCTTCAAGGAAAGAAGGGTTTATAACTCTTTTGTCTTTCAGAAGTATTGATTTTGCTTCAGCTGCTTCCTTTCTGCTTTGAAGGGAGCCCGTGGAACATCAGGGCCTTTCTCCATCAGGCTCATTTGGATTCAAAGTGCAGACAGGATGGAGAGGAGGGAAGGATTCCAGCCTCACCTGCACCCTTGAACTTCAAACCTATGCTGTATTTTTAAAGCACTTAGTCCTTTAACCTCGTCGTTAGCAGATTAATGAGATGCACAGACTGACATTTCATTTGAAGTTTTCCAGGCAGAGAAACACAAAGTGCTCAGCATGAAGGGCAGAGCGAGTTGTGATGGCAGCAATCCCCTCAGTCCCTCCAGGCTTCAGCACGCTCACAGACACAAAACAATGAGCACAAGTGGGAGAGCAGAACAAAAGTGTTGATTAAATTTTGATTCACCCCCTTTCATGTGTGTGAGTCCACGTTTGTGCCGTGCTCCAACAGTCAGGACAGCAAAGATCCACGTGGTGCCTTCAGCTCTGGGCTCACAGGGCTGAAGGAGGCTCAGCCCAAAAAGGTCTTCATGGTTCAGAGATGAGGTGGGAACACAAAAATCAGTGGGGCCCATGAGCATCTGAAATGTGTCTGCCTAGGGAACTTGGATGGAAGCTGGACAGCCATCCAAGATCTCCCGTGTCCAGCTTTTTCTTTCCTCTGCATCTCGGAAACACCAGTGAGGTTTTGCCCTCACCCCCAGAGCTCAAATACCCCAATCTTCTAAAAACCCGAGGCAGAAACCGTGGAGGTGTTTGTGCCATGGACACAGTTTGGCTCTGCCCATCTCGTGACACCCTGAAATGAGCAGCCCCTTCCTAATTTCTACAGTTTTACTTGAGAGCAACACGGAGTTTGAAGGTCTTTAAGTCAGCCTTGGCTCAGGTTCAGAGCACACATTCCCCCTTCCAATTCCTCACAGCCTTACAAGCCACAGCAAGAGAAAGTTGGAGCTATTTTTCGCCCACTGAGCCTGTGCACACATTAGGAGAACATTCACCTTTCAGTACATATCTGGGATAAACTGATCTCACTTTCAAGAAGGAAGGAAACTTAGTGCCTAATGGATTTCTCCTAAACTCCGAGGTACTTTGGAAGCACATTCTGACATGCAGCATTAAACACTGCTGCAGCTGCACTCCCAGGAATGGCCAAATGCCTGCAGAGCTCCCAGACCAGGCTTTTGCCTCACTCCAGATTGCTGCCTGAGCCCTGGGAGCTTCTCCCAGCACCCAGAGGAGCTAAAGAGAGATCACCCACTGGATTTAGGAACACTTGAGTGAATATGCACTATAAATTAACTTACAGAAGCAGATGTGTTGGGAAAGGTGGATATTTCCAAGATAGAACAGGTTTGTTTTCACCATCACGCACTCCAGAAAAAACAAACAAACAAAGGCAGCAAAAAACTTTGTGAACAAACTTTCATTCTGATGAGATTTTGTGTCTATTGGTGAAAGCACAAACCTAGGCAGGGCACGTTGGGTGACTGATGGCCATGAGGGGCTTGAAAATACATCTGAACAGCCACAGAAACAAACTGTAGCACTCTCAGAGTTGTCAGCAGTTGGTTTGAGAATTCCTAAGGGACAGGGAAGGGACAGGGTTCTGCCAGAAGACCAGCACAGCACCCACTGGAAAGCAGGAGATGGAGAACTGGGAAATGACTGTCTGGCAAATAAATTTCAGCTTCTGGAAGGATTCTGAAGGAATCCACTCGTAAAGCCTCAGAAGATAACAGGAAAATCAGTGAGCACAAACACCCAGCTCCGGGGAACAGATGATGTCAAACCAAGCTCCATTCTTTCCATGACAGGATTACAGGCTCAGGGATAGAGGAAACAACAGTTGTCATGGCTTGTTTTAACAAAGTCTTTTGACTCTGACTCACTAGACATTCTTCCAGGCAAGCTAAGAAATTTGATCTTCAAGTAACTCAGCAGTGGATGCAAGAGGCTGACAAACTATGCAATAGAACATTTAATAGGAAATCATTGTCAAATTGGAAGGAGGTATTGAGTGGATCCCCTGCAGGGCTCTCCAAGTCTAGTTCCATTATTTCTGTTAATGTCTTGGAGTGGGAAATAGGAAAATTTGCAGAAGACACAAGGACAGTGGGGACCTGCACATCATAAATTAGAAAAACAGAATGTTTTTCAGTAAAGTGAAAGGTATTGCCATGACTTCAATAACCGGAATCAGAAATAGTGGCACATGGCAGGAGTGATTTCAGCACCAACAGTCTGGGGGACCAGGGAAGGCAGAGGGAACAGATGAGCAGTGAAGTCACTGTGGGACACAGGCAGCAAGGAAGGCTCCCACTGAGGTGCTCTTTCCATGCCTTAGAACAGCTTAAAACTCGGAGCAGCCAGGGAAATACCAGGAGGAAGCAACTACAATGTAGTGTCCTTGAAGGCAGGGTCCAGAGACCTCAAATAGAAGTTTGACAAAATTGAAGGAATTCCACTTAAGAGGGAAAGACAAGAATTAATATTTGCAAAAGGCTGCAGAAAACATGGAGGGGAATACACTGTCAAAAGGAGAGGGAATCCTGGACTTAAAGAACAAGGAGAAACTTTCTAATTGTAAGGGCAGAGAAACACAGGATGAATTGTCTGGAGTGGTCACTTAGGTTTGGGGTTTGGCGATTCTAAGCAAGGTTGGGCAAAGATCTATCAAGAGTGATGTAAGTAAAGCTGATCTTACACAGGGCAGAGAGTTGGACTGGGCAGCTCCTGGAGACCCTGTTCTGAGGCTCTTTGTGCACCTGGGTAAAAAACTTTGTTCCTAAAAGCAAGAGGTGGGAAGTTAGAAGGCAACAGTTTGCTTTTTGAATAGACCAACCACAGGAACTGTGAAAAACACTGCCAGGTAACCCCTCCCGAAGTCCTTGTAACCTCAGGAGATAATTCATACCAGCAAAGGGCTGCAGCTGAGGGCAAGGGCAGGGGAGAACTCAGGGCAGCACCTGCATCGTGGCCCAGGGCCAGCAGAGTGGGGTCAGCCCACCTGGATTGTGCACCACTGTCTTTGGTTTTGATTGAGGCATATGCCAGACACCTGCAATTACAGACAGACATGCAGAGAGGCTCCAGAAGTACCTGCAGTGCTCTTGACACCCAGTTCTCTTTGGCTTGATGCAACCTGGGTTAAATTCCCTAAGAGTCCAGAGAGAGCCTTGTCTCTCCATTGCAAGTCCGAGCTCTCTAGCACAGAGTGAAAGATGAAGTCCTGCACGCCTTACAACTCATCCCAAGTCCCTGTGGGGTTATTTAATTATTCTTTGCCATAATTAAGGCACAAACAATTGATATAAGAATCTCCATTTGTTTAGAGCGTGAGGATTCCCTTCCCCCAAGGCGGGAGCAAGCTCTGAATACATTTATACTCCAAAGCTGCCTTCTCCAAGGGGAGGTTGTTCTGCTTGGCTGGGAATGAAAGCCAGCTCGGCACGGTGGCAGGTATGGCTATATTAAGGCAGCAGTTGGGGGCCCTCAGGAGTAACTTGATTACACATTGGAACAGCTTCATTCCTCAAGAACTGGCATCAGGCCAATTAGTCCTATAGGAAGACTGATGTTTTAACCAGACACATCCATCTACCTTGCAGCTTTATAAATACACTGTTTTCTGGGCACAGACTGCCCGTGTGCTTCTATTTCTGATTTTCTAGGAAGGTCAGAGGACACCAGGCAGATGTTCTGGAAACCTGAAAAGCATGTCAGTGACATTCAGGCTCTGTCTTTCATGTACTAATTACCCACAGCATTCACTGAGGGACGACTAAGACCTAAAACTGTTCTCTTTGGCCTTCACCTGAGAATCTACTACAGATTTAGGAGCTAAAAGCAAAACAGTTGCATTCTAAAAGGTCCTCCTCAAAAAATCTAGCCAGAAAAAAAAAAAAAATAAAAATCAGCCTCTCAGGAACCTGCAGATGCTCAGCAACAAATGAAAGAATGTGCAGCAGGCACAGCAATAAAACCAACCTCAGAGAAAAGCCACAGCCCTGAAGGCACAACCCTGGGCATGTTCAGACTGACAGAGTGGACAAGGGAAGTCACACCCCTGGCTCCAGTGGCAGCTGGTGGCTACAAACACACCTCCCTCGCTGTGCCAAGGCCTCTGCCATGGGGCAGACACGAGCAGCTGATCCCACAGCTCCGTGTTGGGAGTCACAGAGCAGCAGAGAAAGGGATGGGCACTGCCACCATGCTGGGATTGCCACTCCTGCTGGTGGCTCTCCAGAGCTCTCAGGTCTGTTGGCCTTTCCCTTCCACCTTCCCACCTTTCTGTGACCTGACATGAGACTTGTGCTCAGGAAAGGAGGAACCTGAAAGGCTTTTTTCCAGTCGTTGGCTTGACTCACAGGGTGTGTTCCAGCATGGAAGCCAGAGGCCACTGCAGGTTCACTGGGAATGGGAGGTGCAGATTCTCAGTAGGACTCTGGCAGGAAAGCTGCCTTTGTCTGTCTGCCTTGCAGGCAGCAAATGGGAGGGAACCACCCTGAGATTCCAGATTCTTCCTAACACACACATGTAGGTTCAAACATTATGCAATCAGTCCCATTAATAAAAATAAACTCACAATCACCTGTTTTAAGACCCACAACAAGTATAAGGAAGATATACTTTATATATATTTAAATACCCTAATTATATTACAAAAAAGTAATCCTCTTAATACTAAGCCTGTAAAAGATGGTTGCAGATTATAACCAGGCTCCAGTTTTACAAGTATGACTATGAGCCACAAACTTTCAGAAAAGTGGTGGGGCAGAAGTTCTTGTTCCTGCAGTTCACCAAAGCTGATCTCTAGGAGCCAGGGGAAGGTTTGGACAGAACATAATTGCAGCAGAAACACATAAACCAGGAGCTGGACAGGGCAGCCCTGCCAGGCTCTGCAGGACAACTCTGCTGCTCTTCTCAACACCCAAATCCTGAGAGTTCAAACATCCCTGATGTTCACACCAGGCAGTGCTGGAGGTGGAGGAATTGCAGAACCACAGTGCTTATTTTCTGGATGTGCCTTATGTTAGTTTGCAGCGAAATTTTTAAAAGATTACTCTCCAAATAGAGCTCTATCATCCCTTTGGTAATTAATTTCCTCATTAAATGTTGACCAGGAGTTTACAATAAAAGTAATTAAGAGAGGCCAGAAGCTGCAAAGGTTGGATGAGCTTTTGTGCACTCTGGAATTGAAGGACTTGCCTCAATTCCAATGTGCCAAAGGGTAGTTGGAGCATCTCTCCAAAGGTGATACCAACAACTCTCACTGAAATGACAGCTGTCAGGAACAGCAGCCTCGTTAATCCCGGCCCATCCCAGGGCTGTCTGCTGCCACCCAAGCACTGCCAAGCCACCTCCCACTTGTCACATTTCAGATGGCTCCAGTGCCATTGGTCACTGCTTACACTGTCAGTTATTGTATTCCCACAACTGGGTGAAGAAAGAAAGATTAGCTCCAAAGTTCTGCAAAAAATGAATGGGTAACACTGATTCTGCTCCTCCTTTTCTATCCACAGTTGTCCCTGTTTGCAGGAGCATCTAAAAGCTCCTTTCTAGGAAGCAGATGCTACTCACCTTCCTATAAATTCATGGAATTTGGATTTTGGTGGAATTACTCACCCTTCGAGGGGAATTTGCCTGAATTCAAGATTGTTTTCATACACTTTCCCAATTGCCTTCACCTCCTGTTAAAGCACCAGCCTCTTGTTTACTCATTGATGTATCTCAACACAGGAATTTCCAAGATTCAAAGCTTATCTACTATTATTCCTTTGCTGATATAAGTATTTCTTTCAGTGTTTACCCAGCTCATGTGAGCCCCTGTAATTTTGCCAGTATTACCTCTTCAAAAGGCATTTTGTCTGTTCAAATACATAAATGTAAAATGCAAACAAAACCTGCCTGCAGTTTACAAATAAAAGCAGCGAGGCAGGAACAGCCTCACCAGAGCCAGGGCATCTTCTCTGTCCATTCCATGAGGGATCCAAGAGCAAGGATTTCATTCTGACAAAGGCAGTGGACAGGCCCGGAAAGCAACGAAGGTAAAAGAACTCCAGGAGGAAATATGTGTAAGCTGGTTTTAAACTGCAGTGCAACACCTTTGATCTGAGGGTTTAGTTCAAAGACAAGATTGAAGGATGATGTGATATTCCTCCAAATATGTAAATGGCTGCTGCAAAGGGAAAAGGAATTATCTGTCCTCTGATGAGGAGAATTGGAAGACTGGGGTATTCCTTTAACAGGTCAGGCATGAGGGGAAACTTTCTGCGACTAAACTGGGGAGTTCCCAGCATTCAAGTAATGGGAAAGGGTCAGGGAGCCAGTGCTGGAATAGTGAGGGCTGGATAAGATCATAGTGCAATGTACAAAATATTTTCTAATCAGCGTCTTCAGAAAGTTGGAGTCTGACACATTCAAAGTGTGGAAGCAGCACTAACATCCAAAGCAACTCCAAACCAGCTCACCGTGGTTCCTGGGTTTGCTTTCTCAAAGCCCAGCTGCCAGATCCATGCATTGCAAAGAAACCTCCTCTTTCACTTTTAAAAGTTAGATTTCCACTTCTCAGACCCGTGGAAAGAAGCCTGAAAAGATGAGGTGTCAGTACCCTTAACAGCTCCAAAGAGAGAAGGCAAATAAAAGGAATTTGATGTTTACATTGGTTTAAGCCAAACTCATGATTTCTTTTTCCCAAGCCCAGCTCATGATTTTTGAGAACTGGCATTTGGAAATGCTGGAAACATAAAACTCTTAATAAGGAACAGGAGGAGTTACTGAGAAACATAAAAAAAAAAATAAAAAAAATGTAAGATTTGTTCACTATAGTCACCAAAAAATATGAGCATTAAAGAACTGAAGAGGGAGACCCATTAAAGGGCACCAAAATCCTGTTACTTTCTCACTCAGCTACACAGTCCCTGGGGACTGAACTGTGCCTCTTTTTTTATAGTGTATTACCTTTAATTGTACACCAGCCTGATGGTTTGAACAGGGCAAACTCAGTTTGGGCCTGAGTTTTGTTACCAAACCCAAACAGATGTAACAAATACAACTTTTGTACTCAGTGCTCATGGCCTGGTTTATCCTGCTCTAATCCAGCATCCTTGTGACAAACGTTGCCATCACAAAGTACTTTTTCCTGCCTTTAGGAAGTATATTTTTATGATAAAGAAACAATTATGGAAGTAATTTGCTTTTTAAACAAGCTTTTCTTGCAGAAGTTTTTCTTCTTTAATGAGCTTGAATAGTGAAAACATATCATCAAACTTCTGTTGATGTACTTAAATATGTCCAAATAAACAGCATATTTTCGAGTTAATACCCACATACCAAATCTGTGTCCTATTTAAGCCTCAAAGAAAAAAATAATAATAATATTGTCTATCCATGCTGATGAATCTGCTGTTATCCATTATCTGTGCCCTGAGATTGCCAGACAAGAGCCCACACCCATAACAGAAAGTGGCTGAAATTCAGGAAGAAAGGTTTTCCGTTCCTTAGAAACTGAAAATCCACAGCCCATCTCCAATTCCCCCACTAGGACAGAAATATTCCCTTATTGCCCCTTGTCCATGGAACCAAGTCCACAGGCACACTCTTGACTCCACACAGGCTGGAGCTTTAGGGAGCATGTGCTGAGGAGTTTAAATGAGGAAACAAGTCGCTGCAAATATTCTTCCTCACAATTTTTGATTTAGGATAACCTCGTATTTGAGTAAAGGCAGCATAATGAAACGCTTGTTAATTTTTGTGAAAAACACAGCATTTAGTGATCGGTTTCAATATTGGTCCAAGTGCAAAGCTCGGCTTTCCTCAAATCAGTGTCTCGCTCATGATAATACTGAGACAGAGACCAGAGATCAAGTGATTCCTTTCACCAAGATCTTTCCAGGCAGTGACAGGCATTTGTATTCCAAAATTCCCTGCCTGGCATTCCCAAACAGAATGTGGAAACTAAAGGAACAGTTCAATAAAGAAAGACTCTGCTCATGTTGTGTGCATGCACAGCTGCCCCAGCAGCATCCCCACCACCGTGCTGCTGCATTTCTGCTGAATTACACAACAAAATGCAAATATTTAAATGCTTAAGAGGCTTTTAAAGACAGAGCTGGGACAACGTGGCCTGCACAGAGTGGTACCATGTTTGACTACCTGAATTAGATTTATCCAGGCTCCCCCAGTGGTAATAATAATAATAATATGCTGTAAAAAGGAGGCTAGAAATCTCCAATCGAATCTGTATGTTTTCACTATAAAAGAAGCTGTGTCGGCTGCACATCACCAAATTTTCATATTTTCAGCACGCGAGCAATACATCTTGTCTAGACACTGGAGAAATTTTCAGACACAAAATTACGTATTTTAAATTCTGAAACAAATAATGCAGACTTCACCCCCCCTCCATCCCTAACAGATTGTGGAATGTCATTTACTTTAAATTTGCAGCCAGACATCACATAGCCAGAGAAATTGCCTGTAAGAAAAATAGGCTGACACTTATCACTGCATTCCAGGGGGACCAGGGGGTGATGTCAGCTCTCTCCGTTTCTCCCAGACAATTGAGCTTCCTACAAATCAATAAAAACAAGGTTTATTGGTATGTTTGCTTTATCACACTTGAGCCACTTTCATTGTCCCAGTGACAAAGTCTTCACAAATTGAATCATTAAACACAGTAATCGCGTTTCAAATACATTTTGGAGAGGAGGAACGGAGGAGAGGGTGTAAATAATTTTTTTTCTATAGTATTTATGGATGCAGAATTTGGATTTGTAACGGTTTGCTGTACCTATATTTTATTTTTCAATGGGGAAAAGGGAACACGGGGAGGGGGCAGAGGAGGGACCCCCGTAAGTGGATCAAATTCAGACCAGCAAAGCTTTTAATACTTTGCTGAGCTAATGTTATATAAGGAATTTCTCAGCAGCTCCTCACACAGAATGTCAAATTTATTTTAAAATTATTTTTGTAAAAATAGATGGTCTCGGGGGGGGGAGGGGAATAATAAAAAAAAATAAAATTGCACCCCGGAGTCAGGATCTAAGGACTGTTCCCATCGCGGTGGTTAAAATAACCCTGGCTGGGTGTTGCTCAGTCCCTTACGCAATCCTGTAAACTCGGATCGCCCCGGCGCTCTGGGAATCTTTGTCGCTCTCTGCATATGTGGCTGCAATTTCCCTGCCACCCACATTTAAAGAGGTATTGACATTTTCCAGGCGGCTATTTTAGCCCCCTGCGTTTAAAACGGGCTCAATCCTGCTCTATTCATTCCCCGGGGAGCTCAGCCCCGCGTTCGCGGCGCATCCACCTCGGTCCCTGCGGTCCCGTTTCCACCTTCAGCATCCCCCCAGCCCTTCCCAGCCGCGGATAATTTGGGTGGATTTCAGCCTCCCTGGTCTCGCAGTTGCTCCGAGGGGCAGCCCCTGGCTGTCCGGGATGGCACAGCCAGACGGAGGCACATTTCCCAGGAGGATCCAACATTATTCAGCAAAATGGGCTGTGACTGGAGCCGCAGCGGAGCTCCGTGTCCGGCCATTGTTGGGACTCAATGGCCCTGACCTGAGCAGGGCAGGGGCAGGTCAGCGGCAGGACAGGCTCAGGCAGCTCAGAAAACTTCCACATGCTCCAAGCATGACTTGGAAGCAAACGGGGGATTGCTGGAGACAACGGCATTTGCTCTTTTGTCTTAGGCAGCATCCCTCTGGAGCGGGGAGGAGGGAGGAGCAGAGGTCCTGCTGTTGGAAAAGCCGGGCTGCACCCACACAGCATCTGCAGAGACACCGGGCAGGCCATCCCTGTCCTTCCCTGAGCCAAGCACACAACGTTTCTCCCTCCCCTCCTTTTATCTTATTGCATTTTTCAGGCTCAATTAGCCTGAAATGGAGCACAGTCATGCTTCCCGCTGCAGTTTCCTTCCAGCGCAGTGGTATCAGAGCTTTCCACATGTTACACAAATTGTACTTTATCACTGAAAATTAAATCTAGAAGGCAATGATGTCCAAGTACAAATACTATAAGGATGCACAAGGGCTTCCTCCCCTGAACTGGCTCTTAAGATGAATGAGGGACTGTCAGGCAGGAGTGCCTGCTCCTCCAGCAGCTCTCAGTTATCCAGGGCCCTTCACCACATTCCACAGGAATTTCAGGAGCTACCAGCAAGGCAGTGCTTTAGGGAGAGCCAGCAAAGCACAGGTAGTGCCCACAGAGGGAGAACTGCAGGTAGAGCGTCTGCAAACTCTGTCCTACCTTGTCCAGCAGCAGAACTTCGGCTGTGTCCTGGTGGGACACACCAGCTTGGTTGGCAGCAATTAATTAAAGCTTCCCTCTAGGATTTACAGGTGTAACTTTTGTTCTTTATATGCATAACGAAATAAAACTGGAGTCACCTGCACCCATCCCAATCACAGCAGCTGTGATTTTTCATTCAGCCACTGAACTGCTCCTCACAATTCACTCTCATCCCCTCGCAGGTGTTGGAGAGCTGTTTGCCTTAATGCACAGCTAGGAACAAGAACCTGGTGCTTTTGAGTGACACTATTTCTTCTCACGAAGGTGTTGTCTCGCACAGAAACTGTCTTGTATGAGCTCTGTCAGAGATTTCTTTAAAGGCAGTAAATGGTTAGTGATCCACTTTGATCCTGCCAATTCAGTGTGGAACAGGATCAATGGACTTGCTTGGTGAGCCTCCTCCCTTTCCTTTCTGAGGTAGTTGTTGAGGCAGGAAAAGGTTCCTGCTGCGTGTAGAGCAAATATTCTCCAGGGGCTCCCTGGCCCCACTTCAAGAATCCCCCGTGAAAGGGTAGCATCCTCCAGCCCTCCCTGTTTGCCCCTGAGCTGTCACCAACTGCAGCCCAGGGGTGACCCCGCAGCAACAGAGGGATTCTGTTCCCTCTCTGCCCCACAGAGCCAAATGCCACCCGTGGGCACTCGCCATGATCAAAGCCTGATGAAACTCAGAGGGGAAGGACATCCATGTATTGTGCTTGGGTGTGTTAAAAAATCACCTCCATCTGGGTCACTTCCTTCCCTCACAGCACGTAAACCAAACTCAGCAGGCACCAAACACAGCCACATGGGCTCGCTGACAGTTACACCTCGCCTTCCAGAGTGATCCTGGTGCAAATTAATTCAGTTGGCTGGATCACACACCGTTTATGTCAGAGAAGGTCTGCTCCAAAAGGAGAGGCTGGGTTTGGTAAGTCTGTCGGTGGCAGCTCCGTTTCCCAGTACACATTTACACCCCCATCAGCCCTGGTGAGTGGGTTTGCTGTCAAACTCACAGAGCACAAGCCTGACAGTTTGGTTTGAAGTTCCCTTCCCCACACTCAGGTCACATGAGAACACTGGAGAGATGCATTTCCTATAGGTTACAGCAACCCCGGCAGTAGTGAATGAATGGTTGCTCCTCAAAAGTCCATCTTATTCTGACATCATCGCCTTGTTGCATCCTGAAAGTGGCTAAAGCCACTCCTTCCCCACCCTGCTGCCATCCAGCATCTGTTCTGCTCCAACTGTCTGGATTTTCAGGCTGATGTGAAGGGGCTTTGGATTTATACCAGTGGGACACGATGCACAGTGGTAACATTTAAAGTGTAACAACCATTTATTTTTCCAGAGAAGTGTTAAGCTTATTGATGAAAGAAAAAGTATTTTACCCTCCTGTGTGTCTAACTAGTCAACATCCCTAGTGAGAGGAATAAAATTCCCATAATCTGTTCCACTGGAACTTATTTCCATTATAACTGAAAGCAGGAAATGTTGCTGCAGACTTCCACGGGAGCAGAGCTTGCATTATGAACAATTGGTTAAATATTGCATAATTCAGGAACTCCTGACTTAACAAAACTCAGAGCCACACTCCCTAAGAAACTGGAGAGCTACTGTTGGGAGTGAGGGACAGCCTGGCTCGATCAGCAGCACTGGCAGAAATAACTCGCTGTAAAACATGGGCATGAAAAATGATTAACTGACTTTATGTGACTATTTGTGCTTAAAATTAGGGCAGGCACTCAAGAACTCTGCTGAATCAGGGCCTCGATTATTGGTCCCAGTAATGAATGCAGACATTTGGGAAGGTGTGTTTCATTGCTGCCCTCGTGTTTTGGTTTTGGAGATGTTAAAGGAAGATATCAGGAAGATATAAACCCGGTAATTAAATTCCTGTTTTGTGTAATTGTTATAAACGGCATGAATCAATTAAATTTAATTAAAATTGATTTATTGAAAATACTAATTTTGTAAAAATATTAATTGAGATAATAATAATTGAGATAATAATTGGCATCCAATGCCCAGAACTCAAGTTGGCTGAGATTGCCTTGACCTTTTTAACCTCTAAGATCTGACTGGTGAGAGTCATCTCTTAGGAGGTGGAGGTTCAGTTGGTCAGAGTCGTATTTCAGGAGGCAAAGTGCCTTTCAAAATTTTTAAAATTTTTACCAAAAAATACGTCTTTTACAGAGAAACACAAGAGTCAGTTCCTTTTGGGAACTCAGTGGCGGAGCTGCTACGGCATCATATGTTAATTCCAAGCTGTTACAGAGAAACGGCTCATCCTGGATGTCGTGGTTTCATGTGGCCCTAGGAGAGATGGGCAGTCTCAAGGATTCCAAAAAAAGCCAGGCTGATGGTTTTCAGGTGTAGAATACTCCTTAATACAATGGGTTACACTTTGTTTATTCAAGGTTCTCGCCGCTGTCCTAGACAGGGAAACTGCCTTTCTCCAGTCAAATAAACTGATTTCTCTCTCAGCCCAGGAATCTGGTAGTCGGAAACAAAAAAAAAAGCCAAAAATGCAGATGAGCCAGGCCTAATGGCTTTGGGGAGGAGCATTTGTGAGTCAATGTCTGTGTTATCTACCATCTCCATACCCATTCCACAAAGTCTGGAAAGACAGACAAGCTGACATCCTCCTCCTCCCAGGAAGGCTAAACCTCCCCATTATTCAAAACAATTCATTTCAAACTAGGATACACTGTCAAAATTTTATTAATTCTGCTTTCAGTTGTAGATTCCCTAATTCTCAACATATCATTTTTCACATAATGCAGGACAAACATTTGTTGCAAGTTTAATGGGCATCTTGCAAATCAAAATCCTAAAGGCAGATGAGCTTTTGTTTCAAAAAAAAAAAAAAAGGCACTCTGATGGCTCAGCAGAAAATAATAAGAGTTTGTTTTTTGGAAGGAAAAAAAACAAACACCCTGACATGAACCACAAATACATTTCATTAGGTGACACTAATAGGGGTTGTCAGGTGCCTTCAGTAACAGCAAACATCCTCTCATGTCTCAAGTTTGCGTGGAAGTCAAGAGCGCAGCCTTGGTTCAGATAAGATATTTGAGTCGTGTTTGCTCAGGAAAGTGCTGTGATAGCTCAGCAAAAAGGAATTTGTATCGAACTGGAGGAAAACTTGGACTAGATAACAGCCGGGAGAACACCGGGGCTGGAACAGACCCAGCGTGAGACAATGGAAACAAGGTGGTGAACAAGTTCCTGGGGAATATTTGCTGAAGCACATTCTTCTGAGCGTGACCCTTGCAGAAAGTGAAACGCAAAACGGCCCAAACCCGCCTGTTTTGGAGAGAGTAAAAAATCACTTTCCAAAGAGCATAGTTCCAGCATTTTCTTTCTTTCTTCCTTCCTTTCTCTCTCTTTTATTTTTATTAACACTTTCTTACCCCTCTAAAATCTGCCTCGAGCTTGAGCTAGCCAGGAAGCAAAGAATACAAAATAGTTTCTAGGCTATTTTCATGTTTAGGGTGGGGAGGAAGGTTTGAAGGTGTATAATTTGAAGGTTTATAACAGGCTGAGCTGCCTGTCAGACCC
This sequence comes from Pitta sordida, assembly GCA_013390025.1. Classification (NCBI taxonomy): domain Eukaryota; kingdom Metazoa; phylum Chordata; class Aves; order Passeriformes; family Pittidae; genus Pitta; species Pitta sordida. Next base: position 202,927 of record WEKX01007647.1, read on the forward strand.
TTCTGGCAGCAGCAGGAGGGGCAGCCTGTGCTGTGGGTTTCCAGGTTTGTGCCAATCCAGCCAGAGAACGGGGCCCCCAGAGAATTCCAGAAGCACAAATGGAAAGCTTTCAACTCCCCATCAGGCGCTGCAGGCACCCATGGATTTAAATATTTCCATTTTTTAGAGAAAATATTTCATTTAGGGTGATCTGCTCCTTAGACCTGAAATCCAGAAAACTTTACAAAATAAGGGATTTACCAGAAAAATTTCCCAAGATGGAAATTTTTTACCTGCCCTATTTCAGACTGAGCCCATGTTGGATTTTTACCTCTCGGACATCCCCAAAGCAGAAACTTAAATTGGTATTGATGCAATGTCCGTATTTAACCTGCACAAGAAAGATACCACAAGCATCGAATTCTTCCTTTTCTCGGATGAATTAACCCTGTAGTGCAATACTTTTAACTTGGGCTCTTAATTCAGCACTAGAGGTGACAAAGGTGAGCTCTGTAAGAAGGGACGATGTTTTTATTAGAGCAGCTACTGCAGATAAAACCAAGCACACAAAGCAGGGTGATATATTTGCTTTCAGGCAGGTTTAGATGACGAAGTGGCCCAGGTAATGCACTGAGCAGAGGTGTATTTACAGCTGAAACCCCATCCCCTCCCTGCTGCACATCCCCGTTAATCCATCCCAGCAGTAACAAATCTGGCCATGAATGTTCTTCCAGCAGCACAGGAAACACTCGGTTGTCCCCCTGGAGTCGGTCAGTAACACCCTCTGCCATGAGGCCTTTTAGCATCTGGTCAATGGGCAGAATTTGGGAGAGTTCCAAAGAAATTTGCACTTCCCTGGCTTTTGTCGTTTGTTACACTGCAGTATCACACCCTGGGGGTAAATAATCAGCCCCATTTTCCTAATGAGCAAATTCATCCAAGGTCACAAAGGCAGGCACTGCAAGGGATGAAATTCAGGTCATGGGCAGGAATTGCCTCTGCAGCTTAACTGCATTTCAGAAGCTCCGTTTATTTGGTGCAATACACCATCACCTGGGGTAACAAGGCAGAGCAGCGACCAAAAAGAGGCAGAAATATGTCACAGAAATGTGGTAAACTGGAGTAACTGACAGGAACTATAACAAGCCTCAGGAATTAGCAGCTGAGAATATTTCTGGAAAAAAGTATCATGGCAAAATATTACTGAACAAAGCCTGTAGGCTCTAATCCTGCAAGTGCTTTCTTCAATATAGAATCACCTTAGAGGAGTCCCAGGAAATTCAGTTTAGCTCCAGTTTATAAGGCTACAGATCTTTCAATATTCTTTCTAAAGTAGTGCCACCAGACTAGTTACAAATGTGAAGTTACCAGAGGGATAAGTGGTCTTGAGTCAAAACAAGAACAAAACCCACCCATTCTTTCATCTTATTTAGGCTTTTTTGCCCCCCAGTTTGTCATTGATACTAAAACTTGTGGATGTTACCCTGTTAGTCCAAAATCATACCAAGCTTTTGCATTTTCATGCATGGATACCCAAATTCTGGTTTCCACAGTGCTCACATTTTGCCAAAGCACCTAAAACCAGAGATAAAATCCAGGAGTAAATTCACAGGAGTAAAGTGGGAAATGTCACTGTCAGCATCTAGTGCAGTTAAAAGGTGTGTGAGCTTTTTGAAGGAGGAAGCTGCCTGGGTGTTTGACCTCCATGAAAATGTTTGGAACATTTGAACTAGGTGAGAAAGTGAACTAAACAGTATACACCACATTAATGATGCCCGAGTTGTTGAAAAATATTGAGAAGCAGGTTCTGAAGGTTCTTTCTCCTCCCCAATCAGCCCCAGTCAATAGCAGAGCTCCTCTGAGCAGTGTCAATGCTCTCACAGACTCCAGTTACCTTGAGAAATGGGATTTCGTAGTCTGAGCTGATGTCTGCGAGTCCCACTTATTTTCTGGCGTTACTATTTTTGTATCTTAATGGGGGAAACACCCCTTCTCAGCCCAGAATAGAGCCCAGCAACCCACATTTTTTGTGTCTAGCTACAAGTAGGCCAAGCTTCCAATCTTCCCCCCACAAACTGCCTGGAATGATCCTTCAGGCTGCAGGTACATTGAGCTCCTGACCCCACTGTACTCAGTCTTGGTTTATTAATACACCTATTCTTCTCTCTCCTGCTGGCCTTATTGATTTCCCTTTACTGTGAAATACTGAGGTGATTTTCCAACCTGTCTTACACCAAAACACTCAACTTTTCCCGCTCTCACTGGACTGTGACAGCCCCGCAAGGGTGAGACGTGAATTCAAAACCAAACCCAAACGATGTGCTGCCCTGAGAAACAAACAGGAAAGCAAAACTCTTGTTAGGCAACGTTTTTTCTAAAGAAAGGTTTTAGAGTAGGATTCATGCTAAGCTTATTTTCCAGCTCTTCCTACCCCTTGCGTGTGGCATTGCCCTGTAAAAGGAATTTAGCACCACTGCAATCGGTTCTGCAGAAAGGGAGATTTTTTTCCTTTCTGAGAACTGTTGTCACTGCCTGGAACAGAGTGGCCAAGGTGTGTTGGATGGGCTTTGCCATCTAAAGCAGACTGGGACGGGATAATCTTTATTTACTGGGCCAAAGCTCCTGGAAAGGGATGGGGAGGTAGAGAATTTACAGGCCCAGCTCACAGGAGTGACTGAGCAGAGGTTTTCCTGTGCCTCAGCCTCCTGTCACAGCAAAGATGCACATCAACCACCGAGCCAGAGGACTTCCTCCATGTTTTTACTGGTTTAATATAAAGAAATTTGAAGGAAAGAGGCTATTTCCCAAAGGAGATGTTGAACCTGGAGCAGAGGTTGCTTGGGAAATAAAGACAAGTGCTTATGTGCTGGCAACAGAGATAGAAAAACACGTGGAAGGGATTCATGGATGAGAGAAGGTGTTTTGGCTGTGGTTATCACAGAATCTAAATTATGAATTGTCTCCTCCTAAGTGAAATAGCCCAGAGCTGCATCCAGAGTTGAGTAAACTGTGTTCTAATTGCAATTAATACTGTTTGGCACAGCACAAGCCATGTCCTGTTCCATCCACCATCACTTCCATGGGGAGCAGCTTCTCTTCCATCCCACCACAAAGATACAAGCTCAGCACTCTTGACTGGGCTCAGCAGGAGTCTGTACAAGTGGGAAACTTTGGGTTCTTTAAATGGAAAACCATATCAGGGAAAGAGAGAAATCAGGGTTCCAAATAGCAACAATTCAACAGGCTTTAGGGAGACTAATGCTGAGTTTGTTAGAAGCTGCACCCACAACAGGAATAGTTTGATGGAGAAGGAGGTATTAGTTTGTGGCTGGAAAGAAAAAGGGGTAAGAGGCAAATCTCAGGAATAGAAACAGGCACCAGATGCTTGAACCTGGAGGTTCAGCTCCCAGTAACACCCTGTCCAGCTGCAAAACTGGTTGAAACAGAATTAAATCCTATTTCATTTCGAAATGATGCAAGAGACAAAGCCACGAAAGGCCCAGTTCACATATCAAACCCCAAACTTTCCGTGCTTCTCCTTGGATTTGTTCGATTCCAAGCTTTCCCTGAGGGGTTAAACACCACCAGGTGTAACCAGGTTTAACTGCTGTCCTTGTGCTGGTGTTAGAGGTTACTTTCAAAACCCCCGTTTCTCAGGAAAGGACATTTGTCAGGCTTTTAGGACCAATGTGCTGCTGGAAAACTGTTATCGCAGTTGCAAAAATGTCATTGTTCTTAAAACAACAGCGTCTGCCAGGGCACTTCTCCTCGGAACTATAGATTGCTGCTGCAGGAGGCCTCTAAGCTGAAATGCCATTGCCTGTTTTATTGCCTGTTTTAAGCTGAATTTCACAGGATTCTCTCTGTTCTGGTTATATCCCACCTGCTGGTGTATTTTTGTTCCTAATCGTGGGGAGACTTGCAGCACATTAACCTTCCAGAGGAGAAGTATTTCATCTTTCTGTACCACATCAGCACTAAGACTTGGGACTCTACATCATTTCTCTATCAAAAAGAACTAAAAGCGGTGATATGGATCTTAAAAGGTGGAATAATTGCAATAGAGCCACTCTTGTTACCATCACAAGACATTTGTAGCAATAAATGTCTCTTAAATGGGGGGGATGCTGATGGATTAATTGTGATTAAAGATGTCCCATTCCTTGGAACACTCACAACATTGCACAGATTCCTCGTCCCCTGCGGTGCTCCCAGCCCTCTCCGGGGCTCCCAGCAGTGGGATTTAGCCCCGGCCATCGGGATAACAGCTCCGGGCTGCTCTCCAAGGCTCCGGGTGATGCTGCAGCAGGATCCTCCCTGCTCAGAGCCGGCAGAGCTGGACCCAGGCTGGGGTGCCAGGATGAATCCCGGAGCCAGCCCAAGGTCACCGCAGCATCCTCGGAGCCCCCCGAGTGCAGGGGGGCCTCTCAGCCTTCCAGGGAACATTTATTGGACTTATTTTTCTCCGTTTTCAGAGTTACCAGCTGCCTTTTTCTTTGCAATTGCCGTGTTTATGTCTGCAATTCCTCGCTGTGGTTGCAGGAGGAGGTTGGAAGCTCAGACCCCTGGGCTGGCTCTCCCTGCTGTGCCTCTGTCTGGCTGCCTATTTATAGCCCTTCTCTCACTAAATTGCAGAAGTGTCGAGAGTTTTGCAACTGCATTTTGGGGACAGGATCTTGAAATATTTCCTGCCAGACAAAACTTGAGCGAGTTAAAGAAAGATGAAAATAAATAAAGCCTAACATTATTTTTTTAAATCAAGTTTTAAGGTGCCTTTGATTTATTCTATATAATTTTAAATTTTTAGAGAAAAACACTTGTTATTTTCCAGTCAATCCAGTCCAGGGAACACAATCCACAGGGCTGGCAACTCTGTGGCCCTTTTGAGAGTGGTATGTAAGGAAAAAACTTAAAATATAAGAGAAACTTGCAGTTAAAGCTCTATAATTCTGCACTACCTCCCATTGTAAATGCTATATCCACAATCAGAGAGTTTATTTTCCTTAGCTCCACTTTGATATTATTCAAAGCCACAGAAATCTGAAGTTTTAAATAACAGGGAGGACAAATTGTGCTTTCTGAGAAAGGGAATTGGTACTCCTGCTTGAACAGATGTTAGGAATGTTTCTGAGTGTGCTAGACTCATTTACGAGTCTCTTTCACACATTTGAATCTTGGGGACATCAGCAGTTTGTTCAATATTTTCAGCCTGCATCCTAAATGCCACACTGGGAAATGAGAGGAGGGAAAAGAAAAAAAAGAAAGAAAAAAAGGGGAAAAAAAAAGGAAAAAACCCACACAGAGAGCTCATCTTTCCTCAGTGTGACAAACTGTAAGCAAAAATCACAGCAAAATAGTCAAGGCAGACAGTTGGTGAGACGGAATCAGGCTGGGAAAATAGTGCAAGACGATTTTAACACACAGCTGAGAGGAGTCACCTTCTGGACTGGGCTCCTGGGACGAGTTTGCAAACATGAGGGTCTCCCTTGGGAGGGAGGATGGAAGTGCCACAGGCCCAGCACTGAGGACTGTCTGTGGTGTCTGCAGATAGGATGGGAAGAGCAGCCTGGGCAGCACCTCTGAGCTCAGCTTCTCCTCTCTCCCAAAGGAGTCACTTTTGGAAGTGCACTGAGCTTTCCTGGGCTGGATGTGCAATGGGAAGAGAAAACATCCTTTCATACCCAGTTCAGAGATGTGGGGGGCTCTGCCGTGCTCGGAACTGAGGGAGGTAAAAGAATAATGAATGACACAGCACCAGTTTCAAATGCAAAGAATGATCAGCTTGGGCAGATGATGGAACTCAACCACTTTGGTCTCTCCAAAGCCCACTGATGGCCACATCAGTGGAATGGGCTTGCTAAGCAATAGAGAGGTTTTCCTCTTGTTAAAAAGACTGAGAGGAAGGAAGAGAGGTCTCTATGGAGACTATGGTTTTGCAAGACTCAGAGCAGGAAATAAACTGCTTTTCTTCTTCATTGATGCAGATAGTCAGACTTGTAAAAGCTTTAATATTAGCAGTTATTATGGAATTCCTCATCAGATTACTATAGATCCCAAAAGACCAGCTGCACTTTGTTACTCCAACTGAGCAGACCAAGCCATCAGCTCTGTCAGAGCCACCAGGCTCCTCCTGCTTTCAAGGCTCTGTGCCTCAGCAGCAACAACAGCTCCCTGAGACTCAGAAACCCTCAGCACCTTCCCAGGCAGCTATTCCTGTGCCACACCGTTTTGAAAAAGTCACTTCCCTCTTCCTTGTTTTGCTCTTCTTCTCGTATTTGGTGTCTTGTTCCTAGAGTAAAGTTCTCTGGGTAAGTGTCCCTCCATCCGCGTTCCTCTAGAAATGAGGTTTTGTTTCTGTACTGGGCTAATAAAGGATGGGGTTTGTCAAGTATCCTTCTACCCTCTCATTCTGACATAAACTCTTCTAGTTTACAGTAGGAGACTAATAGAAGTTTGCTGCCATTGCTCATTTCAGAAGGCTGAAGTAAAGGGACACTATCAGGGAATTTACTCCCCCTCCAAAATTTAACACCACTTTTATTTGTGTGTGATTTCCTGTTTTAAGCTGGAAGTACTTCACCGAATTTAAAACACTCATGGAAGGACTTCAACAAATATTTTTGTCTGGGTAGAAGGCTCCTTGTCCCTGGTGATTTTCCATCCTCCTTTGAGGGCCAGCCCTTGAGCAGTGTATTATCAGTGACAAGGCACAGTGGTTGTGGATAATGGGGCCAATTTTGCTCTCAGGCAACCCTGGTGACTTCATTGTCTGGTCTATCTGATGAGAGGGTACAAGCTGGTGGAATGACTCATCAAGAAAGAAAAAAAGAAATAGGAAAAAAAAAAAAGCAAAGGCAGCCAAGTAAAGACACAAGGCTGTCTCCCAAGGATAATTTAAATAGCAAGAGAGCTTGAAATTGCAACAGGGAGCCAGAAATCTCTGCAGAGTGAGGGTCAGCACAGAGCTGGGACCCACAGTGTAGAGCCCAGGGGTTAGTTGGGTTTGGCATTTGAGGAGGGTTTGCATCTTCTTGTTTTTTGCTTTTGTGTTAATAAAGACAGTCTCTTCTTTCTTCCTAAATATCTGATTTCTTCTCTTCTCTCTGAACACCCAGGCCAAGAGACCAGGTTGGACAGGGCTGGGAGCAACCTGGGGTAGTGGCAGATGTCCCTGCCCATGGCAGGGAGTGGAACTTTAATGTCCCTTCCAACCCAAACCATTCTATGATCCCATCCAATGATTCTGTTTTGTCTTTACTTCATTCCCAGAAACCCAGAAGGCCCCAGAGAAGGTGAGGATCCCTCCTGCAAACCCCTGCTGACAAAGAGTCCCAGTTCTGGAAGCATTTAAATAGATACATCAGTCACATGGAGAGGAATAAAATGGCTCACAGCCAAATCAGATGAGCCAGGCATTTAAATTCCCAGTGCTTCCAGTCTCCTGCCCAGGGAATGTGGGTCCAGCTCCTTTTCCAGAGTTATGTGGGAGAAGCAGCCCAGGAGAAACTGTTCTACGTGTCTCTGAGAACATTTTCAAATGCCTTTAGCCAGAGCTGGCTGGGAGTTGTCTGGTCACTGAACTCAGCAAAAAAAATTAGAGAGAAAAACTGCAATATTTTCCCCCCAAGACTGGGAAAAATCCTGCAAATCTTACATTTCCTCAGCTCATCCCACTGCATCTATTTACTCATGAAGGTCTGAAAGAACATGAGTAAAGGCCTGGAAAATTACACTGAAAAAGAATCAGAGCAATTAAGCATCAGGAGAGCCAATACCACAAGAAACAGCAACAACAAAAAAATACTTGTGGGCATTTAGGCTGATTCAAATTAATTTTTCAATTTCTGATAAAGGTTCCCGAGCTAAAAGTTTGTAACGTCACCTCAAGCCCACTTGAAAATTTTACAGCCCCTTTATAAAATCCTCAGGATGAAGATATTTAATGGGATTAGAAGTCAGAACATAGACAACAGTGCTGAAAGATCAACACCAGAACATGCACAGCCTGAAGTATCCGAGGAGTCGTGCTCTAATGTACGAGCTGCTCGAGAACACACTGCTGGGATTCTGCACTGACTTAGATAATGTTCTGATTGTGGCTTGAAGTCAGTAATAACAAGCCATATGTTCACTTTTTTTTCTGAAAAAATATTCTTTATTAATTCTATCAATAGTTACCCCATGAATTTTAAGGCAAAAAGCATATAATTTGTGCCTATGGCATTTGAATAAATTCCAGTTTACTTTAAAGGTCAGATAATGCTATAAGGTCCCTTTAGAATATTTCTTACCATGAATCTATTGGATGCAACTCCAAACTTTATTCCATTTATTATTTTATGCAGCAAACAGTAATGGATACACAAATCTGCTTTGATTTAACTTGAAAAGAGATTTGCTTCTACAGAATGCTCCTCATAAAGGACAAAAAATAATACATGAAACCCTCATCTCCTGCCAACCCAAACCCTTATCCATTGGGTCTAGATGGAATATCTCAATTAATGAAGCTGAAAGTCCAGCTGTCAATTACTTTGGCTGTCAAATACAGAAATCAACCTAAAGGATGAAGAAGATCTCTCCCAGCATCACCCAAGCATTTGGATTGGCTTTGGCCATGCTGCCACTTTGGGAACATCAAACCACGAGAGTCCCCGAAGAAGATTTTTCAACATCTCCTTCCAATCAATTTATGTTGAGGGAAGACCTAGTTAAGCGGTTTGACATATTTTATCTCGTTCTCAAACCAAAGTTCTGCTACAGATAACTCAGTTTGAAGCTCAGTCCCTTCATTTAGGAAAAAAAAAAAACCCAACAGCAACTACAAAACCCAAATAAAATTGCAGCACTTGGTGATAAACTCTCTCTAATCACCAAGGACACTTACTGTTTGAAAAATCTTGCATTCCCAAAGTAACGACCCGTGTAGGACAGAAAGCCAATGTTCCCATTGCATAAGGCAATGCTTAACAAATAATAATAGTTATTACTAAGTCTTATGCACCACTGCACTTCCTAATACTGCCTTGGAGTGAAAAGGACAAGATGATGTTACAAGAGAAGCTCTTCCCAGGCTATTGCCTGCTCTAATGGAATCCCCCAAATCCAGAAATATCAGCCAAACCCTTGTTTGGGGATGTTTCCTATTTGTTTGTCACTAAATTAATTTGGAAGTTGTTGTGGAGAAGTAACCCCTCACGTAAATCTGGTTCACACAGTGCACCCTGTGCCAAGGAGGATTGTCCCATGGGACCCTCCCCTTCATTCCAAATCTTCAAGGACAAGGAGAGTGAGGCAAGATGAGGGAAGCAGAGCTCTGTTCATTAATTGTTCCATGATTACATTGCAGCCCTCACATTTGTTTGAGCACACAGGGGTTGATTTTGTTAAGATGGCACCTAATTATTGTGACAGTATAACCACTGCAGGAGCCTGTGAACAGGCAGGACACTCACCAGGAAAAACGAGGACGTAAAAATTGGAATTGAAAATTTGTAGACTCGACTTGCTTTGATTACAGGAAATGGTTGATTCCTCATCAGGAAGAGGAAAAAAAATTGAAGGGAAAAAAATAAGACCAGAGCCTTCTGGATAAAGACTTAAATGAGGAGGTAGTAGCTCCTTCCTCCTTCCCAGATGGAAAAGAGATGCTCTAAGTGACAGAGCAAATGAAGGAATTGGGACAAAGATCTTAATTCAGAGCCATTGTGCCAGGAAAAGGGATTTGCTACTCAGCTGTTTAAAGATTCCCCGTTTGCAAACAGTACAAAACACTCCACAGCTGCAAATCCAGTTTGAGTGTCCACAGAAGTTCTGCCCTTAGGACTTCTTTATGCCTTCCTTTGTAGGAGAATTGCAAAAGAGTCCTTTAGCAAGAAGGTATTAATATCCTAAAAATTAGAGATGCAGGGGCAGTAAAATATACAGAGCAAGTGGATAACCCCCAGTAAAACACAAGGAAAAGTGGGATAGGAAACAGTCAATGGTCTCCCCTTAGTCTTCCCCGAATGTCTGAGCCATGGGATTGGCTTTCCACTCTTCCACTTTTCCCCCACAATGCCCATCTAATTAGAATCTGCCTCTCTAGCACAGGGAAAAAAATCTATTTTGATCATTAATTTGCCATTTTATCCCAGACATCCCTTAACCAAAAGACAGGGCGAAGGCAGAGCGTCAGAGATTATCACCAACACACAAGCGTTCGTAATTTACAGGACAGCAAAGACATTTCATTTCATTTTACTTAAATTCCTCCCCAAGTACCCAGGATGCATCAAACCAAAGGCATCTGTTGTATCAGCACAGACATTTGGTTATTGAACTGTCGGGTACCTTTTAAGAGAAAGCAGATTGTGGGGCTACTGCAAAGCCTGTGGGAACCCCATGGAAAGCCAGGATTGTGGGGCTATTGCAACCCATGGAAAACCAGGATTGTGGGGCTATTGCAACCCATGGAAAACCAGGATTGTGGAGCTATTGCAACCCATGGAAAGCAACGATTGTGGGACTATTGCAACCCATGGAAAACCAGGATTGCGGGGCTATTGCAACCCATGGAAAACCAGGATTGTGGGGTTATGGCATAGCCTGTCAGCAGCCCATGGAAAGCCAGCAGTGCTCCAGTTCCAGCACAGAACGTCCCTGGTCCTGAGCAGCACCGAGTGGCTCCTGCAGAGTGTCTCTGCCAGAGCTGACACACACACACAGGGACAGGCAGCAGAGGGGCAACAATCGGCTGCAATTCCGAGGGATTGGAGTGACACTGTGGAAGTCACGGAGAGCTGGAGCGGGACGTGTCACCCCGGAGTGACAGCGACGGTAACGAGGGCTGAGAGCCAGTGCTGGGGATGCAAATGCAAAGAGCCACGAGCTTGGCAGGGCGAGGAGGAGCTCCAAGGTCAAATAAACATCATAAAACATTGCCTAAGCTGTCAATTAAAGAACAAACAAGCTCATCATAATTATACAAGATAATTGTTATCTGCTGGCTGTTAATTAGATACATTTTATCAGAGCTGTTGTCGCTGAATGGAGAGGAAAACTGGTCAAAGACAGTTTTTTAATTGTAATGGTTTCATAAACCAGTTTTGTTCTTCCTTCAGATGAGACTTATTTTCCCTGGGTATGTTTTCTCCTTCTAAAAAGCTTTACATTTTCAAAATAAAATTACCCTACTGTGTAACTGAGCCTAACAAAGAAAATCATATGTAAAGAAAGACCTAAAAATAAAAAAGGTAACCAATATTTTCACTTTGCAATGGAAATAAAAAATAACTTTTCCCTATACAGTTTCAAAAATGCAATGTGCCATTTTATGAATTTTAATTTAAATGGAAATTTCTACACACTCTAAATGATCCATAAGGATCAGTGTGTAGGTCCTGAGCAATGCAGTAAATGGGAGATGGGGCCCATTTTTCTCTCCTGAAGGGTTTCACAGTTTGTCCAAGTGAGGGACAAAGGATGGTCCAAGAGTCCCACAGCCCCAGCATCCACTCCCTCCCCTGAGAGCAGGGATGTGAAACTATCTCAGAGGCACAAGGATGGAGTAAAAGCATGTCACAGTTCCGTTTAAAGTCTGATTAATAAAGTATTAAGTTGAAATGATAGCAAAGGGAGAAAGATCATTGCATGGTCACACACTGGCTCCCCTCCCATTCCAAGCCTCTCTCCATGCTGAATTCCTTTCCATCCTCACAATCCGCTCTTTATCTGCCCAGGAAACAGTTGCCTTAATGTATCACCTTCTGGGGAGAAAAGACAAATGTCCAATATTTATTCAATCGATACAAATATCTACACTATTTGTACTCCTGTACTGTTTGTACATCCAACATTGTTGGGGACTTCCCAACCCTGACCAGCAGCAATAAAAGGAGGGTCAGGAGTCCAGCAGAAACACCAGCCTGGTGATTCCAGGATGGATTCATTGGAAATCCATCACTTCTTTCCCAAGATAAAGAGCTCGGTATAATCCCTGTTGGTTTTTGCACCGGGAGAAAATACCAGAATTTTTTTTTTTTTGAGGAGAACAGTGGCACAAAGGTTTACCACACACAGCCTAAAATAGTGTGAGAAAGGAACTGACTTCAGCTTGAATAATAGTCATTAACTCAAAACACTGGAAAATGCATTCCTTGTAGGAACAGAGGCACTGGAGCCTTGCCCAGTCCCAAACAAAGAGTAGCAGTTCACAGCTGTGGGGGACACACTGATCTAAGGTCTGAAATGTACTTGTGGTCTGCAGCAAACTTGGGGATTCCAGGGACATTTCGGGTTGCATTTAGTCCTGTGCTTGATAATGACATTTTTCTGAAGTTGTTTTATTCATCTCTTTTATCACCTCAGCTGGAAGAGTTGCAGGAATCAGCTTTATACTGAAAAAAAAATAAGAATTAAGAACTTCCAGAGTTATATATGCATGAAAGAGTAAATGCACTCACAGACTATTTCGAGCAGTGGGGAGTGTTTTCGTGGCAAAGAGTGTTGTGGAGGTATTCCAAAAATTACTCCTCCAGTGCAGTGACAAAGTTCAATGTGACTCATGTGTGCAGGTAATTGATATTATTAACACAAACAGAAAATTTGAGGTCACTACTGGCAAGCAGCATAAAAATCAGGTTTGTTTTCTATGAACACCGAAAAGGAATTACAAGAGAGGAAAACTGAGCAAAGTTCAAGTTAAATATTGAATATATACATGTATATTTAATATTAATCTAACAATGCCTCATTCATAGCTTATGCAACCCAAATGGACCACAGGTTGAAGACATTTCCTCTTGTTTAACGAGTTAGAAATTATAACACAATGTCCTTTTTTCCTTCCTTCCTACACTAAAACCCTGTGTTACTGGTGGGCAGGAGATCCAGCCCGTTCTCAGGTGAGGAACTGAGACTTTTCATATGTGCAGAGTTAAGGAACTCAGAAAAACTGGAGAAGGACTTGGAGCAGAGGCTGTAAATCCTTTGAACTGTGCAGAACCAGACCTAAAGCTTAAGTGAAGCTAATGGCATGATCCAAAGATTATTGCAAGCAATAAGAACCTCTCTCCTGCTGGATATTGAGAGATTTTGCATCAGCAAGATGAGAAGCAGCCAGATATTCAGATTTAAAAAATAATCTAGACAGGAGGGAGCAGAGATAAGAGCCAGCAGAGCCTGTTACCCCTTTGGATTCTTCACGAGTTTGGTCTAAGAAAGAATTGCTCCTTCACACTTGGGCTTCCTGCCAAAGAGGCTTTTCATGGATACTTGAGAAAAGAGGTGGCAGGGATCCATCACAAGTCACCTGGATCAGCTCTGGGATGTGTCATTGCTAACAAGGCTGGACAGAGGCATTTACACAACGTGCCACAAGAACGGAGGAAACAAAGCAACATTCCTTGGTGCTTCTGCCTCCCCTCCTCTGAACCTGAATTCTGTTCCTGACCATCAAATCTTCCAAAAGTAACACATAAAGATGCCCTTTTACCCTATCCCAGTGCCAATCAAATTAAAAAAAAAAAAATCACATCAACAACAAAAAAAATTGATTTCATTGCAAATAGGAATTTTTCATTTTTTTTACTGTGATTTCCTTTTACTTCTTATTTTACAACAGAAGACTGGAGTTCAAAAGACCAATGGATTGACGAAGTGCTAGATGGATTTGTAAAAAAATTGAGTCATTTCAATTCTTCTCCTTCTCCACAAACTCAAGCCAAGCAAATTCCATCTTCTCCATAAGAAATGGGCAGGTTTGGTCCTGGAAATCTCTCCGGCCCCTCTCTGTCAGGCAACACTCCCCATGTTCCTTCTGTCCCTTCTCCACAGGGAATGGCACATTCCATGGAGATGGGGATACTCTCTCAGGAGGGTGTTTTGCAGCAAAAAATACTTGGAGGGCCAATCCAGAAGACATTCTGCCTTTTCATATCACAGTTGGGATAATCCAGGCACTGGAATCCCATTCTTTACCTGAGGGGACCCTCAGGTGTTTTAACAGCGACAGTTTCTTTTTCTCCTCCTATTTCAAACTGCTTAAAGGCCTTGTCTTTGTCCCACCCAAGAAAACACCAGTTGTTCTGCTGTCCTGGAAACACCTCCATGTGCCAGATCGGTGGCAATTCTGCAGCTGTAATTTGGGGCAGAGGTGAGCTCACAGTGGCATTTACAGAGGGGAAGGTGCAGCTGGAACCAGCAGCTCTGAAGGTGATCAGGGCAATCAATAGCACACACAAGATGCCATCTTACACTGCAACAATGAAAAATCACTTATTTAGTGTAGATGGAAACCCTTCTGGCCTAAGCAGTATAAATGTTGCTGCTTTTCTGCTAATTCAGCGGCAGCGAATTTTTCACACGTACGTGACACACACGGGGAATATCAAACCTGATTTATTGTGTGCCTGGAACCTGGAGCATCATACTGGGTGTTCCATACCTGGGTGTTTCATACCCAGCACCTGCTGGTGGTGAATAAAACTCCCAAGTGGCTCAACTTCTTGCCAGGGGCAATGGATGGAAAGCTCCTTCTTGTCTTCTCAAAGTGGGATTGTTGCAGGTTAAGCCTTGCACAGAGTATTTTAGTCCACCTGCGTTCACTTTTTCCCCCTGGATGTTTAACCTAACACCTACCTCATGCTGCACTCGTGATGATTTCATTCACTGCCCTGCCGTTCCTGTGCACTGGTGGCCCTCGGTGTGACCTTCAGCAGGGCCAGGCTGCAATTAGGGAATTGCTGTGATTCCCGAGTCCAGTTTTGCTGCAGGACCGTGGCAGTGACCCGCAGGAGGACAGGCTGAGCACAGGGTGACTCAACTCCTCTCTGCACTTTACAGACTAAAGTTTACAGACTTAACTGAGCAGTTGTATAAACCAGAAGAATTGAGTGCCTTGTACAATAGATATTGTTTAGTCTGTTGCACTGATTTATGTTCAAGTGGGATAAAAAAAAAATAAAAATCTACATTTTGTCTTCTCTATTAGAGCGTCCTGAATTCTGCCAAGAACTACTTCTTGGAATAAAAATGAACATTTGTTCTCATGTTTGCAATTCTTTTTATTCCTTTCACTAACAAATCATCTGACTATTTTATTTAATTTTTCTGGTTCTATTTTTAGGGACGTTGACAGAAAATTCAAATCATGTAAATATTTCTCTGACTCTTCTCCTCATTTCCCTCATTATATTTCCTTTGGGAAGGATTTGTCTTATTGTCTTTATGACTCTTTCTCCATTTCTTCATAAAAGCTACAATTAAGCAGGCACAGAATAATAAAAAAGGCAAGAAATCAAACCCAAAAACCCCCATATGGCTAAAATTGAGAACTAAAAGCCATAAACCAGAGAGATGTGAAGGGCTCCTGACCAGACCAGTGACTTCAGCATTTTTGTGTGAACTAAAGAATCCAGCAGAGGAAAAAAACTCAGGAAATTTAGACGTGGGAAACCCAAAAGCAGAAAAGGGATAAAGCTTTTGAATCAAGGATTTAACACACCCAGTCCATCCAGTTCTTCTCCCTCTTCCTCACCCAGAGCCGAGGCCCACTCAGATTTCCTGAATGTGAACATTATTATTATTATCAAGAACCATTTTCAGTGAGGGTTTCCTGGCACTCACAGGAATGAGTCCGAAATTAAGGAATTAAGTGACAGAAAACTCCAGATCTCTCCCCTGCCAGATCTCAGTCCCTTCATTAAAAGAGTTCACTGTGTAGAATCTACACAAGATTTTTATATGTCAAGTTGTGTTAAAGTATCTGCCTCAAAACACAATGCAAAGTATATAAATAAGTAGCTTTATAAATACGTATTTCTTTTATTTGTAATGAAGAGGAAGAAGCAACAACCAACTTGGGTGTGCTGCTACAAACCAGATATTTAAATTAATTAATTTTCTAAATCCAGCCTCCAGGAAAATCACAGAATAACCTGGCAACAACTTCTGGATGATCCATTGCTTTGGAGATGGATTCAAGGTGCAAAACTGGTACTTGGGTCATCATTTCTGAAAAGCACATGAGGCACTCAGAGCTCAGGGCCTGATTTAGGGGCTCCCAGGTGGGAAGATAATTCAGCTGCTCCCCTGATCTCTCAGCCCCTCTGAGCTGGGTACATTTATCCGGGGAATTCCTGTGTAGATTAATGCGCTCCTCATTGCAACTGAGCCTTTTTTGAGAGATAAAGGCAGGTTGGAACTTCGTACAACCTCATCACTTGAGTTTTCTCCCGAAGTTTATCCCAAATAAAAAAAAGTAGATATTTTTTCTGAGTCAGAGCCAAACCTGGGGTGAGTGACAAGAACTGTGTGACTACACGGGGGAATTGCTTTCTGAACAAGACCCACTTTCCCCACTATTCCTGAAGGAACAAAGACATGCAGGAGCACATTTCTTTGTGCCGCTGCCAAACAGTGGAAATTTATCATCATAATTAAAGAAACAAATTGCCAAAAACAAATATTATTTGCAGATGGATTTCTGTCTTCTGTGCAAATGCTCTGTTTACATTTCAAAAGAGTTAAAAAAATCAGATTAGATGTTTGAAAAAGCCCCAGGCCAACCATTAGGAGAGATAGTGGAGCTCTGAACTTTCCCCTGCAAAACACACCTGAAAGACTTTCTAATTTCTCAGCATGTTGACAGTATTTAAATTCCTGTCTTCCTGAAATACAGGCAAAGCTGAAGCTCCAGCCTCCAGAAAATAAAGTCTTGTTTAATAATGTGATGGGTGAATGTGTCCAGGAAATGTCACAGAATAAATCTGAGATAAGAAAGGAAGTCAGCTTTGTTTAATTTATCTCAGATGCCTCTAATTTCAGCAGTTTGAGGAAGCAAAGGAAAGCAAGTGCTTAGAAATGGAAGTGTCTGTTTAGCAGCAGAGCTACAAAGAACAAGGAGCACAATCCCAAATGTGTAACAAAACCCAACAACACACGACCTGAGTCCTCTGGCTGCCCTGCACACAAACCTCTCCTGCTTCAGCCACAAGTACATGGTTATTTCTCATTTATTACATTATTAATTCTCATTTCTTATAGGACTATTGCTCAGGAACGGGGCTGTGCACAGAACACTGCAGGTTGCATCCACCCCTCCTGTCCAGTGCCAGAAATTCCTGCCTCTCCTTGTCTTTCAGGCAACAGATCCCTACAGTCCATCTGCTGAGGGAACAGAACGTTGGGAGAGGAGATTTGCAGGGACCAACCCCAGCCGTGGGGAGGCACAGATCCCGACCCACTGAAATAATGCTGGAGATTGAGATGTGGGGAATGGGCAGCAATTCTGGTGATGAACATATGGAATACATGGGGAAACAGAAGCATTTCATAGGAAGGAAGGGTAATTTGGGGTGGGAATAACCATGGGAAATTGAGACTGCAGTCTTTTGCTGGGACAACCAACCTTCTGCTCAGGCAGTGCCCCCTCAGCAGAGCTGCACTCTCGCTGTGGGTCTCTCCCCTGTGGGTCTCACACACAGTTTGAGGAGGGCTCGATGCCACCACAGCACCAGAGGTGCCACCCGCAGGGTGTCCCTGAGCCGGTCACCTCCTACAGATGAGCCTCCCAGATGGCTGAGCAGATGCTGCCTGGCAGAGTCCTTCAGAGACATGACCAGCCATGAAAACATGCCCAACAGTGACCAAGAATATTTAAGAGATTAAATATAAAACTTGCCCAAGTCCTGTGGGTAAAGGAAAGCTCCTTTTAATTTTTTTTTTTGGCAGATTCTCCCTGGATATTGTAAAGATGCCACTTGTGCCACTCTGACCTTCCTCACTGCTCTGCACTGGGGCTTCATTTCTCTACAGCACCAGATGCTGCTCTGACTACAAAGTCACATTGCTTTTGAGTAAGCCACACTTATTTTGGGTGGGGGTGGACAAAAAAATCTGTCAGATGAAAAGATAAGTGGGAACTAAGAGAAAAATACTTATCTATTGAAACAAAACAGGGTAAAAAATAAAGATCTCTCAGCTAAGCTCTGCCCCTCTAGAGATTTAAAGAATGTGCTGTTTGTGTTTAGCACTCCACAATTGCCCATTTTCTAAAGAATAATGCAGTTTCAAGCCTTTTCCCCACTCACAGCTTTCCTCTAATCTCTTTTTTTCTGAGTCTCCAACCTTAATGGCTGTGGGAGCCCAGAGGTGATGCTGCATGTTAATGAGACAGGAACTCCTGCAGCCCTGGACCAGCAGGACCCAATTCCATCCATCCAGGAGCAGCTGACAGGTGTCTCATCAGGCACTGGGTAATTCCAGTTGTCCAGCCATCAGTGAGTCATTCAGAGGCAATATTCCCTTATTTTAACCTGTGGGGCTGCTTCATCACGACCTTAAAAGTAGCCACAAATATGATGATGAAGATACAAACAGTAGAAAAGCAACAGCAAATGAGAACAGTCTTTCCAGAAGATTACTTGGAGAGGAAGGAGGCAAAAAAAGATCTTTAAAGCAGCAGCATCTTTCCCTTATAAATAAATCAATTGCAGCAAGATGCTTTGCTCTCCCATAGCACCCAATATCTGGTTAAAAAAAAAATTACCAGAAAGTTTTCACAACAGCCCTCGAGAAAGGAAACATCACCTTCTTCACATGGATGAAGAAACAAAGAGGGTGAGGGATGGTGTCCTTGGGATCACTCAGAACAGGACAAAGACTAAAGAAAAACACCCCGAGTGTGGCTTGTTCAGCACTGGGGGAGTTCTTGGAATCATGAGATAGTTGCACATGTTATGATCACAGAGCATCACATGGGGTAAAGGAGGGGATGGGAAAGTCTCAGTGCTTCCCACAAACCCCCCCCACAGTAATGAGCCTGTGGAAGGAGCTTTCCCAGAAGACTTCTTCCCACAGCACTTATTGGAGAGGGTGGGACATCAAACCTCAAAATATGCAGCTTGACCTGACATACTTGTTTTTGCACAGCCAGACAAGGCAGCTGCCTGCTAAAGGCATCCTGTTACTGCCATGCAGTTCCAGGAGTTTATTTGGAGGGTTTTCTTAGCCAGCTATCTCCATACCAATCTTCCAGAGCCTTGTTAAGGGAGGAGAACTGGGGCAAGGGAGCTTTCCAAAGGCAGGAAAACCCCCCAAGGCCTGATTAGTGGAAGACATTTCATGCCCCATGTGGTTTCTTCCTCTGTGGGAAGCCAGGAATGCGGCTGCCTTATGCACCAAAAGTCGAGTCCTGGGGGCCAGGTAAATCTGTGTTTATCCTGTGTTTGACCCGACACCCTCTCCCAGGAAACAGGTCACTGACCCTGCCCAGGGCACTTACAGCTACAGCATCTTTATGGTCCCTTCCAACCCAAACCATTCCATGATTCTGTGACCCTCAGTCTTCTCTGCCCTCAAGAAGCTGCTTCACTGCCCTGAAATGCTGTAAGAACAGCAGAGGTAGAGCCCATTCAGGATGAGAAAGCATCAATCAGTCATTTTTTTCCTGAACTTTGTGAACAGTCCTGCAGTCGCCCAAGGTAGGTCACAAAACACCTCTTTCTCAAAGCAAATGAAATGAGGAAATTCCTCATTTCTTTCTTGAGTAATGATACCAATAAATGCTACCACCACCGCGCACTAAATCAGCACAACCCTTCATGGCTCATGTGTCTTGAAAGTGTTTATTGAACCTGTTTTGAACTGAAGAGGTCTGCAGCACCCCAGTGAAAAAGAAAGGAGAGAGAAGAGGTAGAGAGACCAAACAGATCCAACTCAGCCTAACAAATAGCTGCTCTAATCTCCTAATGACGGGAAAAAAATCGCTGCAGAAACTTTTCTTGCTCCTTATTTTGGCTCCCAATAAGAGCCAGAAACTCTGAGAGAGAAGGAAGTGTTTATCTGAATGCACGATTTCTAAAAGCCCAGCCAAGTGCTTAAGAGCGGCGAGGCAACTTCAGCCTCCAGAGAAATAACCTTCAAATCTCAATTTGACAAACAATATCAAAAACTATCAGGGAAGGCAGAGATCTCGCTGACTGCAGTGTTTCCATTCCCTTCTCAGCAGTGTGACCTCATCACAGTCGCACTCGCACAGAATCCTATTACTGCTGCCTCAGCTGCAGAGCTGCAAGACAAAGGAAGGTTACAGACATCCCTCCCCTCTGTGCCTTGCTAATCAATAGTTTTTATCTAATTTCTTTGCTTCAAGATACAGGAAAACAAGGTGCTGCATTTGAAATGGAAGGCTGGGAATAACTGAGCTTTGTGGAAATCAATACAAAATAGAATAGCTGACAATGTCATCCTGCTGAAATACTATGAAGACAGATTCGAAGTTCCTCTAATTATCTGGATGTTTGTATTTTTAAACACTGACTTAATGTCTGCAGAAAAAAAAATTGGCTTTATTTAATAGCCATTGTGGTTTCAGAACTTTTTGTGCTACTGGTTAGTCTGCTCAGTCTCCTTTTATTTCCAGTCTGGATGAAAGTTTCCGTTTTGGTGTCAATTTAGGACTCAGCATGGAGTGGCTCTGCTGTCTTGCTGCATTTAGGTGGATAATTTGTACGTGGCAACATAGTGGGCTGAGCCCTGGCTGGCAGAGATCAGCACAGCCCAGGTGATGGACACAAGTTATTGCAGTGGACATAGTTTTTTACATTCATCTAAATGTTGGGTCATTTTTAATAACCTCACATTACTCAGTTTCCTCACATTAGCAAGGAAGAAACGTGAAAGCCCAGCACTACTTAAACTAGAGCCAGGAGCATTAAGCAATCCCCTAAAAGTTCAAGAGTGAACCCACAGATCCTGAACTCGGAAGAGGGCAAGAAGCCAGAGCTGAGATGTAAAACCATGTTAATTGTGAAATGGAAGTGTCAATATTACCCTCCCCAGCCTCTTCCTGGGCACTGAAAGGCTTCTCCAAACTAAAGCACACAGGACAGAACTGAAATGAAGGCTCAGCCCCCTCCACTGCCCTTAGTCCCTCCCCAGAGTCTTTCACTCAGGTACCAGCTCCAGGAGAACCCCTCTCCTTTCCCTTCCCAGACTCTAACAGTGCTCCTGTGGAAAGGCATTAATTCCTTGCACTCCTGCAGTGAGTCACTGCATCCTGCCCTGCCCCAGGAGGGAGTGAACACTTTCCCAACAGCCCCCCAGCCAAATCAGGGTGCACTTCCATGTGCCCCCCGAGGGTTCCAACATTTTACATCCCAAATACAAACGAGCCAAGGTCCAAAGGGACCTTGGAGCTGTACATGTCACCCAGACTGTGCCCAGCAAAACGCCCTTCAACTGCCTCCCAACCAAGGGGCTTCAAGGCCAATAAGACAAAATTTCCAAAGTGTCTCCAGTGCTCCCACTGAATGTCTGCATCAGTCTTGGCAAGGCTGAGAAGCATGGCACCTACCACACATCCAGGCTACTCTGGGATTCTAGACTGAGCTATTCCTTTACCTGCTTCCCCTAAAATCCAGGGTTATCTCAGTGTGCACCTGCCATGGTGGCCAGTGCTTCTTGTTAAAGGTGGAGGAGTCCAGTCCCCTTCATGCAACTGCTTTGTGGTTGGCTAAGCCAAGATATGGATCCAATTCCCTTCTGTTCTTGAAGGGATTCAAACCCACTTTCCTGGACACCTGCCTCTCTCTGAGGGCAGTATCCTCATCCCTGGGCTGCTCCAGAGAAAGAATCATTCCCCTTGCCTGAAATGAGGAGCACAAGTCCTACCTTATAAGCAGAAAACCAGGGACTGGAGTCCTTCGCTTTAAATCAGGGCTCCAGGCAGCTAATCCCCCAAGGAAAAAAGATGGAGCCACCAGTGCTGAGTCAGGCACCTGGAGCAGGGTGGGGCTGATCCTGCTCTGAGCAGCTTTAAGCAGCTCCCTCCCAGCACGACACCTGTGCCCTCTGTGGATCCCACCAAGGGAAGGCACCTGGAGCTCTTTGGCATCCCACCATCCCCTGGGTCCTGGGCTCAGGTGGGCTCAGTGTCCCCTGGCAGCATTTTGGGTCTCAAGCTGCTGTTGGAACAGCACCATCTTGGACTTCAGCTGAAGGAGTTGGGAAATCAAGGGAGTGCACAAATCCCTCTGTTGCAAAAAGTAGTTCTGGTGTAGGAACTGGAACTGCTTCACAGCTGAAGCTCCTCAGCTACAGCAAAAAATATTTCTCTGTAAACCATAAGTTTTAATTTTTGTATAATTATGTGTAATTATTATGGTTGGCAGAGAGCATCCATAACCTCCCAAAAGTGCAGTGCAAGCACCAACCACTCCATGATGTTACTCCACTGCAGCTTGTGATCTTATTTTGGAATGCCCTGAGTTGGGGCTGGAAGAGTTTGTTCTAATTCAAGAATTGAGCTCTAACAAACACTAAAGTTCACTCAGAATTACGGTTTAATGAAGAAAACATTTCTTCTGTAATGAACTTTCATAACTCTGTCACTAGCCAGGCTTTTAAATAAAAATATAATGTTAATATAATGGGGGTTTTCTCACTAATAATTTCCCTCACTCTCACTTCTTTGGGTCACAGCAAAGTTGGAAGAGGACATTGTACAGTGCAAGAGTGAAGAAAGACAGACAGACAGGTAGACAGATAATGACCCAAAAGGCCAAATGTGAGCTGCATCAAAGGCAAAAACTGCCTTAAAATCCCTGGTTCTACAGTTCCTTGGCTATCATCTCAATGCTAACCTGGCAGGAAGCTCAGCTGCTTATCCAGGGAAAACTACCAACGCAAGCAATTCTTATTTTCTAGACAAACAGTAAATTCAATTTAAATTTGGTAAAGTTTCAGATGGAAAAAAGGGAGACATTTTTCAAAACGTCAAAACATTTCATGTTGACATTTTTTATTTAAAATGTTTGTTTCAGAAATGCCAGGTTTCATTCTGACATTTTCTCAATCGAATATTTGGGTTTTTTTTTTTCTGAATTGGCATTTTTCATGTAAAAGTTCAGGTAATGTTGAAAAAATGAACCCCCTTTAAGACAAGTTAAGTAGCTCAAAACCAAAGTGAAATATTTCAGTTCAGGTCAAATAAAATATTCCTCATTGATCAAATAGAATTTTACCGTTTTCCTGGAAAGATCACTTTTGTTTGAACTCACAACAGTTTTTCACTATTTTTTTTATTCATAAAAGAAAGTGTTGCCTAAATGTATAAACATCATATTGATGTTTAATAGATTTCTTGGGTGTTCATAAATCTTATGGTCAGGCTCACAAATGGGTTCTTGCATCTTAATAAATCGTGGTGAATCAAAATGATTCCAGGCCCATCCCAAGCATGAGATAAAACACCTAACTTCAGTTCCTTTAGATAATTTTTAGACCAATGGGCTAAAAATTTTGGCTGAAGATCATCCACCAGCAGAGGGTTCAATTCACACGAATATTTGGGATTTGCTCTTGGCCGGGGAACAGCCACGATTTTTTATTTATGAAGCTTTATTAAAACTTAGGAAAGGAGCCTAAATAATTTTTTTCTTCCTGAAACAACATCAGCCAAACAAAATTCTGAGCTGGAGACCTGGAGATGGATTAGATCAATTAGCAGATGAGCTGAGACAATGCTCCGTTTCGTCGCTGAATGTTGAGTTTCTGCAGCTACAGCAAGTTTGAGATCAGTGAAATATTTCCTATGCATTGTGTGTGATTTATTCTATATCAGGGTGTGTTAGGAACTGGCTGCAGCAATCCAGGAGCTGTTGGTGGGGATCATGGAGATGTTGCCCTCTATGGAGAGCAGATCAAGTTGCAGATGTTTGGAAAAGGTCGATCTTAACATCTCGTCTGGAAATGGGGGGTGGGAGGGTGAGGGGAGCCAGAAAATAGGAGGTCAAACATCTTGAATCACCGGAGGAGTATTACAATAAACCACTAAATCTATTTTTATAAGCATCTAAGTGGAAAAAAAAAGAAGATGAGGCTGAAATTTAACCCGATCCAGGGATTTGTCAGCATCAAAGAAGGAGGTCCAACTGTTTTCCTCCTTCTCTGCATTCCCTTTACAGTTGGTCCATGTCTTACTGATGAACCAGCTCTGATCCAGATAAGGAAAATGTTGCAGATTCAATATTTATTGATATTAATAACTTGTTTCATATGGCCTCTCCAAGGTAAATGAGGAAAACATAGTCTAGGTCAATAAAATTAATTAAAAACTGGTCACAAAGTCTTCTGTAGGTGCTGGTGATCAGTGGCTCACTGGGACGATGTGTGTGACATTTCCACTCTGGATTTTAGTGATGAGAACACACCAAAAAATGCTGCAGATACAGGAGAATTTAAAAGGATTTTGACAATCTGGTGAAATGGAATTAACAAATTAATTCATCAAGGACAGGCAGAAGGTTCTACAGGGAGAACAGCTGGTTACACAGAGAGGAGACTCAGTGTGGGACCAAACAATCATCCCGGTATTCCCAGGCAGCACAAGCTGAACAAGAGTCACCAACATAACAGGAGGTTTTGAAAGGTGGAATCACCTCTGGGACATGGGAGGCAAACCTTCAGACCTACTGAGCCCTGCAGCCAGTGTGGCACTTCTAAAAGGACATGGACACCCAAAGAGAATACAGAGGAGCTCAAGAAGAGAACCACAATTTAGATGCAGGAGGAAATATTGATGGACCGTGGAGAGGATGGGATGGGAGGAAGATCCAAGAGCAGCCTACACAAAGGTAGATGCCTAGAAGATAAACCGTTCCTCATGTCCGTGTTTAGCAGGATGAGAAGTAAATTGCAGCAAGGAATGTTTCACATGAATGTGAACTATTATTAATTAATTATCATTACTAATTTATTAGTACTATGCAGCATGTCTGCCAACATTCCATTAAACACTGCCAGGCCGTGGGTACTTATGGTGAGTTACCACTCACGAAGTCCTCCCCACTGACCAATTCTGGCCATCAGCCAGCTGGGCTTGTCTCTCCTTCATTTACAAGTTGTCCCACTTGCCCAGAGCCATTGGGAAGGCATCCTACATGTTTAATGTTGGCCTAGCAGCTGTAGGTCCCTTTGGCTGTCTATTTACTGAAGGAGAAGAGGAGACATGACAGCTGCAAAACTCTCCAGTAGTTTGATGGAATTATTTGGGTGCGTCTTGGCCAAGGGGAGCAGCACAAGTGGCTCTGCTGCAGCACTGGAGCAATGGGAGCACTTCCCAACTGCAACTTGATGGATTACAGCGAACAGATATTCATTTTAATGAGCGGGGAATCTCAATAGAGTTCGGGTTTATTTTTCCAAAGAATGTTAGTTAAATAAAAACTGGTTATAAATATTGGGCCTAGTGCGTCCCCTGGAAGATGATCGACGAAGAGAGAGAAGTGACAAATCTTTGGGTTTGAGCAGAAATAGTTTGGGGACACTGTCAGAAGCTACTTAAGACTCGGTCTGATTTCATTAGTAGTTCTGAGCCTCCGTAAGAAGAAAAAGGAAAAAAAAAAGAAAAGCAAAATCCAGGGACTGCATTAACATTGTGACATATTATATAATTAACTTGTGGTAACTCTGACTCAAGAAGCCAAGGGGTTAAGAGCCTGTGCAGTGTAACAGAGAACTAGTTCTAGGATAACACAAACATTAGTCAGGATCAACATCTGTAAGGAACATCTGTTCCCGACACTGATTACTGGCACCTTTCTCCCACACACCATCCTATCCAGAAACAAGATACTCAAAGTGGGAAAATTTTTCATGTCCAATCTCTTTTCTGTGAAGAGGAAGAATCCAGCAGGAATGACGCATTCATTTTTAGTGGCTGTTCCATTTTAAATAAAACTTAAAGAGTTTAAAAAGGATCACTACAAATCTTTACAGGAAACCAGCCCCTTTTCTGTTTGAAGCCAGCTTTTGTTTCAAAGATTTTAAATGTTGGTTTAAAATGCACTTTTTTCAAAGCTCAAAGTAGAACATCAAAATGACACTCTCCAAAGAAATGAAAGCTTAAAAAAATCTCATGTCAGTGAAATTTTGAAGAAAACACATTTTCAGAATACCACAGAATTTAATTTCATTCATTTCCCATTCAAGGACTGCCAGGAAACCAAAGACTACCGTCTCTAAAAATACTGGAGAATTCTGTGTGGCTGTGATTCATGAAGGCAATACCCCCAGAGCTGTGGGCAGGCCTTGTCTCACCCAGTCTGGGACAAGGACAGGGATGAAATCCCCGTCTGAGCGAGTCAGCACAACTTCTTCTGGAATCAGTGGTGAGAAGCTCGTGGTGCAACACCAATTTATGGGGGGCACCTAAACCAGGTCAGAGCATCCTGTGTGACAATAGTGAGAATCCAGATCAGATTCACAGTATTCACAGTATAGATAAGGTTGGAAAAGACCTTGAAGATCATCTAGTCCAACCTATAATCCAACTAAACCCAACATCTACATCTAGATCATATCATTCAGCACCTCGTCCAGCCTCCCCTTGAACACCTCCAGGGATGGCGACTCAACCACCTCTGTGGGCAACCCATTCCACATCCGGATCACTCTTTCAGTGAAAAACCTTTTCCTAATATCAAGTCTAAACCTCCCCTGCCTTGGTGATGCCTCACACGAAGCATTCACGTGTCCACATAAACGAAGCAGCTTGAACGTGAGGAATCAGCCTCCAAAGGGATCACACAGCACCCGCCAAGACAAGCACGAGGAAGACAACACAGACATTGTAGAATGGATTCTCCTCACCACCTACCACGTGTGACCTGGAGGATCTTCTCCAGGGCACTTGCAAGGCCATCTGCTTTCTCTTCTGCTGTGTTTGCTTTTACTTGTTGCTCAAAGCGAAGATGTGTAGGTGGCTTTGATAGTTTTGCTTTCTGTAGCCCCAGAGACTTCGGCACAGAAATAAGATTTCACTTAGACACTGAAAAGACAGAAAATGTGTGAAAGATTGTAATGATGTTCTCAAGGTTGTTGGATTAATTTCCTGTTGCTATCACTGACAATGATTTATCCTGGTTGTTTCAATTCTGCTGGTAAACACGACGCACTGAGGTCAGCTCTGCCTCACTGTGCTGAGACAGGATTTTCTCATCTCTTACTTTCTCTCAGTGCTTTGTGGACCATGTTTTCAGCAATACGTGCAAGGAAAATAATCCTTGCTACTCAGACAAATACGTGTAGGTCACTTATTGTTCCCCCATAGTTCTCTGTTTTAACTGTTTAAACTCCTTAGACGTCACAATGGGAAGAAACCAGCTGGGGCACACGGAGCAGGATCACCAGGAATTAGTGACATGGATTCTTCTTAGTGTCATTTACTTGATGGAGTGAAAGGAGTAGGACTTTCCAAGCAACTCAAGACCCTGTCCTATGAATTTAGCAGCGGTACCATGGAATATGTGAAGTCAGTACTTGGGGTTCAACAGCATTTCAGAATTAAATGAAGTTATTTCTTTCTGTCTGCTGGGTGTTACTGGCAAAAGCAAAAGGAAGGAAAAGGTGTAGTGAACTGTGCTACAAAAATCCACCCTGAGAATGGAGTGGAGAAAAGAACAGCGATGGAGCAGGGAATGGCAGGGGTTGGCAGTGGAGCAGGACACTGGAACACAACACAGCAAAAATGTTGTTGTCCTGCTGCAGACTGACAGAATGGCCACAGCTCCTCCTGTGAAACAGTCAGTCCACCACTGCAATGAAGATTTATTTATCTGATACCCAAATTCTGTCATCAACAAGAACAAGGAGAAGTTAAATAATCCCTCTAAAGCCTTTTGGTGCTTTTGTCATCCACAGTATGAAAGCAGCTACTCACAAGTAAAACCTTCAATTAAAGTATTGATGTGATACAGGGGCAAGTGATTAAATTCATCAAAATAATTCAAAACAAGCTTTTTTCTTTAGTTTATGAACCAATTTTTCTTAAGTCCCTCATTCCTCCTGTGGTTGTAGTGCTACTCTCCTTCTGGTTCACTGTGTGAGCTAAAAGTGCCATGAGAAAATAAATTCCCTGTCCACAGCAATTCTGGGACACTCCTTCCTAGTCCTGAGCAAGTCAGTAAGATTTCTACCCTGTGTGATTGTGACTCTTTGTGGCACAGAATACCTGCAGTGTCTGTAAGCCCCAGGATGGAGTCTGGACTTCCTTGTCCCTGTCACCTCCAGTTGTGCCTTTCCCTGTAGGAAATCCCAGCTGGTGAAGGATCAATCTCCCAGGAAAACAAGCTGTTCACCCTGTCTCCTGCCTGGCTCTTCAGCTCATGGATCAGGCCAGGAGCTGACTCACTGAGGACATCCAAGAGGACACGGGGTGGAAGGAAAGTGGTGGAAATCCTTGGCACAGGAAAGGGGGAAGTCTGGCAAACCCATCCACTTGTGATGGGAGCTGGACCTGCAAGTCTTGGTATGTCCAAGGTCAGAAGAAAGGGAGAAGTTCCTCCCTCAACTTTTGCACCCAGAATCCAGGAGGGATCATTCTCTCTTTGGTGAATTCTAAATGATGTTTGGCCACCATTTAGACCTAATGCAATCAGCCAGATCTGCCAGCACTCCCAGCACAGGAATTTGCATGGAAGCTTAGTTGCCTGGGATTTTTTTACCAGGGAACATAATCAGCTCACTATATATTCTCCTTGTGTAACCATCTATCCATCATCTCCAATATGCACAGCTATAAAAGCACAAACCAGATCGTCATTGTTATTTTTTGAGAAAACATTTCTTTGTTCAAATGCAAAGCTTTGTCTCCTTCACTTGTACTGGGGTTTAGTTATTCTAAAATCTGACTTTATAAAAACCTTCTGCAAAAGCAGATAAAATGAAGGCTCTCTCTGTGTAGGAGTGATTAGTATTCTGTAGTGTCACAGTACATTTTCATACTGATTTTTGGTGTGTTTTTCCCCCATCAGAATAGTTCACTTGTGGGCTCTACAGATCTTAAAATAGACTGAAGAACACATTTTTCAAAAAAATCTGCACTTGGGCCCCTTAATTATCCAACTTTGTTTGCAACTTTGGAAGGAGGATTATTCATTTTAGGAGATAAAAACGTGAGTGACTCCACAAAATCAAACCTAACAGTGTCTGAAAATATTTGGTTCAGGTTTACTTTGGTTACTAGAGATGCACAAGTCCCGGGGAATGTAAACACTGCATGGTCTGATTGTTTCTGTACATGAGAGCACAGTGACTTCCCTTCCTGTTTTCCTTATGGATATTATGCACATAAGCAGCTGCCATTCCAATATCACTGATGTGCTCAGTGATGGGCTCGTGCTTAATTACCAAGGAGAGGAGAGACCTTAACGAGTTCCCCAGGCTGGGAAAGCTGGTTTAGGTTAACTACAAATGTGATTTGCCTTTTGGGAACCCTGGTCTCGCTTCCATGATTGAGGGCAAACCATAATGGAGTAATGGACAGATAATGCACTTAACTCCATTTTTTAAAAACAATATTTCATTGATTTGACTGAAAATCTCAAGTCTGTGGATTTGCTGTCTGTGCTTCCAGCCAGTAACTGTAAGAAGGAAGGAGGGACACAAGACCAACATTTCACTCTGAAATTTTAACCCTTTCAAGTTTTTTTTCCTTTATAAACCTCCTTTGTCTCAGAAGATGACACGAAACAAAGCCAGAAGCATTTCTTTGCCAGAGCAATGGGAAACACAGAGAGAGAAGAAAGGCAAAACAGGGACAGCCCAATCTGTGTCACAGCTCACTACATCAGAGCATGTCTGAGCCCTGGATTTTTCCTCTGTTCATGCCACTACCCCTTTGATGATTACTTTATCTGAAAGAGATAAGACATTATGAATTTGATTATGGCATCACTCCACGTGCTGTGACAGGGCCTCAAGCACATTGGTAAATTGCTGTCTGAGCACTTCCATTATTATTACATGGCAGGCCTCGCAGTTAAGGACTAAGCTGGAATAAATATAGAATTTAAAAAAAAAATGATAACAGTCACTCAGCCTTTAAAGAAATTACTCCTTTAAAGTTACAGTGTCTTCTCATTACTTTCAATGTCATTCAGTTAAACATTAATAATTGCTGGCCTGTGCATAACCTGCAAGCTCAAAGCACTCCCAGAGCCCAGCCAGCTCTGCAACGTTGAAATGTCATTTCTGACCATCTTTGTAGAATTTAATCAGTACTTAAACTGTACAGGACTGACAGGGAGAACTGTTGATGGCAGTTGCTTTGAGACTGATCATATAATTTTCAATCTGAATTTTATGACTGCAGTATTTTAAGCAGAACAGTGCAGTAACTGTAATTTTAACAAGAGGAGCATTTAACTGGGTTTTTTTCCTATGCACTAGTCTGGAATTCTATGCATTTAATAGTCTCTTAAAGACTTCAGACTTGGTACAAAGGAAACTAATGTACACTACAGTTCAGAGTAGGGGGTCTGAAGAGCGAGCAAATACATCCCCCCATTGTCATTGCAAATTCAGAAACATTATTATTATTATTATGCCTTAAAAAATCTGGATTTTAGTCAAAGGGAAGTCTATGAAATTCTGAGGTGGGACCATTAAATTTCCTGCTGACTCCTCAGAGACACGAGCAACACAGACAGGGGAAGGTTGGTGGAAGATCCAGAAGGATAAATGGATCATTCCAGGGGAGGGGGCAAAACTCTCAATGAACACAGTTGGTTAATTTTGTCTCCTAAATTTGCAGAGGTTCATCTGGAGAGAGAAGGTTTGGTTTCCAGCCCTTCAGCCAGAGCTGGGTTTTATCAGCTGCATCTGGGGCAAGAGAGACTTCCATGGACGAACAAGGGGCAGAAAGGGCTGAAGGGAGAAAAAAAAAATTCGAGTAAAATTACTATATTTTTTTCAAATTTAACTTTAGCAGTGCAGTTACTGCCTGATCACCCTTCAGCCAACCATGATCAGTGCAAGTGGTGGCAGGAACCCAAGACTGGGCCTGACCAAAGCTAAGGAATGCATTTGCGAGAGCAGAAACTGTGGCTTCACCACTGGGAAGAAAAAACTTGGACCAGAAGCCCTTGGAGTGAGGCAGGAGAAGAGTCACCGTCCCCTCCTGTGTCATAAGATATCTGTAAAAATAAAGGTGTAGAACCCAAAGGTTAAGTCTGTCTTTAACTGGCAAATAATGCTCTTATTTTGCTTGATTAAAGACCAAGTAGAAGTCTCTGAAGGTGCTAAAACATGGTCCTATAGTGCTATAGCTGGGGAAAAAAAGAGATTTTATATCATCTCTATCTATCTCTCTATGGTTGAAAGATTCTGTATCTCAGATGGACTGGATCTCATAGCTCAGCTATTTGGGAAGCAGTTTAGGAGTAAAGCAAAATAAGAGTAAGAGCCCTTCCCTACCAAAGCAGATCCACACAAGAGCTGAGAACAGCACAAAAGCTCCACGTTTATTTCTGTACAAACACAGGGTTCCCAGGCCTTGATCCATTCCTGCTTCCCCAGGCTCGGAGCCCGTGGAGTCTGAGGCTCCCAAAGCTCTGCCCACAGAGCTGGAGAGGCTCCTTTTCCCCCTCAGCTGACACAGGGTGCACGGAGCCAAAGCAAAGAGGGGCCCCTGCTTTGATGTCCCTCCCCAGAATCCAAGAGAAGTGTATGGAGAGTCTTTTAATAATTAAGAGTTATGGATTTGAAAGCAGAGCTACCAGCACTGCCAAGCTCGACCAAAGCCTTTGAAAAGAACTCTGTCAAATTGCGTTTCTAAGAAGAAATTATAAATTATCTTTATGGAATGTTCCAATGTTAAACGAATATTTAGGTTGCAGTTCATGAAAACCTCCCTCTTCTGAAAAAAAAAAATGTTTTCATTTTTTAGATTTCTCTTTGTCAGCATTTCTAACAGTAAAAATGACAAACTTCCATGGGTAGGTGCCAGTGGAGACAGCTGTATTTTATTATTGAATACTTCTGGTGCTTAGTTTGGCACCAGTCCTGTTTATATTGCTAGTAAGATTTCATGCAAGCCTTTGCAAGGTCTTGTGTTTAAACTTAAATGTCTGATATGGTTTGTAATTGATTCCACCCCGTTCTCTCCCTCCTCCTTCGCAGTCCAGTTTGTAAAAGAGAATTTATCACTGTGTGGGGAGCACAAACCTTCCAGTGCTGCGGATTCAAAGACAAAAATTCCATAGCAAGATCCTAGAAACCTCTGGTTCTGTTATGATTCTCTTCAACTGCTTAGGAGAATGTATTAATCCCTGCTGTTCCTGCCCTTAGATTCTTATTTTTTCTTGTGTGTTTTGATTAACTGACTTCGCTCGGGGCTAAATCAAACCGAGCCATGTGCTTCCCATCTTGGAGCAAAAATCCCCTTTGGCTGTACCTCCAGTCCTTTATTTTCCCATCTGTCCCCGCCCTAACCTGGGTACACCAGGCAGCACAAATGCTGGACGCTTCCATGGGAGTCAGGGAACACCAAAAAGCAGCTTCCCAGCAGCATCCCCTAAACAGGAAGGCGGATTTGCTTTGGTGCCTTTCTGCAAAACACCGAATGGCTGAACTGAACTTCTGTCAGGGCTCAAATTACACGAACACCAAGTCACTAAAGAGCAGAGGATTTGTTTTATGGGAGAGAGTTTCAGAAGTTTTTTCAAACCCCATCCGCTGGAGCTGCATAGTGACAGACAAGGCAGGTTCATCTGCCCTGGTGTGGTCAAATATAAACCAAGGGGAAAATGCCCACATGAGCTACTCCTAATGGGAATCAGGGAGCTGCAGTTGGCCTTGAGAATCACTTGTCACTGCCAAAATCTGTGATAGCCAGGCTGCTCACACCTCTTCTGTCCCTGCCATGTCCTGTAGCAGATCCTGCTGGGTCTGAGCTGCTCTTTCTGGTGTTTGCCAGCACAGCCAGAGTTACAACATCCGTGTCTCTGGCCAGGTCTTTGGGGTTACTGCAGTGCAAGGATGGTGTGTGTGCTCTGGTTTGCAGCATTCAGATCTTGTGCCCACCAGTGTTTCACAATATTTAAAATCCGGCCTTGCTTTTGCATTGTTTTATATGGAAACAGCTTCCACGCCTTGGAATCTCACCCTCTATGTGCTGCTGATAAATGTTATGCAGAAAGGTCAAATGGGCTATTCATAATCAACTCAGGCCCCCATCTTACTCTGTATTCTGGGGTGGGCCCCTGTTAAAACTATAAACACACTCCCTTCCCTCATTACGCCAAATTTTCTTCCAGTGAACTGCATGTGCAGCTTATCTCACCAGAACAAATTTCTCTATAGCCATAGCTGGAATGACAATGTGTTTCTGTACAGGAAGAAAAACTACACGGGGCTTTAAAATCCAATGTTTCTCTCCCACCCACCGTAAAAAAGAAGTGCCCAGGAACTTCCTGTAGCCATAAAGCCATGAAGGTTCTTGCACAGGGTGTGACTGTCCTTCAGGGGAAATGAAGGAATACTCCATGGGTTTCACCATGGGGAGAAGGCTGTAATTGCATGTTATGCAGCTCTCATTCACGACAGAATTACAACAAATATCAGATGCCAGTAACGCAGACGAAGAGCTGTCGTGTTTTGCTAATCCCCCTCTCTCGGGGTGAACAAAAGATGGTGCATCAGTAAATTGGCACCAGAGTCTAATTAGTGCTCTCGTTCAGCTTACTAAGTAGGAAGAGATGGCAGGAGAAGTAGATAATATTCAACAAGCAGAGGGGCAGGCAGGCAGATCTGGATTAATAGAAATCGCAGACCCAAAGATCTCTAGAGAGTGCAAAACACGAGTAAAATTTTATCCAGCTTAATCACAGTAGAATGCAAACCAGAGTTCTCATAACTTCTCATGCTGCAATGGATACGAGGCCAAATGAAGCCAGGTTTCCTCTCACTATTTTTTTCACCTTCTGCTCAGCAGGAAGGGGGGAAGCGGGGCTCAGGCAATAACTTATCCTGAAACATTTTTGGAGCTAAAGGTCAGGTAGAGTTCCAGGAGAAGCGAGTTCCAGAGGAATGTAGCTGTGAGCAAGAATTCCCATGTCCAGCTCCCACTCCCATCCTGATGGGGATGATTAGCTGAAGGTTCCTGATGAATGTAGGTGTAAGTAACGAGCCAGGGAGGGGGAAGTGATAGATGAGGTCATTTAGCCCAGTTTAGCAGCATAGTTCAACCCTGCAGATTTGACACACACAACTTTTGGGCAGCATGAGGCAAATAACCCCTGATAATGAAGTTTTTTGCAGCTGGAAGGTGGACAACCTCGCTGCAACTCAGCATTTGTCAAAGGTGCTGGACAGCATTCAAGATTCTCCCCTGGTACGAAAGCTCCTCTGCAGGTCTGCCTAGAAGCTGATAAGCTTCCTGATTTGAACATCTGAGGAAAAGAAAAACACATCAATTCTTGACTAGGGGCAGATAAAACAACCTTTTTGCTGGGCTGGGATAGCATTTCAGACTCTTGGGCTGAAGGTGCGTCTGGAAGGACCTTGACATGATGCACATTTTGACAAGAGGAAGGTTTATTGATTGAACACCAGGCAGGTAAATGGAACTTGCTCAGAATTGACCCTGGTAAACAGAGCTTGCTCCAGTGCCAGACAAGCCTGTGCTACAATCAATTGGATTTTATGATTATAATAAACTGCATTAGACTCAGCACCCCATTTCACAATCATTGGAGTCACATGGCTTCAGAAACACAGGGAAAATCTCTCTTGGACCTGCTTTGGGGCTTTAGCAGCTTGAAAACATTCCCCAATCATTAATTTTCATTCAGTTATTTATCACTGATTTATAAAATTGCCCACCAAAATGGTTTGTTACCATTTCAGTTTGGGCACGTGTGACAGGCTCCTTTCCTCACTTTCTCCTCCTGCTTCCCAGAGATTTACTGCTGTGCTGTCATGAGTTTTCCAAATCCACAGGACACAGCATGGAAGCCGTAAGGGCTCTTAATTCATTTGGCAAAACCCATTAAGATTTTGTGAGCGTTGTAGAAGTTTAACAACCTTCCCGAGGGAGGCGTTGGGGAGGAGTGATGGCTCAGAGGACAACAAACTGCACCGGGCTGTGGTCACCCACAGATCCAGCTCTGGGCTGCACTGAGGGAAAGCTCCAAAGGCTTGTGCCACACTCTTGACTTTGCCACACACTTGGTGTGTGACCTTGAGCAGCTCCCGAGGTTCAGTGAGGCCGAGGGGGGGTGGCCCAGCTCAGAATTCCATCAGTCACAAGCAGATGTAGTTTACTCTGCCCACTCCCAAAATCAGAACAAATGCTGGCCCAGCTCTGCTGCAGTGAATCTGCTCCGAGGGAAAAGCTCAAATGCAAACTCCGGGATTAGTTCAGCAACAAATCTCCATAAAACAAGAGCTCCTGGGTCTGAGTCTAAGAAACAACCAAAAAATCATCCCAGATGCAGGACTTGCCCAACCCTGCTAACAAAGCACCTTTATTTAGACCATTGTCTAATTAGTCCAACAAACTGATTTTGGAAACCTTGGTAATCCCTATGCAGCATTCCTAAATCTTCTATGACCCATCAGTGGAAATCCCTGATGACATTTTGCTTCATATTGTACAAAAAATTTTAAAAAAAAAGGTTCCAGAGAAACATGGGACAATTAGCACTTCCTCCTCATCTCCCTTCTCAGTTTAAACTACCTGGATACTTTAAACTTCCCAGAGAATGAGAAGCAGCACAAAATGGAGCATTAATGCCAATGCTTGGTGCAAGATTAGCACACATCAGTGTTCCTGGCATGCAGTAAGAGCTCTGCATTTTAACTTGCTTGATGCCTAAATTAAGCCCAGCGAAATATTCCATTGGTTTATAAAACTGTATTAATTAAGAGAGCGCCTGATTTCCTTGCTGTGAGTAGGTTCAAAATGACAGATTTGAAGGGGAAGTTGCATCAGATTTTGGCCCTAAAGAAACGCTGAAAACTGATGGTTGAACTGCCACTGGAACCCTCCCACTGCCACCAGAGAGCATGGAACGCCCAGAGCACAGACACCAACCTAGAAAGGAATCAATAGTGGTTTAATCACATGCAGAGACTTGGATCACCAGTGCTGTGGGTGCTGAAGCATTTTCAGGCCCTGGAGACAGACACAGAATATTTAAAGAGTCTACTGAAGGGGAAAATGTTGTCCAGAACTTACATGAGAAACAAGCCCTTCCTGCAGCTTTATGGGAAGACTGGTGATGCCCTTCCCATTTCTGAACATTTCCCTGAATGAAGACTGTACTTCGAAGGATCTCTGAGTTTCCTGTCCACAAACACAAAGGCCCTGTCTGTGTAAAGTGAAATGTTTAAGGAGATGTTAGAAAGAGAAATTCAAATATTCCAAAGCCTTGTGAGCTGCCATCTCCCCTTTCCCACCTCATATTTTTCTAAAGCGGGAGAAACAGACTCACCCAGATGTAGACGATTTTTTTTAAAGACAAAATGCACTAAAAATTTACAAAAGAACCAGTAGTTACCTATTGGAAAGTTCACCAGACAGAATCCTTACGTTAAATATATGATGTGGTTTTTACCCAGCAGACACAAGACCACACGGCATTTCATTTTGGATAATCCTGCCATTAAAGTGGAAATTCTTTAGACAGAGCAGTGAGGGAGCCTGTTTGCCATTGGGCCACCTCAAAGTC
Organism: Pitta sordida; assembly: GCA_013390025.1. Classification (NCBI taxonomy): domain Eukaryota; kingdom Metazoa; phylum Chordata; class Aves; order Passeriformes; family Pittidae; genus Pitta; species Pitta sordida. The sequence continues at coordinate 239,403 of WEKX01007647.1, forward strand.
ACCTCCAGGATGCAGCAGACACGTGTCAAGAGAAAAAAAACCCAAGTCAAGAGAAAATTTGGTTCTTTGGACTCTACAAACACAAATATTCTCTGCACAAAAGCAGTGCATGAAGGAAAGATCCTGTGGGTGGCTGGAGCTGGTGCCTCCACACCACCCACTGCAGTAACTCTGCGAGCCAGGACTGCATCACAGCAATCCCTGCACAGTTCCTGTGGGCAGCGGTGGTTGGACACTGGGGCCCGAATGTCCCTCCCTCTCCCGTGGCATTCTGTCCTAAATTACAGCCCCTGAGTGTTAATTTTCAGCCCGGGCAATTACTGCACGATTTCTGTGTTTTACAGAAGTTGCAGCAGGAATATTTCTCTTGGGGTGAATCAATGTCAGTGGATGCCAAGAAAGAGATTATTTTACAGGAGATAGTTACTTTTCCTTTTTTTTTTTTTCTTTTCTGCCTCACAGAGAGTCATTAATTCCGTGGGTGATTCTAATATTAAGTGTACATGCATGTGGTAAGTGGGTGGCAAAGACAGTTATTGATTATTATATGGACATATCTGCCAGAGCTCATCCCAATGTAATTAGAAATCCATGGCAATGAATATTGGAGTGTGCACAAAGCTTAAGAGCAGAAGAGAGATCCATGGAGAAGGACCTCTACTTCCAGAAGGCAGGGTGGAGTTGGGTTGTTCTTTGTAACACATTTACTGCTTATTTATCTACACAAAACTGCTGCAAAATGCATATTCACCCCAAATTCTCTCCTCGAGGAATGGGCTAGAAGGATAATGGGGCAAATTAAACCTGTGACAGCTTTGACTCGAGGGAATTGAAGATCTACTGCACATAGAAGAAAGGGCTTCAGTGCTCTGGACNAAAGGATAATGGGGCAAATTAAACCTGATCTACTGCACGTAGAAGAAAGGGCTTCAGTGCTCTGGACATGAAAGTCTGGGCTGGAGATGGTTTCCTGACATCCCAGTTGCAGGAAACATCTGGTTAGGAGGTCCCTGGTTTTGTTACAAGTTTCCCAGCTTGCCCTTTGCTATCGGGAATTATTGATAAACTTCCTTGCTGCAATAGTGGAATTAAGAGCCATCAAAAAGCTCAGGAAGGAATTGTTTTGATTCCTCCACTACATCACTGTATGTTCCCACCTGCACTTTAAATTCACAGAGATTCCAAACCCTGAGGTGAAAAGTTGCGGGAATGGTGGATATCCTTGGACAGCAGCTTGGATGGCAGCAGCTCTCCAAAAATGAGTCTAAGCTGTGTGTTCCTAAAGAACTTGCAGAGTTCTTTAGGAAACAAGATCCTTTGACAGAAATTTCTCTTCCCCAGAAATGATTTGCTGCAGAAACCCTCCAAGTTGCTCTGTCCTTCTGAGAACCACGAATGAACTCCAGTATCTGCTGCTTTTGGCAGATGTTCAGAGCATCTCCCAAGGATTTTACCTGGAGTCTCACTAGAATGGAGCATCTAATTGAAGCAAACCCAAATTAATTTGCTGTGCTGCAGTTTGTGCAGCTGCCATCGCCTGAGAGAGGCTCAAACCTCCCAAAGAAGAGCTGGGAGTGCAGCACTGGGATATCCTCAGGACACGTTGGTGTGGCCAGGTACAACCAGCAACACTTCAAAATGCTTAAATTGTTAAAATATCCAAGTACACGCAGTGCCCTTGAACCTCAGAGCTGACATTGCGATGAACTTGGAATTGGAATCTGGAGGACAGACTTGAGATTTGGATAAAAGTCTGCTGGCCGTGATACTGAATTCTGTGATATCCAGAATAAAATCTCTGTAAATTTACCTGTAAAATGCAGGTAAATCTCTGCAGTCAGAAACTTAAAATGGGGCACCAGCTCTGCTAAAACTTTAGCATTCGTATTTTAAAATAGTAAATTCTACTTGTGTCTGTCACTTGTGAAGTGGATGCTATTACCCACCAGAAAAGGCAAAAAACATCCAGTTTTGGATGGAAAATTGTTTTTCCACATTGGTTTCTTGGGGGAAAACCTGTCCATTGGATTCCCATTCAAAAACAAATGGGGAAATCAAAGTGTTGAATCATTTTATTTTCCACAATAGAGAATTTAATTAAAAAAAGGGAAAATTATATTTTTACAGTAAATATACATATAAATTACAGCTTCACTGAAGGAATCTAAGTTGTCTTGGGGGAAAAAAATAAAAGTATGACTATTTTCTGTGTTTGTAAAATGTTCTGAATTCCATGGAGACAGAGCCACATCCTGACAGGCTCCTTCCCACTCCGTGTCACGTCGAAGGCCCTGAGCACGAGCAAGGCCAGGAGGATCTATCAGAAAATTACAAATGGCTACATGTGCAATTTTAATTAATGAACTGCTGACCTGATGATGTAGATTTCAGGAAACACCAGCTGGTAAAACTCTGTACAACAAACTGAGGCCAAGCAACTGGAAAATCACTGACAGTGCAGTGAGTTTTTGTGGCAGCTCCGCTAAAGAAATCCATGTACTCCAGAAAGAAGCACAAAAGCAAATGTTTCAATAAAAAGTATGAGATGATCGTCTTTGTTCTCAGTATTTGTCTTGGAGGAAATATTCTTTCAATCTATATCAAGTTTAATTGGATTACTAACAAGGTAAGGAATCTCTTCAAAGCAGTTAAAAACCAAAGTGAGTTAAGGCTGATCAAAGCCTTTAGAGAGAAGAAAAGTGAGCCTGAGATGAGCAATATTAGTGCACAAATATCAGTCTTAGGATTGCTCAGGTTGCAAAAGACCTTTAAAATGATCAAGTCCAAGTGTTCCCAGCACTGCCCCATGTCCCCAAGTGCCACATCCACGTGGCTTTTAAACCCCTCCAGGGACGGCGACTCCACTGTTACAATTTCCTACTCTGTCATTTTTTCACTCACATCCTGTTATTTCTGAGTAGATCAATTTGAAATGTGAGTGCAATGTATTAAACTTAAAAGTGAGGTTTAAATTATTCAAATGGCTTCTATTAACTTGGAGCACCCAGGCTCCATTTAAGCCAAGGAATTAAGCACATGCTTAAGTACATTTCTACTGAGTTAAGCTGTTTAGCAAATGCTTTCCCTGCAGGCCTAGTGAAGCCAAAAGCATGTAAGAATGTGCAGAACTTGGGGATAGACTCAATTCCATGGTTTTAAAAGCAGTGCAACACTGAATTTGAGATGAATCCTGGACCCAGGATTCCCCTTTGTATGAATAAGCAACTGTGTTTTGGGTTTGCCTTTATCACAGTGTAAAAAATACAGTCGGTGAAGAAAAAAAATAATTTAAAAATACTTTCTAAGTATTTATGGAAAGGTAAATTCCAGGAATGATTAATGAGATGCTACCAGAGGCAAACAGACTCCAAAGCAGGGAAGAAGGAAAACCCCACAAGCACCAGATCACTCCATCCTCTCTCAGTGCACAACCAACACTTCCAGAATTCACCACATTCAATATTAGGTCATTTAAGAATCCCCGTGTGACACAAATAGGAAAACAAGTTAGCAGCACAAATGTAATGATTAATTTTACATGTAGCAGAGTGACCTGCCTATTCAACCACTCAGAAGCCCCTTGAATGCAGATTTTTTTTTTGGTTTTAAGTATTTTTATATGGTTTTAGTCTATTGACTTGAAATGAGGTTGTTGAGGGAATGAATATCACTTAGGAGGAGGTTTCACTGCCAATGGGTGTTAAACCAGCAGCACTGTCCTGCAAAAATGAATTAAATTAGTGCCTTTTGTACCAGTGCAGGGCAATATATAAAAATAAACACAAAAGCATGAAGTGAAAATGTCCTTTCCGGCAGCACAAAGTCTGCCCTAGTCCCAGCACACACAAATGCTCCCTGCTGGACAGTCTGTACCAGAAATAATAGAAAAAGTCCCAAACAATAAAACAACCCCTTGTAGCATTTTAATATCTTTTTTTAATGGATGTTGATAGTTCCCACCCTCTGCTTTGTACAGCTGCTCCTCCCCAGCAGCCAGACAAGCGCCTCCGTTCCACCTTGGAGTGCAGAACAGGGAGCTTGGATGGTTCTGGAACACCAGCGTTCAGCACAACAGGGATTTCCCTGCCCTCTGTGCTGAGGGAGCTGTTGGAGGGGGATGATCTGAGCAGCCCCAAACTTGGCCCTGAGCTCCCCAAAAATGAGTGAGCTCAGCTGCACAGGCTGCACTGGAGGTCGGGGTATTGGGAAGCTTTGCAGACCATGACACTGCTACAGATTTCTGGGTGTAATACTGCAGCCTTTTAACAATTAAACAACGCAACCATTCAACTCTTAACCCTAATTACTAATACTGCCGGCTGTTGTGAGTAGATACCACACTCACAGGCAGCATGAGAAATGAATATTTCTTCTCTTTGACTTAACATTCCACTGGTTTCTGTCCTGAAAATGTTTTTCCTGAGATCATGTCAGACAGCTGTCCACTCAATTTTGTGGTGTTTATGAAGGTGGAGTCCCTGATTCCAACTTCAATTTGCTTTTCCAAGGGAGCCCCACATTCCCAGCAGCAGCCTTTAATTTATAATCTTTACCTGTGTTATAAAATAAATGCCAGGATGATGGAGAGCTGCTTTTCTGGGTCAAACAATTGTAGAAGAGTCAGGGAGAAGCTGGAGGGGCCTGTTCAATCAGGAAAGTTCACTAATGATTTCTAAAACGTCTTAATTGCTTCAGCACAATCTACAGGCATCCCTTTCATGCCTCAGACAGGACAAATAACTCAGGCTAATATTTCAGAATTAGCAACTTGCTGAAGTAACCAGACTATAATCTTCCTAGTCATGGGTTAGAATTTTTGAGGTCTCATCAGCACACCACAGCCTCTTTCTTTAAGTGTTTTGTGTAACTGCAGGCTTATCTTCAAAGAGCAGATGTATGAACTATCATTTTTGATTAAAGCCATCCAGTCGGAATGAAAAAAAAAATCATCTGTTCACTGCAGTTAGAATCATCTATTTTAAATACATTTACATATTCCCTTAGCTGCCCAACTATTTTTTCCCCACACACACTTTCCCTTCTTTTTTTGCAGCTTGGAATCCTGCCACATTTCTATTTTGTACTAACTACTCAGGGTCCTAATTAGCAGAAATGGGATGTCAGCAGGGTACCAGCCAGCACGGGAGGGCTCTTGCTTCATTGGGAAGACGTGCAGCATGTGGCAGGGATCAAAATCCTTGCAGCCCATGCAGGGAACAGCATGACGTGGATTGCAGAGCAAGGGAGATGGGAGAGTCTGGGTATCTGGGAAATCTGGGACAAAAGTACCATTCAGGTGTTTAAGCCATAGACAAAATGCAGGAGGGGGTGGCCAGGAATAAATAAATGAGTCAAAAGTTGATTTGAGCACGTGACTAAAAATGAATGTGCAGTTCTGCCTCGGGGACAGGGCAGCTGGTCTGGCACTGGGGTCACCCAGGCCAGGCCAGACCTGGATGTCACAGCACAGCCTCCTAAAGACCTCACTGCCACCCAGTCCTGCCCTTTGACTCCACCACTCCCAGAAAGAGAGGGAAGATGGATCCCCTCATTTGGGTGTCTGAAGGAGAGCGTTGGGTGCCATTAACTGCAAGAAGGTACAACAAAGTTGTCCCCACATTTCAGGTGTTTCTGCCCTCAGACCCAACTAATGCTTCCTTGCCTGCTGTGCGAAATCACGTTTTTTAAGACATCTGAGGAATTAGGAAGTAGGACATGGGAATCTGCAATATCAATATAGACATAATTTTAACTGCACGATGAACTGGAATGGAACATGCCAGGGGCAGGTGTGTTCTACACATTTAAAAAATATTAATTATTATATAAATATATATATACACACATAAAATTCGTCTGTCTATAACTGGCCTTCCAGTTTAAAGTCCGTTATATTATCAGCATTTGTTTTATTTCTATTTTCTGCTGGTTTGTTACTCTTCACATCTGCCCAGCACAGCCTGCCCAGCTCCTGGGTGACGTTTAAGGACAGAAGTGACACAATCAGTGCTCTGCACAAGCCACAGCATCTCACCAAGGGCTTTCTACTCAAGCTGAGCTTTCAGAAGAGCATCTGCTCTTGCAGTCACAGCTTTGAGAGGTCATGCCAGTGGTTAATTGCCTTCATAGGATATGAGGAGCTGCTGATTTTCACAGTTGGTCATAGGCATTAAAGAGCTGTTTTTTCAATGGTTTAAGTGGAAGACATTTGTCAAAATATCCAGACTCAGTGGAAAACGGAGTGTTTTTTACCACTGGTCAGACTGATGGCTTTGGTGCAATTTGCTCATCCACACTTGTCAAAGGGAAAGGTAATCCTTGGAATTACAGGAATGGTCCTTTGAAGTTACAGACATGGTGCTGTCAATGACTTCTTAAAGGAATGTTGAGCATTGCTCACGAATGAAACACGAGTTACGATAAAGGGTGGCAATGATAATTCTTAATATGTTAACAATATATCCAGCATTAAAATCTTAGCTAAGCACTGAAAGGTGTCAGATGTAAGGCTGAGGATTTAATCTGTGGTGAGATCTGGTTTTACTGTAAATACGAGAGGAAAAGGAAGAGAAGGCAGAATTCCGCTGATAATAAAGAGTAAAAATAGAGATGTTTGTTTGTTCGTTGCCTTTTTGAACAGTTTTGGTTTCTCTTTAAATTCTCTCACTTTCATTTTTAATTCACTTTCATTTTTGGTCTTTTTTTTTTGTTTTTAACTTCAGAGTTTATGAAGTGACAGAGGTCAGAGTGGCACTGGAAAGAGAAAGGGACTGCGAAGTACCTTACACTGAGTCTTCCTTTGTGGTTTAGGGACAAAAATAGGTGACAGGACAGAAACAAAACTCGAGACAGAAAAAAATACCCAAACTTTTAGACTTCTGAATTTGAATAAAAGCCTCAAAAATGAAACAATTAGAGGAGACTTCACAGTTTTGAACACACGACCCTTTTCCCAGTGTTATGTGGAAAAGGGCCACAAGTGCCCTCCCATCTTTGCAGGCTGGACTGGCCTTGGCTCCAGACTGTCAGAGCCCCAGGAGGGAAGAGGTGTCACATCTGAGCCGGGCTCACAGTGACACTGAGCTCAGAGGGGTGGGAAATCAGCCATGTGGGGCAGAACTATGAGGGGAAGATATTAATGAACCCTTGGAAGCCACGGGGTTTTAATTAAAAATCCCAAATTACATTAAAGCCAAGAATTATCTACCTGAAGTACAGACATTACTCAGCAGAAAGGATTTATTTGACCCAGTTGTGCTGGGCTTGCTTCATTCCCCTCTCTCTGGTACTGTGCTGGTGGGATATTGTCCCCACCACAAAGTTCCAGGTGCTGAGGGTGGGGATGAAACACTGCTCTGCATCTGCTCCACAGGGGGCTGCAAAAATAACATTACAGGTACCTAAAAAGAACAGATCCTGAGGTCTAGCTGTTAATTTCTTCCTGGTGACTCTGGAGCACATTAAGAAGGAGTGAGTTGTGAAGATTTCCCTAATAAAACAGGAATATCCTGATCAATTCCGAGCTCTGCCCAGTGGAATGCAGCTCACAGTACTGAGTGATCCCTCCCTGATTCTCCAGCACTCTGTAGGAGGTTGGACACTGCTATGTTGTCACTACTCTGCACTTTCAGGAGAGTTGAAATATCTGGTGACTTTCTCCATGGAAAAGTGAGGCTGTGGCAAGAGAAACGTTTCCTGGGCAGTGTGGGATAACCCTAAGAATGACTGAAGAGCTACATAAAGACAGACCAAGCCAAGACAGAGAGGTTGCAAGCTGCCCTCTCCTCGGAGTTAGGGATTAAAGCCGACCACTGGAAGAGCTCCTTGGCCAGAGACAATTCTGGCAGCACCCCACAGGTTTGGAAGGGTCTGGACTGGAGGGCTTTGACCAGGAGATGGGCAAGAAGAATTTGCTATGGATTAGCAGCCCCAGCATGAACTGTCTCGCTTGGAATAACTCCTTGACGATGACCATTTCTTCCGGGAAAAAGAATTCCTTGGACTCTGCTCTGTGAGGCCACAATGAGTCAAGAGCCCAGGCAGTTTCACCTGGGGCAGTAAGGTGTTTTACAGCCCTGCTGCAATAAATGAACATCTCACAAGAAGCTGTGGTGTCTGCAGTGCTAATCTCATCCAAGGGCTCTGTCTCCTGTCCCAGGCTGGAATTACTCTCACCAGCTTCATCCTGCAGCATCCCAAGCACTGCTGTGGGCAGTGGCAGGACAGGGGCCACGGGATGAGGTGACCAAGGTAAAGGCTGGTTCTGGAAGTTGGTGTTCCCCTTAACCATTACACAAAACTGCTTTAGCAACAGATTTCATCCTGAATTATCTGTGTATTTTAACTCTGTACCTTAAGGATCTGTCTAATTAGCCCAACACAACGTCAGCACATTAACTACACCCCAGCAGACTGAGAGTATTTATTACTGAGAGCACTCCTACCAGAAACCTTGGCATTTTTACAATATATTTTTGTCCATACTTTTTGGAGCAATAATAATGTAATACCACACTCCCTCCCCAAATAGCTGCAGGGTCCCTTTTAATGAATAGGAACAAACAAACTATCCAGCTAAGCCCAGAAACATGACCCCTATCAAAAGCAGAATCAAACAATACCTTGAAACAATCTACATATACCAAGAACAAACTTTTCTTGTTCTTCCAAAGATTAACTCAGCAGGTATTCGGCACTCAAAAAATTCTACAACAGAAATGATTCTGTGTTTGAAGAGGATTTCTTTGGCATTATTGTTGCAATTATTTGGGATAATAAACAGAAAAGCTTTAGAAAACAATTTTGAAATATTAATCTAGGTAACATTCTGTACAGCCTGTGCTCCACTCAATGAGAGTTTGTAAAGTCTGTTATGGTTTTAATGTAAAATTTCATTCAAATCTCCTGGCCATCTGCTACCAGCTCCTCCTCAACATTTATTGCTCAGCCAACAACAGTGGCATTTTTCTTCTCCCCACAGAACAGCATCTGGTGCCCCTGCACTGCACTGGGCACGGAGGAAAGGACAGCCAGACATCAGTGATGGGCCCAGGAGGGGACACTTGTTCACCCCACACTGAATCCCACAGTCTGTGATCCTTCTATCCAGCTCAGACAGGGCAATGAGTTGGAAAACACCTCCACCACCTTTCCACCGCTCCCCTTGTTTCATGGCACCTGCAAACAAGGTATCCAAGTGATGCTCTCCCTCTCCCTCTCCTGTCAGGATCCACAGTCAAGACCAGCACTGCTCCAGCCATCAGGCTGCCCAGGATAACCCAGAGAAGCTGGGGAAAGGCAACTCTCCATGCCCTGTGTCAGTAAAACACCTCCAGCAGAAGCTTGTGAAAGCCAGCAACCTCTCTGGGCTGCACTTCAAGCTCAGGAAAACTGAAATTATCTATTCAGACTGTCAGTGCCTTTTGGCAGGGACTGTCTGACATCAGTGTGTAGCACAGGGTGCCCTGATCTCCTCTAGGATATTGATGTACCACCACACATCAAGAAATGCCACATGTGCATGACAGAGTTATAGATCCCAGTGCTGCTGGTGGTGTCTGTGACCTTTAGGTTTGTGCACAGCAGCTCCAAGGACTGGCTGCTGCTCTGGGAAAAACTCAGCTCTCCTGGTCACCTGCATTTTTAAGGTCATGCTTAGAAACATCAAAAACAGTGGAAGCAGAGGCCAACCCCTCACAGCTCTGTGCTGGAGACTGGGGGAGTACAAAGAAATCAGCACTGAGCCTTGAAAGTAATACAGTTGTTTGTGCAGGATGTCTGTGCTCATGTATCCGAAGTGCTCCTGTAGCAAAGTGTAACATTCCTTTAGTCAGCACTACGGGAGGACATGGAATGGCAATGAAAATATTAAATAACCTGGTCACCCCTCTCGGAGCTGGAGCTTCAAAGCAAATATCTGGAATTTTCCAACTTCCTGTTAATGGAAAATGCAGCCTCCACATCAGCGGTTTCCAACAGAAGGATTCGATTTGGCTTTTTATTATTATTATTATTATTATTATTATTATTATTATTATTATTATTTTCACTAGGAAACCTGAAATGACACCGCTCATCTCAGCTCAGACCCAAATGATCCCAGCACTTCCTAAGAAGGACCTTCCTCTGTACGTGGGGAGCATCAGAGCAGCTCCCATTCCCTTCCCCACTTCCATCCATCACAGCCTGGGCTTTGCAGTTCTGCCGGGAAGCCAAAACTAGTCACGGGTGCTCCGAGGAGAGAGCGAGCAACGGGACCGATGTGTCCTCGGCTTAAATTGGGGCACATTCTGCCGAGGATTTATTGATTTGAAGCACCACCAAACATGTTATGCGGCCACCCCGCGGAGCGCTGAAGAGCCCCCGAGTGTTACAAACAGAACCGGAGCGAGTTCGCTCAGCTGGGAAACCTCTCGGGGCCGTCCCCGCTGCCCAGGGCACCTGCCCCGTGTGCAGGGGAGCACTGCCGCCTCCCGACAGCTCCGCTCCCTGCACGGACACACCCGCAGCCTGCGGGGAGAGCCCAGGGCTGCGAACCAGCGCGCATCACTTCAGCCAAGAGTCTGGAGTGTTCATCCCGTCTGTGTGTTAAGGAAGATGCTCGGTCACTTGGTTGCCAACACCCCGCCCAGCACTGCCCCAGCACCAGAGCATCCTGCTCCTGGAGCCACAAGCAGGTGACAGCCCGATGTTGGAAGGGTTTGGATACCCCAAGGAACAGGGGATACACGAGACCAAGCAGCCCTGGAGTCCCACGGGTCAGTGCCCTGCTCTGGGCTGCAGCCACCAACCAGAGAAACTATTTAACAGGGGCTTAAAACTATTTCATGCCAGTCTTGAGCCCAGCTTTGCCTGCTCCACAAGCCTGGACTGTGCATTATCTAGCCTTGGTTCTGTGACACATCGAAGTGCTGCAGGGAGGGATGGAGCTGCACTTGAGGCTGAGCGCTGGAACACAGAGCCTTGCTGCTCCTGAGCACTGAAGGTGAGAGAGCAACTAATTTTTGCTGGCTGGTTGTCTTTCCATACCCAGCCCCCTCTAATTATTTCCCTGCCTTGGCTGCTGTTAGACTCCACTTGATGAGGGGGTTGGAAAGGGCAGGCAAAGAAACGCACACGAGGCAGGACCTTCCTTTGAAACCTGCGGATTTCCTGAGCACTGCAGACTCATCTTACTTTACACACAGATGCAAAGACTGTTCTGGATGTTGAAAATATCCAGCATCTGCTTCAATTCTGGAAGGACAGTATTTCTTTTATTTTTTTAATCCTTAGTTACCAGGGCACGCTACTAAACATGTGTCTTTTTCTCATTAACATGGGGAGCTTTTGTGCCCAATTGTCCGGTGTGATTAGAACTGCCAAAAACAATAACCCAGGAAATTTCATTTTCCACAATATTTTAGCTCTGGCTGACTTGGTGGAATCCCAGCAGTGAGCTGTGAGCAATGATATATGAAGTGAAAAATGTTCGCCCTCCCTCCCAACCCTCCCTGCCCAGAATTCCTGCTCACAATCCATGCTGAGGTCATGGGCTGTGCTGTCACACTGAGCTCCAGAGGAGATGCTCTCTGCCTGTTTGCCAGGTGGGTTTGATACCTGAGAGAAAGCAAATTACCATCCCAGGAGAAGCTCTCCCCATTGCCAGTGTATTACTTTCAGATCAGAACCTGAGATAATACAAAAAGACTGGCTCAAGGCCCAGGGTTTAGGGTAAGTTGCCTTAAATTGGAGTTTGCTTAGTTCATGTTGTAAGGAAATAGTTGTGTATCTGTCACAGAATATGATGTAGAGCAGCCCTGAAGACACCTCAAATGTTGTATTGCAGGGGAAGGAGAGGGATAGATCAAACTTTGGCAGCTGGAAAGTTTGGGAGTGATGTGCAAGTGTGCTCGGAACAGGACGCAAGGCAGCTCACTGTGGTGGGATCCCTACAAAGGGATCCTTCCGAAAGCTGCTCATGTGGAAAGAATGGAAAATTCTAGCAAGGCAGGCAGGTAGAGCTCACAATAAACCATAACAGGCTTTCATCGATGGCTTTTACAGCTTTTCACTGCTCAGATGCCATTCCTGCATCCACAAGTCAGGACATCTCTGCATCTGCACACGCCGTTATATTTTCCCTTCTTTTGACTGACTGATTTGAAGAATAGGAGCCACAGGCACTGTGCCATAAATGGGAAAGGCAATTCTTCAAGCTTTCATGAGAAGTTGCTTAAATTATTAGTTTCAGCAGTAAAATGTTGGCTGTATTTATGTTTGCAGAAGAAAAAGTTGGGTAAAAACTTTCCAACAACTACAGAGAGTCTGAAAAGTTTTTCTGTTCCCTCTTCCCTCCTCTCTGGAATGGCTCTATTTGCTAAATATGCTGTGGGTTTATTTTTTACTCCTAAAATCACACAAGAAGGTCACCAATTAAACTACTCTTCCCATATGGAATTAAGTAGAAGCAGATTAGTAGTTAAAGCAGAGACTCTCAGAGGGGGGTCTTCTCTGGATCTGAATGGATTATTATTTTAATATTTGAAGTTTACTCTGAGCATCCAGTTTAGCTGAAAAGTAGTCACAGGCCTCACCGTGTTTTCTAATTTGTCTGTGCTTTCTATTTCACTGCTTTTAGGACACCATAATTCTGTTTATTCAAAGGTCACTGTGCTGAAAGCAATATCTGCAGATAACAAATACTGAAGACAGTCACAGAAGGTAGAAAAATATGAGTTCCATAACCCTTCACCTCTATTCCTTTTTGGGTTTTCTATTGGTTTTGCAGATGAAAACAAAGGAAATTCTATTGTCTTGAGTTTGCCTGTGCAAAATAAATCAAATTTAATTCTTGGTTCCCTCCACCTCTCAGAAGAACACACCAAATCCTGCAAGAAGGCTTTGGTTTTGTTAACCCTTCCATGGCTCAGCAATCCCTGTTTCCACCTTCTAGTCCCACAAAAATTTCCAATATTGACACGGTTTAAGTGAGAGCCAGTTAACACTGTGGGTAGGAAGAAATACCCTCCAATGGCAGACCAAAGTAAAGAAGTAAATTCATACCCTCTCCCATGTTTTGATTAGACCATAATTCAAACTAAGATCAGTCTCAAAAAAAGCCCTGATCTAATAAACAACCTTCCAGGATATGTTCTATGGCAAACTGGGAATAAATGTCTCCTGTAAAGAAAACCCTTCAGAGAGGGTAGTGTGGCTTCACAGACTGAGCACATGGGTGAACTTCTTCCATTCATTCCACCAAGGGAAACGTTGCAAGGGAGGAACAATTTCGGTGAGCACTGAGCTTGGGAAGCAGAGCACAGGAAGGTGACACGTGCAGCCAATTCTGCTAGAGGAAACCAGACATGAATATCTTAGCCCTGGATCTGGGGCCCACAGCTGATAATGTGGAATTCAATACTCTTGGTAACCTGAAGATTTCCAAAGGAAGCCAAAATCTCACGTATGGAATTCAAGCAGAACATAAGCTGTTCTACTGACAAGAAACACGTGCAGATCGACCAAAATCAGCTCCTGAGGCAACTTTGTCCTTTGGGTCTCCCTGTCCCACAGGCTGCTCAGAGGCCTTTGGATTTCCTTTGAGCAGGATTTCCTCCGAGCCCCCTGTCCCCAGGCAGGGCTGCAGACAGGCTCACCCCGCACAGGGAGGTGCCACCCTTCCTCTCCAGCCAACGACTGAACTTCTGTTCCAGATCAGCTCCAAAACATTCCTAGGGCAACCTGCATTTTTTTTTCCATTAAGCCTTTGTCAAATGAGAACAACATCAATTTTCTAGGAAAGAGTCTGCTTTCCTTAAATGTTTTTGTTATTCCATCACAAAGCAAACAAACAAGGTCCAAAAAAAGTTAATTCTTTTGTGTTCTTTGGCAATTTTTCAGCCAAAAATAATTCAAAAAGTCTGGCAGTTTTTGACCTTGCATTTTTCCATGTAAAGGAAACCCTTTTCCCAGGTGTTGCTAAATTAATCAGTTAAGTAGCAAATAATTCACCTGTAAAAGGATAACCTGACTGGGGAAGTGGCACTGGTGGGGAGGAACATGGGACATCCCAAGATATTCACTGCCTTTCAAATCCTGGGATCCCCTGTTTTTAGCCTGAGACTTACAAGAAGCTTTCTGCAGTTCTGTAACCCTGCCAAACCCCTGCCTCTTTCTTTCACTTGCTCTCTCTCCCTCCTCCTTCCTTCCTTTTCCCACCCACATATTATTTACTCAGAATGTGACCTAATTACAGTTCGTGCTTATCTGAAGGACCTGCACTCCAGCATGTCAGTTAAGGGGCGATCTGAATGAGGATGGACAAAGGATCTTGCTAGAGAGGGAAAGAGGGATTGTTGGACTTGGAATAACGAGCAGAATCCCTGGGGGAAGGTAACAGAGGAGAGGCAGCACCTCCCTGAGACTTGGATCCAAGGGCTGGAGGGCTGGAGTTTGGTTTAGTGTTCCAGCCAAAGTTACTTCCTCCTCTATTGAACTCAGTTGGGTTTTTTCCTGGCCTAATCTCACCCATCCCAAAGCAAGTGGTGATTCTGCTGGAAACGATTCCGTGCCCTTTGTTGCTCACCCTAAAGACAGTGTTTGCTGTGCCTGTGGCCAAAGTGCTGGAAAAACTCCAGAGAACTTTTTTTTTCTCCCTGTAGTCTCATAGAACAAGTTCTACTTTTCTCCTTTTTTAAGACAACGGGAGAAAAACGGACAGAGCACAACCCCAGAAAGTGGAGGGAGAAACAAAGCCCTGCCTTTGAAAGAGGCTCTGGCACTGAGGAGCTAAATAGAGGAAGCGGGAGGTTAAGAAGGACAGAACCTTTGCTCGCACTGTGATTCCTCTCTCCTTCCAAACATCAAGATCTAGAAGTTCCAGTTCTCACTATGAATATGTTGGCTTGTATCAGATGCTCTTCCTGCACCCACCTCACTTCAGCTGGATTTTCCCCCTGGCTCCCCTGGAAGTAGCAACACGCATCAAAACCTGCATTGCTTTAGTCTTAATATTTAAGGATGAATAAAAATGATCCCTAGAACCTTCTGGAGCAAACGAATTGAGTAAAATGTGAGTGTAATGTGCTGGCCAACATGTTTTCCAGCAGCTGGCCCCCAGCAAGCAGCTAAAGGTCTGACCCCTTCACTCAGTAGTCAAGGCTGGGGTGGGAAGTCCTGGCCACCACCAAATCCTACATCAGCTTAGTCAGCAGCCCTCTGGAATTCCTGCCGGGAAGGGAAACACCTGCATCTGCACAAGGGCTTATTTGTCACGGGGGTCCATCAGACACACACAGGAACAGCCACGTCTGTGCTGCATCCACCTCCTTGACTGCTCCCTACGAACATCTGGGACAGGGTTATCCTTACATTTGAAATTCAACTCAGTGCAAGAATCCCAAGAGTTTTTCACCTCATGGAAATTTAAGGAGACATGAACTGCCCAGAGGAATTTCAGTCTGGAGTCCGATGGTGAACCAGAGAGCTCAGTGCACAGAGCTGGAGAAAGTTAAGGAACAGTTGGAGACGATACAACTGAAACTCATCCCAACAGGAAAAAGGGCAACAGAGGCCAATGGGAATAAGTGAGGAGGTGAAGATTAGCACCAGCAAAATGTAGAAGTCTCTCAAACATAAGCAATTTGGGAAGGAGGCAGAATGGGGAGAGCTTGTCTGAAAACAACGCAAGGCTGGAACAAGTAAAAAGAACAGTTAGAAGAGGAAAACAGATACAGAGCAGCTAAAAACAGCCCTGCATTGTGCAAAAGCTCTATTTCTGCAAGCTAAAGGTAAAAGGGAATGGTTTGAGTGCGAAATAAAGAGTGAGGAAAGGAAAATAAAGGAAAACTGCTAAAAATTTCCCTCGGAAACATGGGAGAGCCCTGTCAGCCTCCGAGGGAGGGACCTTGTTCGTGCCTGTCCAAGGCAGGGTGACACACACAGGTCCTGTGTCCTTCCCCTGGGAATGGCAGCAGCACAGTGGGAGATGCCCAGAGAAAAGCCTGGGTGTCCCCTTCTCCCACTGTGGCTCCCGGAGTTCCAAGTGGGTGAGAGCTGCTGAGCCTCGGGCCTGACCTGACCATCAAACTGTTCCTGAAGAGATGGGAAACATCTGCTGGGGAGAGACAGTAGTTTACAGGGATATCTGCCCGGATGCAATTTGAGACATATTAAATGCTGTTTGTCAGGTTGAGTGTGACAGTCTAATCTGTTATGTGAGTCAGTGTGGCTTTATTGGTGAAAGATGACTTGGCCCTAGAAATCTGGGAGTTTCCATCTACACAGCTGCCATGACCAAATGGGAGAAATGCAGTAGACAGGAAATAATAAGGGCTCCGTTCTGCCTTCACTGATATTTATGCAGTTGGGCTGAAATCTCCAGGCCCTCTGTGCCTCATAAAATGTTGGGGGGTTTTCCCCCCCAGTAATCCTTCCATAGGCTGACATGGAGTTTCCTCTCCCACACCAATGAAGTGCAAGGAGAATTTTGTTCACTGATTTGTTATGAAGATGTAAACAAGGGAAGAATTTGGCTGGTGGCCTTTTTGAAGGCATTTTCTATTCCACTTTATTGGAAAGAGTCACGAGTTGAAGAGATGCCTTAGAGAATTAAGTATTTCAACACAAAAGTGTTGTCTAAAATATCTGAAATTAGCAGCACCACAAAGTCTTTATGGCCAGAGTGGGTATGTCCCAGCTACCCTCAGTCACAGCATCTGGACTGGGGCTTTACAGGCTCTTGAAGCCTGTGGGAAGATTCCCACTGACATCATCATGTTTTGGATCACTTCCAACAGATATCTTTTACCTTTCCAGCCAGGTAAAATCAGGAAAATTTATGCATTCCGTGAATTCTCGGGGATTTCATAAAGTAACACCACCAATCCTGAGATAACCTCACTTTTTATTAAAGGTTATTGAAGGGGTTGCAGAGATTCCCCTTCTGAATGGGCTAAATAAGAATATCAGATGATGATTGTCTCTGCTGCCAGCACTAACACTGCAAAGAGGAATCAGAGCATCAGAGAGATCCTGGTCTTATAGAGGATTGAGACAGAAAACTGAAAGTGCTGCTTCTAAACCAGAAGGGGTTCATTAAATTAATCAGCTATTCAATATTAATATTGAAAGGAAGACTTAGAGGGTTATAATATGAAAATATCTGAAACTGTCTGTCCAGCCTATGGCGGTTATAAAACCAAGAAATAAGAGGGATGTGATAAGACAAAAAAGAAGCCATCTACAAGGTTCTGATTCACTCTCCTGGAGAAGATCCTAGATTGTCTCCCTGGGCATGGAAGATGTTCTTTGTGTTTTGTCGTGGATCATTTAGAGAATCAGGAGATGGTGATTAGGCTCCCAGAAGTTCCAGCACATGGGATCACTTCTCATGGGCTGAACCATTTTCCTTTTCTGCACCTTGGCTGGCAGTGGAGAGGTGTTGCAAAGAGAACAGAAAATACAGTGAACAGAACGACTTTCCTCAGCCTGGGGAAGGAAGCAGAAGGTGCTGAATTAAACAAACATCTGCCTTGGTGAAGAGCAAACAATGTGTTTGTCGAGTAAACTGAGCAAACGGGGCTTGGAAGTCAGAGAGAGGGGAGGACGAGACAGGGGAAGCCAAGATGACCATTTTGCCAAATGACTTTTCTTCGTGTTCCAGCAGTCATTGCTGTAATTGTGGGGATCTCTGGGGAGCTGAGCAGCCTCAATCTTCACTGCTTTAGAACATTGCCAATAAGATATAAAAACTGCTAACACAGAGAAAACATTCATATGCAATGGAGTTTGAGGTGTTGTTTTTTGGGGGGGTTTGTTTGTTTTAACTAGCAAAATGTCTCTCTTGAAAAAGAAAAATCCACTGTCCATTCTCTCATCTCCCCAGTTTCATGCACATCAGAAGGACCAAGGTACCACTGGCAGACACTGACACGGGGTGTCCATTCAAAGAGAGGCAGAGGCATTAACAGGGAACGTTTCCCTCAACCCTTCAATGAATGGCAGCTCCAAGATCAGGTCAGGGGCTCTTCACAGACCTGCAGTAACCTCCAGCCAAGGTCACAGTGAGTGTATGAGCAAATGACACAAGGCTGTGAGGAACACGGACACCTCACCGCAGCTTCCAGGGGTTTTGTCCAATTTCTGGGTTTACTGCAAGAAGCCTCAAGATCAGGAACACCAGATCACAGATTTTATGCTCATGTGTTTATGCTCCAGTTAATGAAATTGTACAAACACACAAAACCTGAAGGGTCTACCAAGGGCTGCCTTAGTTGTGTTCTCTACCATGTCTGTGGGTACCAGAGGCAAATTTGCACCTTTGTGAGAGATGAGGGCGGAAAGAGAGAGGTTCCTTCTCCCTTGACCTTTGATGGACACAGAGCAAGGACGTAAGTCAGGATAACCCTTCAGACCCCCCCCACTGCAGCCCAGGGATCTGCTTGAGCATGGCAGGCTCTTGGTGCTGACAGAAACCAAATTCCCCCAGCCCTTTCTTTTCTTTTTCAAAACCACTTCTGTGTCGGGTCACAGCTTTTTCTCTTCTGCCTTCAACTTCCTTGAGAAATTGTGCCTTATTTTGTACTCAGGAGCTCTAAATATGGATGTTTAAATCAGTTTTCAGCCCTGAACCTCAGCTCTCAATAAATGATGGGAGTGCAGAACATATGGCTCCCATGTGCCATGTTCCTGATCCCTGCACAGCTCCAAATAAGGTGCAGTTGGAGACAGAAGTTTCATTCACGGGTGGCAAAAAGCAACCACTGACCCCACAGATACTGAAGGAAAGAAACTAGACTTGGAATTTCCTGCTTCTATTAAATTTTATCCTCTCTGGTTTTGGGGGGTTTTGCCTCACAATTATTTTTCCACCTCTTTTCTATTAGAACAATAATTTATTTTTTTTTTATGTAAAAAGCAAGGCTGGGCCTTGAGCCACTGATCTTGTTCTTGTCCTTCTTCAGGAGACAGGAATATGTGGATTTTATGGAGACAATGAAATTAGTTAACTATTAAAATGTAAGGTTTTTCCCAATCCTTTCAACTGCCGTAACCTTCAGTGGGAACTGACAATAACCCAACAACCTCTTCCTCTGACTCCAATGACTATGATAGTTTTTATAATCATTTTGTTGTTAGGCTTCAAGGATTTAAATTTATGACACGGAGGGTTATATTTCTTGTCTCCCTCGCTTCAGGAAACCTCTGCAGGCACTGAGAGAAGAACAAAATTTGCACACTGGGGGAAAGAGAACCAGCACTATCAGCTGGTGGGTGATTTAAGATATTCCAGTCACACAGCCTTTGGTGCAGCAGACCCAGTGCATTGCAACAAAGGGAGAATTTCATTTTGTTTTTTGAAATGCTGTTATTACATTCAGGAAATTTGCAAAGGCACCTTGACAGAAAATGATCAAATATCTGAACTTCCAGTGCAACAACATTTACTTAGTAAATGACATTTTAATGCAGAAAGTCAAATTTGCATACTAATTAAAATTTTCTTTTAAAACATTTAGACTTTTTGGCCTTCCCACCTACCCACAGTGACAGGGATTAAAAGAGTTTTTTATTAAGTCCTGTCAAACAAAACACACTTTTTGTAAAGTGCTACAGTACAAAGTAGCACTTTTAACCCATTTTCCAGTCATTCAGAATTGGAAGCATTTCCAAATGATCTCACCAAGGCAGCTGATGGCAGAGATGGGGACAACGGGGCTTTGTCCCTCACTAAATCTATACATTGTGGGAGAACAGCTTCATGACCTGATGCTTCAATGGAATGAAGACATTACACCTGTAAAACCACCCTGGTGCTTCACTAAGATTTATGGAGGTGCTGCAGGTCAGAGGAGCTCCTCAGCTGGGCTAGAGGGGATAGGGGTGAAGCAGCAATAAATAGTGTAGGATGGAACATCCGAGAGGGTTCTCAGCCCCTGCTCTTCCCAAGCAGGTACTGGGAGTAAAGGAGGAGGAGGAAGAGAAGGAGGAGGAAAAAGAGGAGGAATGCAGCCAGCCTGCAGCCTTGGTTTGAGGTTGCCATTTTTTAAAATATCGACCACTAGTATAATTTCCTGTCCAAGCAGTTTCTTACAGTGAAACGAGCATTTTATCTTTCAGCGGAAACAAAAATATTTCAAGAGGATCAAGACAAACTTGTTGCACCATTTTTTCCAATCTCCTCTTTGAGTGTGCCCGTTACCAGCAATAACTTCCTCAGATGTGGCCTCCCCACAAACCACGAGAATCACTACAAACAGACAGCAATTCTCCTCAGCCTCAGTTGTTTTTCACTCTTTTGTGAAGCCAAGAATGGAAAGCTTTGCGTCTGCTTTGCTTGACACGACAACTTCAATGCTCCTCAGAGGATTTCTATTGATCTCTGTGTACGATCTGACTTGTCCATTCCATACCACGGTGTGTTAGTCCCTCATCCAGTACCAACCCCACTCCAAGGAATGGATGTGTCCATGGGCTCAGGCCTGCAAGGCACAGACGAGTTTGCAGTGCCTGTGTGGTCTCAGAGGCTCCCACAGACATCCCAAGTGCACTCTGTGTTTCGCTGCACTCAGGGGAAGTAAAAACGTGTCGGTGGCACGTTCCTGTATCAGTTTGGGAATTTTACAGGCTCTGCTGAAACCCTGGCAGGAGCAGTTCAAAGGCACCTGAGAGGCAGATCCTGCAAACACTGACAGGATGCAAACGTTTAAGCCTTTGGAATATTCCCTGAACATCAGCCAGGACCCGTCACACCAGTGCACATTCCAGAACTGCACAGACTTACTTTCCCTGCCCTTAAGGATAAAATTATGATCCTTGCCTTTTTCCCCATGGACACTTAGACCCCTTTTATTCCTCTGCCAGATGAAATTAAATTTAAGTGCTATTCTTAAGGTGTCTTGCACCTGAAATGACTGATCCCCTTGTCAGGACAGAAGGAACCAGCCAGACCTCGACCTGTCCCAGGACAGCCCCAGGTTCTGTCAGCACTCGAGCTCCTCCTTATTCCACGTGTCATACCTGGGTTCTGTGCAGAAACAAGGACCATTCTGGACCCCTACCAAAAAGCCCTTGCATCAACATCCTCTGAGTGCACCAACAAAAGGACTTTCAGTGATACAAATACATAATACATTGAAAATTGTAACTCTGAAGGCAAATTCTACCCACAGAATGTACTATCACAGTCCAGTCCTTAGCTCACAACACAACCCAATTCTCTGCTGGTGCTGCCTTTGCTGAAGGAGCTCTTAACCAACAGACTGGGGTTTGTTTCCCCCAAATGACAAGTAACCAATTGCTTTCTTCAATGTCTTCTCCTGTAAAGTCTGAACATTCCATTTAAAGGATCAATAATCTGCACATCCTCAGAAACGCTCAAATAGTTTCACTTGAAACCCTGATTCGGGCTATTTTTTTCCTTCTTTCTTCTTCTTCCTATTGATCTGAAATGGTATTTCCAACACAAGCACCTGTTTCACTATTTTCCTTCCACACAGCTCAGAAGTTCCCAGAGTAGTTATCCTTTAGTTCCTCCCCTCTCTCCTCCTTATTTCCACCCTCACAAATTTAACAAAGCAATATCCTCCACTCTTTGGGGACAGTTCTCTGTAACAACTTGTTGAATTTAACCCTTCGAAAAATCACATTTTCACACGATGTTCTGGTGCAACAATGGAATAACACAGGGGAAAATGGAAAACTTTTGTCTTCGAGAAAGAGCCTTGTTTGTCTTTAAAGTGGAGGGAGAGAGGGACTTTGCAAATGCTCCTGAAGCGTTGGTACTTTATTTCCAGTGTTTGTAACTGCGCTGTCTCCGGAGGGGACTCCAACATCAAGATCACAGAGTCTGATGATCAGTTGCAGCACGGCCTGTACAACCCTTGGGCCTCAAATCTTAATTATATCTGCAACTGTTTACAGCTTATAATTATTGATGTTAATTTACTGAGGGATGTTACCCTCCTAGCCTGCAGTGATGGTTTTGGCATGTTAATCCATTTGCACACAGACTATTGTATCTGATGGTACAGACTGAAATTAAAGGGTATTTTTCACTTCCATTTCATTTGAGTTTGCCACGTTCTATGATTTTTTTAAAAAAGTAATTTGACTATTTCTAGTAATGTTATAAATATTGTTTAAATAAAGCTCAGCTTCCCATGTGCTTCCCACTGCCCCAGAGCAGCAGGATGTCAGAGGCTGGGAAGGACAGCAGAGCAACCCACACTGTTCTAAGATCTTTGTAATCCCAAATTGAGTGGAAACCCAAGACCTTGAACAAACAATCCCACCTTCCTCCATAAAGAGATACCACAGTTTGAGATGTTCTGACTCAACAACCACCCTCAGTAAAATCATTCTGGGGCCAGAATTTATTTGTTGCTGTGGCCAAACCCTTTCTCTCTTCCTCCCACATCTCATGGCAGAGGAATTTGTACAAGTATCAGGGGAGGAAGGAATATTCTTGCAGAAGGAATTCTAATTTATCAGGTTCTCTGGGAGCCCATGACATGTCTGAGCTGACTCAGCCAGTTCCACACATCAATCCAGAGGGAAGAGCAATATTCCTGCTGGTTCTGCTACCAAACACTCCCCAGGGACACCCCCACCTAGGGCTCACACTTATATCCCAGGAATCCTTCTCTGCAGGAGAGCAGGTGATTAGGAAGAAGGATAATGCTCATAAACCAAGGCACTGAACACAAGTCAAAGGAGATATTCTCAAAGCAGTAGAGAGCAGAAGTTTATTGCACATTCCTCTTATCAGCTAATTCTAAGCTGATGTGATAGCAATGCAAGGTACAGGAGAGGGCAGACAACGATAGGGGAACGGGAGATTTTTTATATCTTGTCTAGAGGATTAGAAAATCTGAGTGCTAAGAGGTTTTTTATCTGGGAATACTCACAGCTGAAGACACAAGATATCTCTAGAGTAGGTAAAACAAGACTGGTCTTAAGAATATGGCACTGGGCACGTCCTAACTACTCCTGCTGCAGATATTTCACTGTGCCCCGACTGGGAGTCATTAAAAAACCCTCCTAACTTTGAATCAGAGTTATTGGAGCAGCAAATAATTTACTCTGTGCCCTCTTTTTCGTTTTCATCATGACAAAGCTCACGGCAAAGTCACTGGGAAAGTTTTATCGACAATAGATTCTCCTCACCTATTTTTTAAAGCCTGATTTTCCTTGCTAAGGGAATTCTTGGTTGTTGCAGTCAGTGTATCCAGAATAACTCCCTGACATGGAGGCACAGATGGAGATGTGTCTACATTCCACCAGCTCCCTCAATATCACTTCTTGCAACACTACAGAAACAGTTTATTCCATAATAAGTCCTTGGCGCTTGTTTAAGCAGCAGTTTTGTCATTCCCAGGTGTTGGTGAGCTGTGAAACCCTCAAAGACAAGGATTTGATGTGTCATTTAAAGTGTAAACCAAGAGCATAAAACAGTTCCATGATTTCACCTGTGGCCATCAGGAAGGATTGGAGGTGAACCCGGGACTCTGTCCTGCTTTTATCTTTCATACCAGGAATCCTTCCACACACCAACAGCCCTATGGAAGGGCTGCAAAAACGGTAACAAATGTGGATTTTGTCACATGCAGCACCATCCCTGTTACCACTGGCTCCAGCAGAAAAAACATTTGGCTCAGCGCTGAGTGATTCTGAAAAGGCTGCTGTGACATTTTAGGCCTGAAACCAGACATTTTCCCTGACATTATGAAACACAGCGAGGTAATATTACAAATAAGTGTAAAAAATAAATCCAGCTTGGAAAACATAAATGACCTTTCGAAGCCTGAAATCATGTAATAATAACTGGCCTGACCCATTGCTGAGGTTTTATTATTTGAGCTGCACACACGTTTCTGCCTTTCTCCCTTGGATAAAGTGAACAGTTGGAGACTGAAATCCCAGAACAAGTGCATGGCTATTTACCAACAGAATGAAAAATGTCTGGAAATAGTTCCAAATATCTAATCTGCTGTGGGGGGAGAGGACAGCACACAGAGGAAAGAGCCCAAAGCCTCTCGCCCTGCTCCGCGCAGGGTTTGCTGTGTTGTTTGCTTCAGACAGCCCATTTCTAATGAATCCAATAATCAGCTGGAACTTGAACCTGCCCTGCCATCTCTCACAGTTCTTTCAGTTCCAGGAAAACTGAAGCAAATGGGTAATTTTTTCTTGCCTAGCATTTAAAACGCCATAATAATACCAATGTTTACATCTGGTTCCAAAACCAGTTTTGAGCTTTAGTTAAAACACAGAGGAAATTTAATATACACAAGGTTCTACTATTTTTTGGGAACCCATAATGTTTTCATGGTTGGTTTTTCAAACCATTTTGTCTCGGAGCTTTTCTGTCTTATCTTACTCTATCTGTTCTGGGGTCTTTAACCCCTTGTCCTCCCCAGGCAGTTCCCACATTTCCCAGTTGTTTGGAAGGATGGGAAGGACTGGGCAGGTTCAGAGCAGGATGTGCCTGCTGAGGCCAACAGGTCTGATCTGCTCTGCTGTCTGGGAGTGGGTAGATGTGGCTCCATCTGCTTTTCCCTCCTTCTGTCCCACTTGCCAGGTTCTGTTAACTCTGTTGGAATTTCATACACTTGGAAAACTCTCCTCTTTTTTGGTCATTTTTCCTTGATAATGGCAAAAAAGCTAATAAATTAATTGGAGAGGACAGATGCTGACAGACAGGCAGACAGGCAGACATCCTCATTTCCTCAGGAAACAAGGCTGACAAATGAACACACTCCCCAGAGGATGTGACAGCAGTGACTTAGGTACAGTTGCACGGAGCTACCTTTAATTGAACATTGCTGGATTACATTCCATTTTTCCTCTTGTCCTGACCTGCTCATTGAGTCAATAGAGCCATCTGCCAAAATCCACGGCTCCCGAATTAGAGACGTGCACCTTCCCCTGGGCCAGCAAAGTAGGGCAGCCACTCACCAGGGCTTTCTGCAGCTGAAATTATCAGTCAGGTTTCCACGCTGCAGGAGCAAAGGATCTGTATCCAGCTGAATAATCTGGCAGGAAATGGAGCTAAATCACAGAAACACGCTGGCTGAGAACCACGGGTATCTTACACAGAGAGTTTTAAGTGGCATTTTCAGATAAAAGTTTGTCATTCCCTTTTCCCAGCTCCGAACTGTTTTTATTCACTGAATGTACTTCTCACCTTAGACAGAGCAAACTGTTTGCTTTGGGTCCTCAGCCAAAGGAGAGATGCTAAAAGTCCTCAGCCATAGGCTGCCAAACTGCCCCGTGACTGTTGTTTGAACTCTGGCTGAACAGGAAAGCAGTTGTTTATCATGTGAACACATGGTGTGCCTTTTTCCCTTCATTTCTGTCAATAAAAACTATTTTTATATTTACAACAAGCTCCACCAGCAGAATAGTTTAGATTTCTCCAGCTACTGTCTTTAATGAGGAGGGTTTGTATTTCCAATGAGAAGCATTTTTATGGCGAAACAGAACAACATTTTCCTAGAAAATCTCTTTTCACGGTTGGAAGTTTCTCGTTAAAAGTGTTTTTTCTGTAATCTCTGCTGGTAACTGTGGTTTGGCACTTTGGCAAAGACAGAGGAGCAAAGTCTGCTCAAAGCCTCCAGGCATTGCTGGGATGGTCTCGAGGGCTCAGAGCAAGAGGCAAAACCAGTCCTGACCTAACGGGGAGAGAAGGGGGTGTCACAGCAGAGCAGCCACATCTCATATGGGGCTGGAGGCAGAGACCAGGCAATGCCTCACTGCTCAGGAAACCCTCACTGCTGGAGAACCAACCTCCCAGCTCCACTTCACCTCTCAAGTGAACCAAGTGAAAATAACAGGTTAAATAAAGGTTCAGTTCTGAGGAAGCTTTAAATAAAATTTTGAATAAAGAGTCTATCAACTCATCTCCCCTTCCTTTTTTTTTAACTTAAGCCATTCTTCAGTTAAAAGATAAAAAAAAGTAATTGTTTTTTTTTCCCCAAGGAAATATTCCTTTGCCATGATGAGCATCCTGTGTTCTCCAATCATGTCAGACTGTGGGAGGCACTGGCAGAGGAGAGCAAAGAGTAACAATCCAGCACAGAGCTCTTTGCCAGCTCCCTGGATCACACCCTGCCCACACACCCCGGCCACTCAGCCCTGCCTCTCCACAACAGCTCATCCCTCAGGGATGTTATTGATGCACCTTCTCCCCGCACACAGATCTTGCCATTTTATTACAGGATGCTGTGGGAGCATCTGGGAAATCCTCCCAAGTGCCTGCTTGGCTGAACCGGGTGCCCACGTGCAGGGGAGGTTTTTGCATCATTTACTGTCTCTGCTGGGCAGGGTGGAGCCAAGGAATTCTCCAGCTGGGAGCCCTACAGGTGCTGCAGCCTCATGGTAATGCTGGAAAAGCTGAGTTACCCATTCCTGGGATCTGGGATTCATGAGGACTTAAGAGAAGTGCGACTGCAAAGCAGTTCTGCTAAACCAGGGCAAAGGGCTGTGAGACACCATCAAATCAATACAAACTTAGATTATATGAATTTAAAGTGAATTCATTGGGAACCCTAACCGGTTGAAAAGAATCCTTTGCTTATTTGGCTTTCTTCAAAGTCGTTTAACTAAATTTAGTTGCAAACTAATTCAAGGTACGGCTGTGACACTTGTAGGAAAAATCCTGCTGTGAACACCACAAACAGCTACTGAGGGCTCCCGCCAGGACTCTGGAGAGAGACACTTCTGGAAACTAGGTGTGTTCAGAAAAGCTTCACATTCTGCAGTTTGTTTTCAACCCAGATGCAAAACAAGACCATTCTAAGATTTTCTAGATCAACTCCACGGGTTTCCTTCTGTTTCTGAGAGGTTCCTGAAAATTTTGTTCAGTGATTTGTTCCAAGACTCCACTGACATTCTCATCTTTTTTAAAAAAATGCACTTTGTAAATAGTAAAGCCTTATTTCTCAGTTGAGGAGCAGAGCAAGTCTGTAAAGCAGAATGAGACATAAATCACCAAGGCACGACTTCAAAAGTGCGGGAACTGCCCACCTCGGATCGCACCTGCCCTCGGGACACTCAGGAAACGTGTGGAAAACTATGGCAAAAACATCACAAAACAAACCATTTAGGCAGCAGAGTCTGAAGCTGGAATGAACATAAATATCAGAAGTTTCTTGAACATGAGGAGCTTTTTGTCTTTCTTGTCTGAGTCGGCAAAGCACCTAATGGGGTGTGATAAAAGCAAAGGCAGGCAATTATTTCCCTCTGTTCTGCAATCTGGGTAAGAGAAACGTCATGTCTGGTGCAAGATTCGTGCTGTAAGGTCTGAAAACCACATCGTTGGAGCCCAGACAGACAGGAATTGACAAGCACTGGCCATTCCCCGAGCACACGTCAGTTCCAGAGAACCCTCTCCCGGGAGAAGTGCCCCAGTTTCGCAGGCACACGCAACCCGGGTCTCAGCCCTTACCAGCACCACAAGCACATCTGGAACCTGGAAGGGCTGATTTTGACTCTTTGTGGCTGTAAGATTGAAAGGCTGAGCAAGAAAAGTCTCAGAAAACATGTCAGGAATCAGGTTCAGTGAATCACATGTCGGGATCTTGGGCTTCAGCACAAGGAAACCAAGGATCCCCATTTATCAGAACATCAGCCCACAATAACATGGCAAAGCTTTGCAAGAACAGGGACTAAAAGACAAGACTGACTTATGGGAGAGGGCCAGGAGCTAAAAGAGATAATGTTTTCTTGTTGAATTTGGGTTTAGCTTGAGATAAATTTCATCTCTCATCAATCCAGAACAAAAGTCCAGTTCTCTTTGGCAGACACAGAGATACAAAAGGAATCCCCCATTATACAATAAGGATTAGGGGGGGAAAAAAGAATTTTTTCTTATTTCTGTAAAGTCCTTTAATCCATTCTGGTTAGATAAGGAAATCTAAAATATTAATTACGATGTAATTCCAGTAGTTTGAAGATAGTAAAGCTAAAATTAAACGCTGGGACTTTCAGCTAAGGAATCTCGAATTAAACTTTCTTGTCTCCTCAAGATCTGTTTTCATGGTACCCAGGACAACCTTATCCCTCTAGCTGTACTCAGGGTATGCTATTTTACACTTACCTCATCCTAACCAGGTAATTATCTTACACATCCTTGCTTCTGAGAAATAAAAACAAAATAAAAAACTTGCTTCCCACTAACCCACCCACTCAGCAGCAGTGTCTCCTCATGTTTTGCTCGATAAAGCACATGTGGTCCTTTCAAACAGTCTGATTTGACATCTCGGAGAGATTAAAAGTCATATCAAAAAGCTATCTGTTGAGTGACAACATA
This sequence comes from Pitta sordida, assembly GCA_013390025.1. Classification (NCBI taxonomy): domain Eukaryota; kingdom Metazoa; phylum Chordata; class Aves; order Passeriformes; family Pittidae; genus Pitta; species Pitta sordida. The sequence continues at coordinate 267,694 of WEKX01007647.1, forward strand.
AGTACTTATTTAATAAGTATATTAAATACATATGCATGGTGATATACTGTACAGGCAAGGTTTTAAATATATACCCTAGTTAACTGCCATATGGATATGTTGTTGTGGAAAAAAATATTTATAAAATGTTTTTTCCAAATGTTTAATCTACAGCAGATGCGCCTTGCATTCATCTGTTTGGCTTGGCATTCACTACAGGGAGATCTTATTAATCATACAGACCTCCTGTAGGAGAGGAAACAGAGGCTATTATGGGATTCATCTGTTTATGACTAAACAGAAAAAAGGATCTTCAGCAAATGAGAGATCCCTTTGTGGAATGTCTCTCATCTCCCAGCATTGCCCCCTCTCTGCTGCAATAACAAAGTGAGTCGGGCTGGATCTGTGAAAGGATGGGGAGCACAGGAGCTGCAACTAAGGGGATGGACCTGGAGAAAGATTTCATTGGCTCCCTTTCCACGCTGAGGTTGTGGAAGTTTTTTCTCCTGACCCATTTGTTGTTCAATTATGTTTGGAAAAATATCTAGAAGGGTTTATGGAAGGTGTTCAAAGTCTAATCTGACTCTCAGCACCTCCTGTTCCCATCTCTCCAGCACTGCCTCACGTAGGAAGACCATGACAACATCTACAACAAAAATCTTATGACCTTATTGCTTCCCATAATTGTATTACTCTTCAGTTTCACAGGTTCTGCTGTGACAAAGGGAGCAGCTGCCACTGATCATTTGAACTGGGCAGGGAAGAAGCACAAAAAGCCAGTGAGGATAAAGAATTAATCAGGTTCTGCTGAGCAGAGAGGGTGGATGGATGGAAACCAAACAGGAGGCAGCAGAACTCAGGCCTTCAGTGAGTTTACTTGGAAACACAGGAAAGGATGAGACTGAAGTAAATGTAACGTGACTTCTGCTCACACAGCACCTCTGCTGCCCACTGTCCTTCATGTCTGCAGGGCACTGGGATTCCAAACTCTTTGGGCTTATGGCCAAATGACCAATTATTCCCCGTTTTTCTCCCTCCTTATCATCAGGTCATTACCCCTTTAAAGATCAATCCAATAAAAGTCTTCACTGTCCAGCCCAGCTACACACCCACCCCTCTGTGTCCACCTTCTGTCTCTGAGCAGCCCCATGTCTTGCCCCAGATGTTCACACAGTGACTTCCACATGAACAAACTTTTCTGTCCTCAGTGTGAGATTTGCTCTCAGCACTGGCACTTGACAGGTCTGCACTACAGCACATCTCTGAAAAGGGGAATCCTAAACCCCTTCTGATACAAAGAACAGAGAGTTTTTCAATAGTTCAATAGTTTTTTTCCTTGTACAATAACGAAGCACGTCAAGGAACATGCCAAGAGCAGGTAATTTGCCTCATACAGACACTGACAGGTCCATGTCAACTGTAGCATTGCAATGTGCACATCTCTGAGACTTGTGTCAGAACAATTCCTTCCCAGAATCCTTTTGGATGTCAGTGAAAACTCTAACGAGGCTCTTAGAAGACGGACTCATCGAGAGACACTGTCATGACATGCCAGCTGTCATTCCTGGGCTGCTCAACCTGTTCAAGATGGAAATTGGAGCTCCCACAGTAGCATCAGCTTTCCCAGATATTTTCCCTTGGCTCAGTTTGAACTTAAGTTGGAATATTTTGACAGGGAGCATAAGAAGAAAGAACCCCAGTAACTAAACAGGGGTGCTCAGGCAGGGCAGCCTCACGAATCCCCCCTCAGTCCCAGGCTCACACAACACCCACACTACGAGGCTGATAATAAATGTTTATATCTGGTTTATACAAAAAGAATTTAAACAGACAAGTCCTGTGAAATGCTGAAGGTTCTCCAAAGTGCCAGAACCAGGGTTAAACCAAGGTTCCAATGCTGCTTCCCATTTCCACACCTTTCTTGTGATACATTTTTCTCTGTATCCACAAAACATCAGAACTGCCCTAACATGGGGTCTGGGTTGTTGGTTTGGGGGTTTTTTTGGACAGTTCATCATTCTTAGTGGGAAAAAAATTGCTAACAGAGGTTTAGAAGGGCACAGAGAAGAGAATTTAACTGTTGTTGCCCTGGCCTCTTGTAGCCATTGGCTGTTCCACAATTTCAGTGAGTTAAGCCTCATCTCCTGATTCCCAGGCCAGTACCCCATCCAGTTAAAACTCTGCTTGGAAAGATTAGGAGAAGAACTCTTGTCAATTTGGATCAAAGTTCACAGGCAAAACAGTGTGTGGGGAGTAGCAGTTATCCCAACCCCTGATTGCTTTAAAATCTGAGCATCCTACATTATATCCTGCAATAGCAAAACTGAAAGTCCTGCTGCAGTGGAAATGTGTGTCCTCAGCACAGAGCTCCAACCCCCCAGTTGTGTTTGGTTGGGCAAACACAGATCCCAGGGCTCTCCCCACTCCCATCCTGTCACTGCTGGGTCTCTATGTCCCTACCTGCCATCCCCGTTCCCCTGCTGGAACACACAAATGCTGTTTCTGTGCATGAGTGAGCCTGGATGCACTTGGAATCATGGCACACTTTCAGGTTCATTGCCTGAAACATGTTAATAGGTTTTTTTCAGACATTTGATATACGCATTTCACTAAAGATGGTTAAAACCAACACCCGTGTTTAGACCACTTATGTCCTTTCTAATTTGTTCACATTCATGTATTGTAACCCTATATATCATACACAGCATTTAATGCCACAGTTTGAACTGCAGGAAGCAAATCAGCCTCAGCTCTGTTTTTCATGGTTCAGACATGTCTGAAATATAATGAGAGCAGGGATTTGTCTGCCCTGATTTAATTACTACAATCCAGATAACTCTGTCAATCAATTTTTCTCCTTGTGACTCCTGGCAGGGTGAAAAATGCCTTCATTATGAGGACTGATCATTAGTGGATGTGAAGTTGAGAAGATGATGAAGATGAGTTGTTGGCTCTGGCAGAGAATTGACCCATCAGTGTCATTAAGTGAACTCTGCCAAGCCCAGCAATTCCCATGGGGCAAATCATTGAATTCCTCAGGAGCAAAGGTCTGTGTCTGTCTACACCAAAGCACTTTGAGAAGTACACACATGCAGTTTGCAGCAATCTGATGGATAACTAAACAATTACACAGGCAATAACTGATTCGTCCTTCCCCTTTCCACAACAGAAACAACTTTCAAGGTACCATATTTTAGATTCCATTTTATGTGACAGTTTAAATAACACTCAGTTACATCCACTGCCCTTTCAACTCCACGTGACAAAAGTTCAGCTCGGAGCTGCATCAACCTCCCAAAGCCCAAACGCTCTTAATTTCCAACATAAATTGCAAATCTATGTCCTTTTCCTTCTAAGTATTGAAGGACGAGGCTGAGTCACCTCAAGCACTCTATGAGGGTGAGGGTTTTAATCACTGTTGTTCATCCCGCAGTAAACACACCAACTAGAAACACCTTGCTGTACGACTGCCTGAGTACCAAGCAATGGAATGACAAATGAGCACGATCTGCTCAATGCTTTTCTCTAAATTATGCTTTAATTGCAAATGGTAATTTCATATAATTGACTAATTAATCACTGGAAAAATAAAAATAAGATAGATGCAACAATCGCAATGCCAAAATATTGCCAGCAGAGCTACGCACGGAGAGAAAGTTCTGCTGGAATCAAGGACATACTCAAGGGACCTACAGAGAATTTTGGTGAGCAAACTCAGAGCCAGGGTGGGTGTGAAGGTTGTGGGCACAAAGTTCCCTTTAGAACAAGAGCTGTTCATCCCAGGGGGATCCAGGCTGGGTGTTGCAGATCCCCTGTCCCTCAGTCCAACTTCNCACAGTAGCATCAGCTTTCCCAGATATTTTCCCTTGGCTCAGTTTGAACTGAAGTTGGAATATTTTGACAGGGAGCATAAGAAGAAAGAACCCCAGTAACTAAACAGGGGTGCTCAGGCAGGACAGCCTCACGAATCCCCCCTCAGTCCCAGGCTCACACAACACCCACACTACGAGGCTGATAATAAATGTTTATATCTGGTTTATACAAAAAGAATTTAAACAGACAAGTCCTGTGAAATGCTGAAGGTTCTCCAAAGTGCCAGAACCAGGGTTAAACCAAGGTTCCAATGCTGCTTCCCATTTCCACACCTTTCTTGTGATACATTTTTCTCTGTATCCACAAAACATCAGAACTGCCCTAACATGGGGTCTGGGTTGTTGGTTTGGGGGTTTTTTTGGACAGTTCATCATTCTTAGTGGGAAAAAAATTGCTCACAGAGGTTTAGAAGGGCACAGAGAAGAGAATTTAACTGTTGTTGCTCTGGCCTCTTGTAGCCATTGGTTGTTCCACAATTTCAGTGAGTTAAGCCTCATCTCCTGATTCCCAGGCCAGCACCCCATCCAGTTAAAACTCTGCTTGGAAAGATTAGGAGAAGAACTCTTGTCAATTTGGATCAAAGTTCACAGGCAAAACAGTGTGTGGGAAGTAGCAGTTATCCCAACCCCTGATTGCTTTAAAATCTGAGCATCCTACATTATATCCTGCAACAGCAAAACTGAAAGTCCTGCGTTACCAAATGTGAAAGTCAGAAGTCATTCAAGTCTTGCAAAACATCACAGCACAAAGAAATGAGCTTAAAACCTTCCCTTGGTGCTGACAGCATCTGCTGAGAGCCAGGAAGTGCCCAGCACTCCTACAGACCCCAACAAATGCAGAACCAGAGGCGTTTCTGTGCTGCTTTGGATCTCTGGTTCCAGCTCAGGAATTCTCTCACTCACCAGGCTGAGCTGGAAGGCCCCATGGAAGGAGCCACAGACACAGCATGTGAAGGCAATGGGAATTGTATCCCCAAACTCCTTCTGGAAGGATATTCTGGTTAACACACCCTTGCCTAAATTCTAGGCCAAACTCAGCACAATTTGTGAATTAATAGGTTTGTTTTAAATTGTATCATAAGTGGGCCAAATGCCCCAAAAATGTAACTCAGTGCTTTAAACTGAGCTCAGTGAACTTGCACCAATTTATATTATCTGAGCATCTGTCCCACTGAGTCCAGATTTCCTTACTCAATTTTCCTGCTTTAAACCCTATTCTGCCTCTCTCTAAAAGTGCATCTTATACAGTCAGTATTAACTGGATCAAATCAGCTCAATTAGCTGGTTAATGTTAATTCAAATTTACACAGCACCCTCTGTTTAAAGCGGCTACAATATTTTACCTTGAAAAACATCTCAGCTTAAACTGAGGGAAGAAAAACTCTTCGAGAAGAATCAGGGCCCAACTGTTGAACCCAGATTGCAGCATCACCCAAAGAACATCTGCACACAAATCCTCCTTCAAGGCAAGTGCTGCACGACAAGCAATTCACCAACAAAAGAATTCCACGAGTATTTGAAATCTTCTCTGGCTGCTGCAGTGGAAATTTGTGTCCTCAGCACAGCACAGCGCTCCAAACCCCCAGTTGTGTTTGGTTGGTCAAACACAGATCCCAGGGCTCTCCCCATTCCCATCCTGTCACTGCTGGGTCTCTCTGTCCCTACCTGCCATCCCCATTCCCCTGCTGGAACACACAAATGCTGTTTCTGTGCATGAGTGAGCCTGGATGCACTTGGAATCATGGCACACTTTCAGGTTCATTGCCTGAAACATGTTAATAGGTTTTTTTCAGACATTTGATATATGCATTTCACTAAAGATGGTTAAAACCAACACCCGTGTTTAGACCACTTATGTCCTTTCTAATTTGTTCACATTCATGTATTGTAACCCTATATATCATACACAGCATTTAATGCCACAGTTTGAACTGCAGGAAGCAAATCAGCCTCAGCTCTGTTTTTCATGGTTCAGACATGTCTGAAATATAATGAGAGCAGGGATTTGTCTGCCCTGATTTAATTACTACAATCCAGATAACTCTGTCAATCAATTTTTCTCCTTGTGACTCCTGGCAGGGTGAAAAATGCCTTCATTATGAGGACTGATCATTAGTGGATGTGAAGTTGAGAAGATGATGAAGATGAGTTGTTGGCTCTGGCAGAGAATTGACCCATCAGTGTCATTAAGTGAACTCTGCCAAGCCCAGCAATTCCCATGGGGCAAATCATTGAATTCCTCAGGAGCAAAGGTCTGTGTCTGTCTACACCAAAGCACTTTGAGAAGTACACACATGCAGTTTGCAGCAATCTGATGGATAACTAAACAATTACACAGGCAATAACTGATTCGTCCTTCCCCTTTCCACAACAGAAACAACTTTCAAGGTACCATATTTTAGATTCCATTTTATGTGACAGTTTAAATAACACTCAGTTACATCCACTGCCCTTTCAACTCCACGTGACAAAAGTTCAGCTCGGAGCTGCATCAACCTCCCAAAGCCCAAACGCTCTTAATTTCCAACATAAATTGCAAATCTATGTCCTTTTCCTTCTAAGTATTGAAGGACGAGGCTGAGTCACCTCAAGCACTCTATGAGGGTGAGGGTTTTAATCACTGTTGTTCATCCCGCAGTAAACACACCAACTAGAAACACCTTGCTGTACGACTGCCTGAGTACCAAGCAATGGAATGACAAATGAGCACGATCTGCTCAATGCTTTTCTCTAAATTATGCTTTAATTGCAAATGGTAATTTCATATAATTGACTAATTAATCACTGGAAAAATAAAAATAAGATAGATGCAACAATCGCAATGCCAAAATATTGCCAGCAGAGCTACGCACGGAGAGAAAGTTCTGCTGGAATCAAGGACATACTCAAGGGACCTACAGAGAATTTTGGTGAGCAAACTCAGAGCCAGGGTGGGTGTGAAGGTTGTGGGCACAAAGTTCCTTTTAGAACAAGAGCTGTTCATCCCAGGGGGATCCAGGCTGGGTGTTGCAGATCCCCTGTCCCTCAGTCCAACTTCTGCAGCTTTGATTCAGGGCTGGGCAGTTTTTCCAGTGGCCAGATGAGCTCCCCTGGCTGTGTCACACAAACTGATCCCAGGAATTGTCCAGACCAAACATCCCATCACTGCATTTGCTCTGGAGGGCTGCAAATATTAACTGAGTTGCTTTGATTGCAAGGACTTTGATTCGTAGCACAGGCTCCACACTCCAGTTTAAACTCAGGCGTAGGAGTGTGGATGCTGGGCAAGGGGAAACACGGAAACAACCTTTGGGTACAGAAGGGAACTCAGCTTTGTGTAGTTTTGCTGTAGGGCTCCAAAGTGAGTAAGAAGGGAAGGTGTTGCTGCGATGGGAAGGGTGCTGGCTGAGCTAATTGATTCAGCAGTGAGACTGGAGCAGCTTTTCAGTGCCATGAGTCAGAGGAGCTCAGCATTAACTTCACTAAATAGCTGGAACTTGTCCTACAGCTTACAAAACCTCCCAAGTATTTTTCCACCCCGATGCCTCAGATGTGCAGAAGCACTGAGGAGGCTCTGGGGCGCTCCTGTGTCACTGACATCTCCCAAGCTCTCGCTCTTTCTCAGCCCACAGCTCTGCCTGAGAGCAGCCTGGGTGCTCTCCAGCACTGGATGGCCACTACTTGGGAAGAAATTCTCTTTTCACTACAGCTGGAACCACAGAACGTGTAACTCACATCAGATGCCATCCAGCACACGCTGGCCAGGCCAATTCTTGGTGCTGTTGGCTGCAATAGTGAGGGAGCCCAATTAGGCTTCCAGGGCCTTGCTACCAAATCACTGTGTAAGAAACAAGTGCTTCATCAGATTGTCAAAGCGTAAGGGAAATGAAAGAAGGAAGGGGAAAAGCAGAGACATGGAAAAGTGACAGTTAAATCTTCATTTAGTCATTTCATGTAAATGTTCAGCATGATGGGAGCTGGGCTTTCCCCAGCAGCACTGAACAATCAGCGCTCAGAGCTTTGCTGTGGCAAAGCTTCCAGTGGGAATTCTCCTTTACTCCTGACCACTCCTTCCATATAACAGGGTAGGGTGGAAAATTACTTTGAAAAGTCACATTTCCTTTTTTCTTTCAGCCTCCCTTAACTAATGTGGGTTCTTAACCTGTTTTCTTCACACTTTCCAAAGCAAGTGACATTTTGGCTGAAGGGAGGCATGAAAGGCTTGGTCCCAAAATGCTTTTTTGTGCCCATAAAGCCAAAAGAGTGTGGAAATGTTCCTTCCCTAAATGAATTTGGTATTTGGCCTCGTGGCTTATGTCACTCCCAGCTCTCCACTCTGCACCTTTCTGTAAGTAAAATATTAGAGAAAGAATAACCTGACAGTGAAATGAAAACCAGTGGTTCAGAGGGAACAGATCCTGAACCCTGACCATGGAGTTGGGACTCCCAGGCTCCTTGAGCTGTTCCATTGGAAATCACCAAGCCCATCCAGTGAGGGAAGGTGGCTCAGGATTAAGGGCAGCATTTAGGATCAGCATCCCAAGGGACTTATCCAACACATAACTTGGGAGAATGTTGACAAAACCAGCAAAGGAGGAGTGGGGAGCGACATGGCAGAGGTGTTATATTTTGTGGAATATGGGGAAGAAAGAAAAACTGGCCAAATTGACCATTCCTTTGATTCAGCCAAGACAACAGGCGCCTTCCCAATTTCTGCTTCTTAAATAGCTCGTACATCCAAAATGAGTGGCTGCAATTTGAGATGCCATGTTTGAAAGCTGTTCCTAAATCACTCCTGGGCTGAAAAATCAGAACCAAGAGGTTCTCAAAGCAAGCCAGTAATCTTCAGTAATCATGGAAACTACATATAATTCAATATATTTACATTAAAGAAGTCGACCAAGACACAGTCAATGCCCCCAGAGCTCATGATGGTACTTGAGGAAGCCCTGGAGACGGTGGGTCAGGTTTATCCATGGTGTCATTCCAGCAATTTCAGTGGTGATGAACACAGCCCATTTCCAAAGGCACAAAGCCAGCAAATAGTCTGCAGTGGGATTCTGATAAACGCTGCCATCTGCAAAATGTTACATCCAATGCAGGGCAGAAGCAGATGGAAAAGCTTTTCAATCCAGAGTACCAACTTAAAATAAACATCTTAAATGTATCTGTTCCTTCAGCGGGTATTGAAGAACAGGCAAAAATAAATGAATGAAATGAGGGAGGCTTATAAATGCTTCTTTTTTTTTTCCACAGTGACCAAACTAAAACCTCTTGAGCTCACAGAAATGTTCCCCATGCAGGGATCAAAAGCTTCTTGTTCCCAGGACAAAATAAGCATGTAAGTCGTAATGGTTCCCGAAGATAAAAACCATGTGTGCCCCATTTTGGTTTGTTCTGCTGAGAACCCCCATTCCCCACCTCGTTACCTTCACCTCAGCTCCCACCAAAGACCCAAGTTGTTGCAATTCTCTTTAGAGCAGCTGCAAAATTTCCCTCCTGAGCCCACCACTGAGATCTCAGAGGGAGCTGAAGTTGGCCATTCAGCACTAGTACAAACTCTTTTTTTTCCCCCCTCAGGATGCCCTAAATGTGCTGCTTCTCTAAAGCAGGAGGCCAGAGTTTAACAGCAGAGTTTGTTGGTCACTGCAGACGCTCCCAAACATGGGAATCGGCTCAGTCCAACAGGCTCCTTGAACAAGAGCAGGGAGGAAATAAACTGTAAAGTGAGAAATGGTTCTGCTTTTGTCCTTTCTGTCCAACACTAAGGGAAGACTTCACGTGCTTGTGCACATAGAGGGGAGTCAGCTCCGAGCCCAGGAGAGCAGCAAACAAAGACACACCGTCCCTGTTCTCCAAAACAGATTTTAAGTTTTGTTGCCCTTCATTATAAGACACCACTTTGCCTATAAAGTCAGGATCGTTTTGTTTAAGGGCTGCACGTCTCAGAATGCAAAATAAATGGCTACAGTCACCATGCTGAAAGGATTGACTTGGAAAATTGCAAATTGAATGAGGAGAATTACTTTGGCTAGACACACACGTCATTAGGAATTATTGGCACAGGGGTTTCAACAGCCCTGGATGCTTGAATGAGGGAATTTCAAGCTTAGGGGAGACAGATTTAAAAGGCTTTAAAACAGACTAAATAGGCTGCAGATTGTTTTATCTGAGAAATCAGTGTGCCATGGAAACATGCAACACACAATGAAACATATGTAACCAAACGTAATTTTATGGAGACATTTCGGAAGGTAGTTTGGACATGCTCTCAGAGAGGTGAAACTGAGCTGGAGAACAGATGTGGTTTTTACCCGGCAAATTGTATCCCCAGGATCCAGGAGATAATGAACGGCTGGTTGGCATTTGAGTCAGCAAGTCTTACTCTCCCAAAAGAAAATAGGATGTTTTTCTCCTCAGCAACTTTCCCCCTGTGCCATTTGCAAAAGGAAACCTCAGGGACAAACCCTCATCCAGTGTAACAGTCTCCAGAGCAGTGATCTGAGGGTCTGGTTCCTGCACTTCTGGAATAACCTTGAGGCTTTTGTTATTCCAGTTGTGTTTTGTAGGTCTTTGTGCTGCTGATGGGAGGGCAGGGCAGTGGCACAGCACAGAAACTGGGGTGGAATGGAACTGCACTGAGATAAACTGCAAACTACTTCCAAATTCTGACCCAGAGACATCCGAAGTGATCCCTGAGTCCATGGCCTCACTCCTGAAAAGCAGGAAAGCAAGCAGTGGCAGCCCCAGTGAGTATCTCCACAGGTTTACACTTTTATCTTGGCTCTCCTTATGATCTGTGAGTTTTCCTCCTCTGCAAATTCTGGCACAAATAGGAGCGACTTCACAGTGGAATCTGAATCCAAGAGGCCGGGACAGAGAAGCAAAAGACCAGCAGGTTTGGGTCAGGAACATTCTTGGAAGCTGCTCCTTTAGTTTCCCCACAGACTCACATCCCAGCCAGTCCCTTGACACAGAACATCAGAGTCTCTTTTGAAGTCACAATGGCACCAAGAAGGGGCTGCAACTTTTCAAGCCCTCTCAACTCTTCCTAAAATACTCAGAGCCATCATCATTGTTTTCCCTGCTTTCCTCCCCAACACCTAACAAATATCTCCATCTCTCTCTGCAGGGCCAAACTTCTGCTGCACTGTCACACGTCAGAGATTCTCCTCAGCGCCAGCAGGACTAATGGAAAAAACTGTCCTCTTGGAGGAAACCAGTGGGAGCCAAATTTCGCTTTCTATTACACCACCATTACTCAATTTTTTCCATCCTGAAACCATTCCCTTCATCCCGGCCCTTAATATGCTCCTTCCTTTCAAAAAATGCTGTTGGAAGGTGAGAACAGCTCCTTGGACACGTGTTCACGACAATCCCCGGCCACCAAGCGTTTGCTCAGGCTGAGAACTGTTGTGGATCTGCAATGCAAATGCAGAATAACACATTTATTCTGCTGGAACTAAAAAACGGAAGCGGGTTCTGCAGATTCCTCCCACTCCTCCTGGTGCTTGTTTCCATCCATAACATTTTTTCCAGTAAGCACCTGCCTGACTCCTATTTAATACATCCACAGCTGCAGTTTCCATAGCTGCCTTTTGACAGCACAGTCCAAAATGAATCATTCTCTCTGTGAGGAAATTTCTCCAAAATGCTGCTTCTTTCTCATCTCTTTCTTCATCATCCCTGGATTCCCATTATTTCTAGGAGGTGTATCATTACATTCCCATTAGAAGATCACCCATCCCTGTCACACCACCCTCTCAGAGCCCATGGATTGCCATGGCACTCAGTTGCCTGGTCCTTTTTCTATCAGCCAGGCTCCCACAATTCTTTATATTGTGTCTCCTGAGCCATCACTGACAGTTCTGCTAAAGCCCCTTTATGGATAAAATACATCCTGTCAAAAAATGCTTTGGACAGTGCCATGCTTTAACCCAGGCAGCAAAAGCACCACACAGCACGAGCTTGTGTCAAGCAACTGCTGTGAACTCCCATTCCGTGGCACAACCTGTTCCCCTGCACCCGGATCCTGTTCCAAACCTCCCTCTTCCAGCAGATCCTCAGCTCAACACGAACCCCCATCAAAGCAAACACTGCTCAGAACAGGCATGTTTTAAAAAGGCTGTGCTCCCCTCAGGGGAATGTTTTGGCACGTGGATCCGGGCCAGCAGCAACAGGCCTGGTTCTCCTGAGGTTTCTGCCTCGGGAATTGTCACACACGTGGCAAGGGCTCTGTCAAATGCTCTTGGGAAGATCATTGCCCTGTTACCCACTTGGTGCCATGGTTGTGCCCACTGAGGGTGTCCACCAGACACTCAAACTCTGCCAGGGATGGTGCTGTGACCAATTCCCTGGAGCGCCAGTCCCAGTGAACAACCACTGCTCAGTGAAGAACCTTCTAACGCCCAGTCTGAACTTCCCCTGGTGCAGTTTCCACTTCCAGGTGTCCATGGATGACTTCAGCACCAAGCCCTACTCTAGATTTGCCCAAAGTTTGAGGGCAAGGGTTGTGTTCCACAGCTGAACTATCAAAGGAAGCTGTGAAACAATGGGCACAAAGTGACAACCCACTGGAAAAAGACTGGAGCTACGGGAAACTTGTTGGAAAACAGCATTTTCCCTTTGGTTTCTTCAGGCCTGGCATAAGGTTTGCACTCCCAAAACAGCTGTGGACGAGTGACTCAAAGAATCCCACACCTGCACACTGAAAATGAACTTTGCTTGTTACCAGCTTCTGTGGGCTTGGGGATGTTTATTCCCATTTGCAGGATCCACTGGTGAACATTTGGTGTTGTGAGGGGCAGAAGGAAAAGCAAATGCAAATAAAGGAAGAGCCTTTACGTCCCCAAAAGAGCAGACAGAAAAGGTCAGATAGCACATATTAAAAACAAATAGCTGGAAAAATAAACAGGATGCCTCGAAAATTAACCAGATGAGTCAAAAGGGGCAAGAGGAATCTAAAAAGAAAAGGGAATAAAAGGGAAGGTAGGATTACATGGCTGAGCAAGACTGTTCATACACAAAACTCAACTCCAACAAAAGGCCTCTCCAGAAGGAGAAACACTCGCAGAGAAATACATAGTATAGGCAAAAAAAAAAAATACGGCCATAAATTCACTCAGAGGTCCAAGGTTCCTTCTGAGAAGAAGTGGAAAAACATTCTCAAAAGCAGAGATGCTGTGAGGGTTTTCACAAGTCCCGATGCAGCACTGGGGGATTCTGTTTCTCACCGTTCCTGTTTGTCTCCTACGTGTCCCAAGCCATCTGCATTGCCAGATTTGTTTGACAAGGTGTGTATAGAAAGCAACTCTCTGGGTCACTGAATACAGGGGAGAGCTGGTTTCCCATCAAACCTTTTACCAGAACTAGAATATTTGGAAGAAATGCGTCAGTTTGAACAAAAATGTTATTCCATGTACGATACGGAGATAACTGGAGAAGCTGCAATTCCAAAGCTGAAATAACACGACATGGGGCTAAACCTCCCATTGGCCTGTCCCTGGTAAAACACACAGCCTGTTGTCTCCTCTGGGTCTGCCTCTATCGACCTGTCTCACAGAATTTTAAAAGGCCTTGCTGTGATTTCCTATCGGAAAATAAATACACTTCAAACCCTCCAAATCTTTTGCTAAACAGAACGGTTGTTTTCCCAGTCCAAGAGCAACACTCTCATCTCTGCAAAGCTCTGTCCCGCACTGGAACCCCACGGTTTGTTCTCTGGATGTTGATTTTAACCCAGCTTTCATGGGCAGCTGCAGTAAATAAAGCCCTCAGCTGGCTGTTCATCCCACAGGGGACGGGGAGGGACAGGTCAGAGGCAGGAACCTCGGAGCTGCCTGTGAACTCCTCACATCTCAGTTTAACACACGCTGCCGCATCAGGACTGGAAAACTTCCATGTGCCTGGACTGGATTCTGTTCCCAAATCCACGGGAGTGTGATGGCAAGAGATCTCCAGTTCTACCACAAACCAGGAATGAGAGGCAGGTGTTGGAGTAAAGTCAGAAGGGAGCCTGGAGATCTCGTGTTACTGATATAAAGCTGGAGTTCAATAGTTAAACTTGTCAGACCATAACCATTATATGGCCATGCTGGTGATCAGGGTGAAGAGTATTTTAATGTTAACTTCTGTGTTGTTTGAATACCTCTAATATAAAACTATAATTCAGCTAGGGGTTTATGGCAATATTGTTGCTTCCTGGTAAGTTTTATTTAGTTTCAGAATTTCTTTGCAGGGTGCAAAGCAGTAAAGACTTGGAAGAAAAAATATATGGGATAACTAAATAATGGGAATTATGAGAAATTTTCATGCCTTGAAAAAAATGTATTTTTTAAAGGAATAAAAAGGCAGAAGGCCAAAATGCAACATCCCCAAGTCAAAAGAGAAGGTTAATGCTGAATGAAAGGCAGGAATTTTGCTCCATGTTGCACAGAGATAGACAAACACGCTTCATGATGGAGTGGCACATGACAGAAGCAGAAACACACCTTAAAGCTGAAAATCTAGTTAAAATTATATGCTGCTTTTGGTGAGAAGTGGATTTAAGGGGATACAACGACCAGGGAAACAGAACAAGAGAAATACACAATTCTTTTGCTGTCCTGGAAACTTTCACTGAGCAAACTGAGAAAAAGAACAACGAAATGCCACAGTACACCATGAACCAATGGTCTGAATCATCCCCCAAAATCATTCTGTGAAGTGCCCCAGTCCAGAGCAGTGAGTCTGAAAGGAGAAAATCTCCAGTGACTTCAGCCAGTTCTCAAATAAGTTACTTGAATGAGCTGAGGCATCACTTCCAAAAGTCTGTGCTCATGCTCTACAAACATCAACCATTTCAAAACTCAGAGGAGATCTCTGCAACTTCCCTCCCAATCTACTTTGCTTGTGGTCTTGGGGACTAACCCGCATAAATATGAATATAATTAGATATTTAGAAATAGCAAAGAGACTTCATTTGTTACAGAAAGCTACAAAGAACAAGAAGGGGGCTTTATAATCCAGTTTTGGATTTTAAATTGGATTCCTCATTGTCTGAAGTCTGTTAGTCATTATTCCCTGGGTGCAGCGCTTGCACTGACGTCTGCGAGGGTTTGTGTGTGTATGTGCCTCTAAGAAAACATTCTGAGGAGTGAGATTCCCCAGGGAGTGCTGACACAAATAAAGGACACCACATATTTTATCTATTAAAACACTTCAGGCTTTTAAGTAATGCCAAAACCCACAATTAAATCAATATTAGGCCCATAGGAAGAGATGATTCAGAAGGAAGTTCTCCACAGTAATGCACAGGTGGGTATTTACATTGTGGGAAGAAGCCAAATTGAAATAATTTAACTCTGCACATGCAGAACGTTTCCTGGGAGTGCCAACGATCCAGAGCTCTCGTGATTCAGAATGAGGAGCCCAGTTCCAGAAACTCACGTCAAAGTAATTCTTTCCCAAATTAAGGTGTTTGTAATAGAGCCAACCACAGTGAAATCATGTTTCCCTTGTGCCTGTTCTTGGTGTTATTCAGAAGACAGATACAGCAGCTTGGATACCAAGAAACCAGTTTCTTGGGGAATCCTCATTCCTCCTCACTTTTCCCCCTTCTCATCTAACCTCCACATTTCACCTTTCAAATTTCCACTTCGACTTCAGTTTTGATCAGTTTTGCAACAATTTTCTTCTTCCTTCTGGCCATAAAGGTGTCGTGGTTTTTTGGTGGGTACAACCCCACACATTTCCCTTCTCTTTGTACTCGGTTACTTGAACACCACAGCCAAACATGCTCAAGAGTTTACACTCTGAAAGCTGTAGTGATCACTTTTAAGGCATGTACCCCTTCCTAACCTGCCATTTGAGTTCTGTTTCACACATATTTAGAAACATTTCCTCATTTCTATATAATAACAGGTATTTATAATGGAAACAGAGATTCCCGAGAGTTAGACTCTGGAAAATAGTCATTTATACCAATTAATGGCTCCTCCTCTTCTCCTGGTATTTTCATCCTCCACTTCCATTATTTTCTTTCTTTATCCCCCCTTTTTGTTTAAAGATCCCCTGGGTCTCTGATTAGGGAATATAATGAGAAGGGTGGGTTTACAGTGTCGTAGGAAGTCACCTGGGCTCTCTCCGTGCCCACAGTGTGAGACACTTGCAGGGGAGCATCTGGAATACCAGTGGGAAAATCAAGCAATCTCAGTGATTTCTGAGGAAAGGACCTGGCCATCAGTATTTGAAATGCATTTCTCCATTAGTCAACACTGTCTCAACTCCCCTCGTCAGCTCATGCTGCAGCAAATGTGAGTCTCCAGCTTTCTGCAGCCAGGCCTGGCAGTGCTAAAAGCCAATTGTGCTCATTCTTTTGTTCAAAGAACAACAGATGTCACCAAGAATCTCACATTTCTCCGCCTCAGCTTCAGAAAGCAGGTGGATTTATATTTCCCTGCACATGCAATGACACATGTAAGTGTGCAAGGGCTGGAAAAAATCACTGTGCAAATTTCACCCATTGGGCAAACCCTGCTCCTTGCAAGCAGCTGAAGGAAATCACTTGTGCACGGAGACATTACTGGAAGGAGCTGCTGAACACATTCCCGTTTCTAAGCAGGACAAGCTTGGCTTTGTTCTGAGAACAATTTGTATCATTATTACTGTGTGTCCCTTGGGACAGAACTCTGCAGTGTCCCTTTTCTGCAGCTCGTTCTTCCAGTCACCTGCCACACAAATTTCCAACGTGCTGGAAGATTTCTGCAGTGCCAATGAGCCACACCTCGCATCCACATTTTCCCACCTCTCCCATTCGCTCCCAGTCATGGAAAAAACACCCAATTGTTTTCTCGTGGAAACCAAGAGCCCCAGGTATCAGCTGCTGCCCACCCCGAGGGCACAGCCACATGTTCAGCATCATCAGACAGGAATACAAGTCTCACTGTGGCCCTTCATCCTGCCCCTTCCACGGAACACAAAAAAACCTTACAGGAATTAAACAAGTCTTGGTTTGACCTCCACAATGGTATTTAACATGCCTGTTGCCTGAGACTGTTTGTGTTTGTTCCTTAAACTGTTTTTCATCAGTATTTAGTTTGGAAATGTTTGCACAGAAGACATCTGGAAGAAAGAGCAGGCCCAGCCCAGGGTACTGCAAATGTCACGGCAGTTGTCTATGGATTGGTCTATCGAATAAAGTTGTGAAATGGAAGTTTATGTTCCATCAAAAAGAGGTGGGGATAATTAAAAGCAAAGCAACAGAAGAACAAACAGTGGAGACAGATGTTTTCCAGATTTCCTTCACAAATTAATGAAATATTTAAAGCCCTGTAGTCTCTCCTTCACATCGCTGGATGTTTGGCAAATATTTCACAAAGGCCAAGTTTTCCAGCACGTCGGGAAAACCAGGGGCTGTAAATATGAAAGTGCTGCGGGAGAGGGTGAAACATCAAGAGGAAAACCCATGGGCAGCCCCAAGGAGACTCAGAGAAGGCAAAACCACCTACCAGCTGCAAACAAAATAAAAAAAAAGAGAGAAAGAAACCCCATCTTTAACTACATTTACTTTTCATCTTGCCCCAACATTCCTTATGGACCAAACTCCAAAATTAAATGGATATTATGGGCACACAAATATTTTACCAACTTTATTTTGAAGTTGAAAGCAAGCCTTTCATTTCTATATCCATCAAATGTAAAACAGCTTCTTGTTTCTGTGCATCTGAATTATTAATAAGATTAGAGGGTTGACTCCATGGGTTCCATTAATTAGATCAACTTTAAATACACATACACAAATAATAATTTTCTTTTCATTGGTTTGGCATCCTCCAAGGACAGACAGAGAGGACTGCCCTGGAAAATTTACCTTCTCCCTTGCTTAAATTTACAGCATTCCTTTGTGTGGCAAATGGAGATGACAGTGCAAGGCAGGTTTGGAGGCTGCAGGTAGAAATCCAAATTGCCAGATTTAGCTGAACAAGTTTATTTTAACATTCCTTTCCCTGTTCTGTATTTTCAGCTGGGTACGCTGGAAAATCCAGTGTTCAAACTCCACTGACACTCAGATCCCAATCTTGGCTGATCTTTACTGTTCCCCCCTGTCTTTCCTGCAAATGTTTCTGAATGGCCATAAAAACAGGAGCCAGACTGAAGGACTAAAGAACTGCAAAGCAGAGAGTGCAGAGGAGTTCAGAGTGAAGAGGTGTCACCATATTAAAAACACCTCAGGAAAGAAAATCCTGTGAAAGGGAATTTTGCCCTCAGTCTCACTAACACCTTCCCATTGATTTTAACAGAGATGCAAAAGTGTGCCATGAAAATAAGCTTTGGGACTCATCCCCAGCCTTGGAACACAAAACACAGCACAAAGCATCGCAGTTTGGAACGAAGGCACCAAATTAAGAAAATGCTTTTAACAAGAAATAGATGAAAATTCCCCAAGGACGAGGCACCATCACTGCACAAAGTAGGGAAGGACAGGACACAAATAGGCAGGATGTCAATAATCCACCAACACGGAATTCCAGCCCAGGCTGCTGGAGCACAACCTCCCACAATGCTCCAGATCCACCAGCTGCCTTTTGCTCCTGGATATCAGATTCTAATATATAGGTACATAATATATACTATATATATATATACACACACACCCCCCTCACAGCAAACAACCCACCCAAAACAGTCCTGAGCTCGTTGTGTTAGAGTGACAGAGGCATTGGAAAAGCAAACTGAATTCTGGGGATGGGTAAGGCTGAGCAGCAGGAAAGGCAACCTGGAAGCCTCCAAGGAATCCCAGTTACTGTGCTGGGGGACAGATGAGATGATGATGAAAGGCAGGAGCAACAATTAAACCTGATCCACTACATATGACAACCATCCACGGCTCTGGGTTGGGGTTAATCTAAAGCAGCCATGAAAAGAGATGACACAGGAGACAGGCAGGAATGTGAGTGGTGCAGGAAAACCCATGGAGCACATGGAGCCCAGTCCATGTGGGGATGAGGACTCGTTTAAAATGCAGGAAAATAGGAAATAGGATACATAAACTGGAGATACAGTTGTGTTTTTGTTTGAGGGGCTTGTTTATTTGTTTGTTTGTCTTGCATTTGAGAGCAAACTGAGTTGTAAAAAGGGATTATGTGACTGTGGTTTGGATCTCAGTCCAAACAGAAATCAGCCACAAAATGGGAATAAGCAAAACCTGCACGTTCATGAATCAGATTCCACAGTGTTCCTTTGCCAAAAGCAGGAAGAGATTTATTTAATTCAACTTCTCTTTCTCTTGCTCAGCATCATGGGGCATCTTTTCTCTCCAATACTGCCAAAAACATTGGGAATCCTGTATCATCAGATGGGAATCCTAGAATCACTCTAGGGGACCTTGCAGGGGGTGTTTGCCATCTTACATTTGCAGGCTTTGCTACCTGACAGTCCTGCAAGACTTGCCAGGTCCACTCCCTTTCCTGTCCCATGAAATCAAAGCCATCTCACCAGCACATCACACAGGTACCTCTTCAGGAAGGTGCTGCCACAAAGGCACTGAGAGCATCCAGGCTCTCCACGTGAGATTTTCCATAATCACTAATGTCAGGGTGAGCCCCAGCCTGTCTGTGTCCCTGCATGTGCAGGAGCACGTGTGCACAGATGTGCACAGGAGACATTTACTGGCGAGGCCATTTCTACACAAACCCAAGGTATCTTTCCTGCATGTCATCCATGCCTGGAGCTGCCAACAATGTCCTTGGAAACTTTAGACAAAGACCAGACTCAGCTCTACCATTTAGAGGTGCTAGAAAAGAAGGATTAATCCTCTTGATTGTGAGTGGCAGTGAAATTTTGCTTCATTGTGTGTCAGACTTCTCTGGCACTTGGAAGGGATCTGGAGAAGTGCAGTGGATGAAGCCAAGGGAGTGCCTGTGTTTACATTTGTAGCTGTTCTTGGGCACACACAGCAATAAATTACTTTAATTTAAAGAGCAGCCTTCTGACAGCTTTAAAGTGATGATTTAGCTCTATAGAGGAAACATAGGAACACGATGCTTCCCATGGTAAATCAGCCAAAACTTCATCTCTTTTTGCAAGAGGAGCCTGCCTTACATAGCTGTGCATAGCTATCATACAGCCTTATATGGCTTGGGAGTGAGGAGCAATTTCAGCCTCTATTTTTAGCTGTGCCACAGTTATACTTGTTTTTTCCCCCCATTAAATTTTGCAGTCGTGTCACCAGAGCTCAGCTCCTTGCAGTGACGACCTTTCCTCAAGGATCTCAAACATTCTCTGACTACACATTCCAGGGAAGCGCTATTCTGAAGAGAAGAGAAATATTAGACCAGGTCTCCAGAAGAGTAAAGGAAGGGCATGGAGACTTCAGGGAATGAAAGGAAGGCCGTGGAGAGTCAGTGCTCATGGACACACAGAGGTGTGTTTGGAGCCAGGCTGTCTTTGTTTCAAACCCTTTATTAGTACAGACTAAAAGCCAGGATTTGTACGTTCCCAAAAGATATGCACCTCATTTGCTAATGCATACAGATAATGTTATAACTCTTCCTCATAATATTGTGAATTTACACTAAATGCACCGAGGCAGACAAAATTACCCAAGGAAAGGTGAAGAAGCAGCAGAATATGCAGAGGAAAGAGGCTTTTCCTTACTGTCCTGTTTCCTTCTTTCAACTCTCTTTAGTAGCTTTAAAAATAGCCCCAATCAGGCCACAAGCTACTGCAGCACCTTATTGTGCCACCTTAGAAACCAACCTTAGAAACAGATTTCCAGAGCAAAATCTACCTTGCAAGTAATTTCATGTTTTGGCATTAAGAGAAGGAAAAGCTCTGGTAGATATTAAACCTCCAGGCATGGAGTCAGTCAAGAGAAAACACACAGAAAACCCTGTATCCCACCTCAGCACTTTGCTTAATTCTTCCTGGGGAACAGTCTCACTTGGATCCTCTCTCACAGCTTTTCCCACTACAATGAAAACCAGACACTCAAGAATTTACAGTGACACCCAAGATGTCTCTATACTAATCAGGGAGAAATACTTCCAAAGACACATTTGGTATAAATTTAATAATACAAATATTGTTAGATTGAAAGAGGAAAAAAACTCTCTTATAAAAATACTGAATTAAATGTTTAAGTGACTCACAGCTTATTTCTGCATATACAGTCTGGGATGACTTGAGGGTCCTTTCTTTTCACAAAAGCACAGCCTCTATTTTCTGAAAATCAGGCTGCAGGGAAATGAGCATTCCCAAATGGAAGCATCCCAAAGCCACAGGAACTCCTGAGCATGTGCTCCACACAGCCATGGATGTGATCTCTGGGACACAGCTACCAGAAGCAGAGGAAAGATCTAAAGCTGCTCACATGCTCTTCAGAACCCTCTGGAGTGCACAGACATGTGTGCAACACATCCTGGGAATGCACAAACGAAAGCCTTGGTGTGCAAATCAATCCCTGGGGAAGCAGGTTGGTCTGTGTTCTACGAGTGCCTGCCAATATCCAGTGAGAATTTCACTAGACACTCCCCCCAAAACACCCTGGAAAAACTCAAGAAGCTCAATTAGTCTTTGGGGTCCTTAATTCAGTACAGTCTTGGTTATTTAGCACCCAGGGCACCAATATCCCCGTGACTGAAAAGAGAATAATGTTAGTGAGTTGTTTCACTACTGATTGCATTCTCCTCCCTGAGGGGAACTTCTCCCTGAAATTCCTGATAGAAGACAGTGCTGAGAGTCACTGTGTCCTAATCCTTCCCTTGGATAACTTGGGGAATGTCTGAGCATTCCCATGGGAACAGGCCCCCATCAGCACCCTCTGAACCAGTGGCACATTAGTGCACAATTCTACAATTCCACCAGGAGTGTTTCTAAATGTCTAAAGAGAACAGATTTTTAATATTATCCAATCCTTGGAAACATCTACTGGCCATCCTCCTTCAGTTTTTTAGGATGACTGGGCAGCTTGTGTCTGGATCCAGCCCTTAGTAAGGCACCACTTCCACTTCTGAGCTCCATTTCCCCAACAAAATCTTATTTTCTTCATTTCTTGCCTGGACTCAGTCAAAGACCACCAATGAAACACACCCACTATTTGGAATCTGGTGTTCCACCAGGCTCAGTGGAAGTTACCCAGCAAATAACAGTCTCTGTCAACCACAGCAAAAAGTGTGGCTTTCTGCACTATCCCTCCTTATTCCTATTTCTCCCAATGTGGGATCGGTGGTTTATGGTTTATTAAACCTTTCATGTAACCAGCGCTGAGTCTGTGTGCAGCCTCAGTTCTGTCTGCCTGCAGCACAGCCCCTTTTCCCTCCTTTCCTCACTGGAGATTAGGAGGCTGAAGAATACATGTCAATCAAATGACCTACTTTTTTTTAAAGAAAGAAACTCCAGAGGGTGAAGTGCAGAACTCCAGATTAATTAGCAGACTTGCGCTGCTCTGTGATGAGGCTCCAAGGGGATGAGGGGAAAGGGAGCCCTCCTTTCTTGCCTCTGTCTAGACAGTGGCATTGAATCTTTTCCAGCACCCCGATCCACAGCAGCCTCCCCTCACCGACATTTACTTGGATGAGCAGTTTGCTGTGGCCCTGTCAGTGTTTCCCCTGAGATACAAGAACTATAAAAAAAGGTGTTTGTTCAACATGCTGCACAAGGCATATGGCTGAGATGCAGTTAAAGCTACAACAAACACACGAAGTGGCTCCACAGCTCAGAACTCCCTGTTTTACAGTTCTACCTGCATTTTGACTGTTCCCAGGCACACACACACAGGGCCCCAAAAGAGGTTGCAAGCCCTGCAAGTAAACACTAGTCTGCTACTCCAGGTAACATTAACAATATGGTCTTGCACCTTTAAATATTCATAAGGCCATTGGGAAATGTCAGATTTCTTTCATCTGCTTGTCTGAAAGACTCAGGCATCCCCCGGTGCTTGGTGGGAGATGCAGGCACACGACATCCCAAACACACAGTCCCAGCGTGGGGCTAAACTGGAGACTGCACTGCTGTTCTCTGCCTCAATTAGCACAGCTGCAGTCCTTGTCACTCAGACAGGTGACATGAGGCAAAAAGAACCTAAGTAAGAGGAGCAGCAGAGCACAGAAGACCCAAAGCTGCTCTTGCTGACAGCAGCGAGTGTAGAATCCCAGATCCAAACTCTTCCTGGGAGCTGTGCTTGGGGTCTGTCTCAGGCTTTAATTTGTATGATGCAGTCTGTCTTTGATTTGGTAATTTCTTCATCTTTAAAAGTCTTCATTCATGTAACTCGCACAGGTAAAATGCTTATCAATAGCAGCTGAAGCTTCACTTGCACACAAAGAATGAGATTTGATGATGTTTGAAACATCATCCCTGTGACACTACTGTCAGTGAATGGGTTAATTTAAGTAAATCATGTCAATTTATGAGTCTACTAGTCCCAGTTACCTCCTGGCAGTTGGATAGGACCAAGCAGAGATGCTGAGCTTGCTTTTGGATGCTCTTCCTTCATGTTAACTGAGCTGGAGGCTTCAGAACACTTCAGTAGCAGATTCAAAACATGCATCAAAGACTGTAAACCAAGATGGTTCGTGAAAGCAAATGGTCAGAGTTTTCATGGATATAAGCACAAAACATCCAAGTTGTGTAATTCAGTGGTTATTGTGTCTCTCAGGGTGTGCATCAGGTCTGACACTTCAGTGACAAAATTAGCCTCTGCAAGTCCCTCTGGGCCTGACCTTTGAGAGAAAACTTCCATAAGCCAGTGGCATTATAAGACAGTTTTCCATGTTACTAATTACAAAAAGTCTTGTATCCATACCAGAGCAAACAGAACTGAGATCTGAACGGGCTGAGGACGCTTCTGTCGGGGCCTGTCGAGCTCCAGTGCTCTGCAGCAGATGTGAAGCAGCTGTGCTTTCCTCCCTGTGTGCCAAGAACGTGACTGGAATGGTTTAACCAGAGAAACCCTCCTTCCCTCCTCCAGATCTTCTCTTCCTCTTGGCACCGCCTTCTCATTCTTCTGCTCAATTGTTCCTTTAATCCATGAGAGCCGTGCACATTTCGTTCACAATGGCAATGCCCTTGATCTCCTCCACCCCCTTCCTGAGGCACAAAGGAGTTTGTGGCTGTTGCTCTTTCACTCTTGATCTCCAGATGGTTGGAAGGGACCTGACACCTTCCACTAGACCAGGTTGCTCCAAATCCCATCCAACATGGCCTTACAAGGCACCCACAGCTTCTCTGGACAGCCTGTACAGGGCTTCACCACCCTCTGAGCACAGGATCTCACCCAACAGCTGATCCAAACCTCCCCTCTTTCGGTATGAAATTGTTTCCCCTTGTTCTACCATCATCTGCCCCTGTAAATTCCAGCAGCACTGCCCAGAGCAGTGCACACAAGACCTCTCTGAGCCTGGCACTGTGTTCCACGTGAATTTCCCCTCCGAATTCTGCTCTCTGTAACAAGCTCCCTCTCCAGCTCAGGGCAGGGAGCAGAGGGAAACAAGCAGTTTGTTCTCATTCTCTGTTATAAAAAGTGCAAGGAGCTCCTGACCCACAATATCTCAGTACATCTTTATGGAAGGACACAAGGGCTCAGCTCTGCCTTAGACCTCTGGCACACTTTGGCACATCTGTGCTCTCCCCAGTTTTTCTCCTCTGAGAGTCCGTCTCCATCTGCCTCTGATGTCTCACGTCTTGTGTTTCCACTGCCTGTTTAAACCACAGCAAACAGGTCAGATCATTCCATTCCCACAGACATCCCATGCACAGTCAGTGCACTTCCAAGGGCCTAAGGAGCAATTCTTGTGCTGTGGGATAACCAACATCAGTGCTCATGTCCACAGCTCCTACTCCCCTCTGCCTTCCTCTTCTCCTTCCTGTTCTCATTAATGTCATCACTTGCTTTGATTTCAGCAAATGCAGTAATTAATTCCTTGAATCAGTACAATCAGCAGGGCTGTTCTGGAACACTTTGATGCCCAGCCAGGCAGTTCAGTGTCAGTTCTCTCTCCTCCCAGATAGAACTCCGTGAGGGATGGACTGGGTCCCGTGGAACAGCATGTGAGGATTTTATGGCTGACCCCACTGATAACAGATATTTAAAATAATGCTCTTAATTCTGCCAGAATTATCCTGTCATCCTTATCTTCACTGGGTTGGATTCCACGTGCTCGTTCTTTACACCACTTAGGTATCACACAAATTCCCTGTTTGCATCTGTAAATGTTATGTTTCCATGTGCAAACGACAACAAAGCACCGTGGGTATAAATGACAGCGCAAGGAAAGAGATTCCCCTGCTAATCAGAGGCCAGATTTGAGTCTTCACTGAAAACTCTGTGATGTTTGCCAGAAATTTGCCATTTAATCTCCAGCGCCACAGTTGAAGACTTTTGGCAGCTCGAAGAAGAAAGTAACATGAGAATCAGAGGCAACTATAAATACGATTTTAAATGAGGAGGAGGGAAAAAACCAAGAGAAAAAGAAAAGATAAAAAAGACCAAGGATAATCACTTCTCTGCACTTTGAAGTGTTCCCAGTGTTATGCTATAAGCAGTTGTATAAAGGTCACTATTTGCTTTCTTTTCTTGGTAGGGGCATTAGGAAAGAAAAGTCTGAAAAATCGAAAAGATTTTGAAGACAAAGTCAAGATCTCAACCATAAATCCCTAAGATCCTTCTGTAAAAGATTAAGTCAATCACAAAGGAGCTTGACAAGCTCTGAATTCCAGAATTGTTGAGATCAAACCCACCCTGAGGAAACCTGAGGAAACAACTGACTCTTGCTCATATATCTACAGTGAACTGAAGCAACTGTCAAGCCACTGTTTGAGGAAATCTGAAATCAAAGGAGAAATCTTGGTTCTGTTACAAGTCAAAATCAGCTCCGCTGAATCTCAGCTCCTCAGTTATGTGGGAATTTCTGAGCAGAAGAGGCCAAACCTGAAGTGTAAACTGAGCCAGTTCCACTGTCACTCCACAGAGGAACAGCAGTTCTTCTGTATTCAGAATAATCCTCCAAATATCATTTATCCTCTGCTATTAATATTCATTTAATTCTAGTGAGTGCTCTGTTGTTACCTCATTGTTCTGCCAGATTTAGGTACTTTTCCCTCCTATGCCTTTGACCCATGGGGATTTTTCAAACAAGCTCAGGCCAGGTTTAAATGCCAGACAAATGTGCCTCCTGTGCGCCCAGCCATTCCCAGCACATCTGTGCTCAGGTGTTCTGGGTCTAACCAGGTACACTCAGCTCAAAATCTGACTCCAGGGTGGGGGGAAGAGTTCCAGCTACTGGGAAAAGGGGTCACAAATAATAGATCTCACATTGCTCTGGATCACAGGTTTGCTGGGAGGTTTAATTTGCTGTTTTTACAAAGAATGTTGAGATTCAGGATGAAAGATATTACAGAAACAGAAAGTTTTAAAATGGAGGGAGACAGAAGCTCTTGCTCTGAATGCAAACTCAAGGCTGTTCATGCTGCTGCCTTTCTGAGAACTGAGCCAAAGGAGAGCAAAGACAGAGCCCAGGACGCCCAGCCAAGTGTCCTGGCTCTGGTCATGAACTTCTCTTGTTTAGGGTACCCAACCTGTCCAGATTATCACAACAGAAAAACCTCCAGAAGCATGAGGGACCTGAGTAAACCTCACTGCACCACGACACTGGAGGGGTTTGTGCCATCCCCAGGGTCTGTGTCACTGGGAGGGGAAACTCAGAAAGAAAAAGGGCATTTCTGTAAAGCTTCTTGGCACCACCTGGAAATGCACAATCCAAAGCAGGACCTGGCAAAAATGAGATGCAGGCTGGTCAGGGAGCTCCAGCAATGGCCTCAGCAGAGGAAGGTCTGCCTTGGGTTTGTTTTACTCATTTAGATTTAAAATACAAAACATTTATCTGGAGTTTAGCTCCCAGTCTAACCAGTACCTTTGCTTTCACATTCGCTCAAGAATTCTAGACCCTGAACACTGCTAATGTACACAGCAATCTGTGCTCAGCTGCTTCACCAGTAACAATAATTCTGTTATTTAGATGCTCTGGAACACCTTACAAAAGATATTTAGTAAACTATGAAGTCCCTTTCCCAGGATATTTTATCAAGGCATGGTGTAGAACCACAAAACAAAAACATGCACTGGGGGCTCTAAATATTGACAATTTAACTTGAACCCCTGCACCTGCAGGAGCCAAGTGTGACTGGGCTCTTCCCAGTGTGTGACAGCCCTGGCTTTCCTTACAAACAAACCTCTGTGCTTGACTTTGGCTCTATCTGCTTAAAAAGTGGCTCCATGGAAACACAGGGAGCCCTCAAAGACAGCTTTAAAGGAAGGTAGGGGGAGTTTAAAAAGTAAAGCTGTTTGAGAGTATTGATTTTACAAGTAAGTACTGTGAAAAAAGAAGGTGGAAAATGCGCTGGGAAAATGTGGAATTTAAATGAATCCTATAAATAACTCTCACAGCACACACATCTGTACAAAGGCAGAAGGAACAGGGAGAAGTAGATCTTCCAGATTCCCTCGTTATCGCAGGGTTGGGAAGAACAGCCATCACTCAAGGGTAGTGAACAAGCCTGGATCTCTCTATCCTTATTTCCAAATTATTATACATTTTCTGGAAGATGACATGGAACACCAGTGCAACCAAGCCCCTACAATTTTAAAGGATTGTGAAACCTAAACATTTATAAGTGCAGCTCCATATTTCATGGAGCTCAGAAACCCTGCAGAAATATCATTTAAGAACCTTGCAGCAAGAGAATTTGCAGCAAGGAACTTCTCTACAACCAGATGAAAATGGCTCAAACTCAGAGTGAAGAGCACACATGAGAAATGCAATCAGAAAAAACCATCCTAACCAGGAAACAAACTGTAACAGACTAGCTCAGAACATTAAATCACAGCTCCCATCCCTCAAACCTGACCTTCACAAAGAAGGTGATGAGCATGGCCATGGCCAAGAGCAACATGTGACCAATTAATTGCTGAAAATCACTGTCCCTCATCACATCTCAGGTGCATGGTTTTCAGTTTAACCCACAAGCGCTTGTGCATACAAACAGAATGATAATATTATCTCCAGAGGAGATATTTAAGATCACCCTACTCCTTTTATCACATTCACTCCAGTTTGCAGCTCTGGATCAGACCCAGTCTGTGCGGTGGTTTCTCCATATGGAAGCTGTTGTGTCCTTTGCCAACCAGAGTATTCAGAGAAGGAATGTTCTGATTTCACACTGCAGAGTCATTTCTCTGTCAGCAGGAGACACTTCTGCAGTGTTTGCAGCACCTCTGCTCACCCACCAGCAAGGCTCAGTGCCATCCCCTAACTCAATCATCAGATTCCTTCTTTCACATATTCATTTGGTTACCACCACTTTTCATCTCCACAAATGCAGAGCCCAGCCCCAGAGCACACAAACTGTGTCCATCTGATGCAGCCACACGGGTGCAGCTGTTCACAGAGGGCATGGAAAGCTCCACACTCCCCAGAGGAATTTCCCAGCACCAAATCCGCCTCCTGCTCGAGGATTCTTATTTTTCCATGTTCATTTGTTGTCATGTTGGTGACAACAGTTTCAGAAGTACAGTATGTTTATCAGAAAGATGCATATTCAATTAATATTGCTTTAGGCGATTTTCACTACAAATCAAGGCTTACAAATCTCTCCACAATTCTCACAGATCGGCCTCCTCCAGAAGGATGTTTCAGCAGCATTCCCAAGATAATGCTTCCCCTACCCTGCAAGACCCTGCCTTGCTCATTTGGAACTCGAGTAGAACTTTATTTACATTCAATCTAAACGAGATACATCAGAAATGGAAACCTAAGATGCTGAACCTTTGATCTGTCATCACAGTTTTCCAGACATTCATTATCGAGCAGTTTGGTACCAATAACTGTTTGAGCCACCTTAAAATAGTCTGTCACTATAAAAGCAGATATATATTTATAATTGGGACATAAACAACAGCACACACAGCTCCTGCAACAGGAAGACAAGCCCAAAGCATTCACAAGTTAAGTCTTTCTACATTTTCAATGAGAAGAGACGAGGGTTTTGACATTAAAATCCTCAATTGCCCACATTTTCAATTTTAGTCCTAAAGAGCAGCCATGGGTCATGCCAGGAGGGCAAATATAAGCAGATGTGTATTCATCTCTTCCCACATCTCCACTAATATCTCACTTTTCTTGCCATGATGTAGAACAGCAGCTTTGCGGGGAGTAAATGCCACCGGGTTAATTAAGTGAGAGCACAAATGTCATTACAGAGGGGCCTCTTTTTGGAGGTTTCCTGATAATGTGCTCAACTTACAATTGCCCTTTCAGAGGGGGGAATATCTCCAAATACTTGTGTTGCAGAATTGAAACATCAAAATTATGTTCATCGGTACTTCCAAAAAGTGTAAATTTTTGCCTAAATAACTCAGAGAATAAACCTCACCAATGATTTACACTCACCATTAAATACACTTAGTGGGAAATTAAATATTCGTTCATGTTTTATGAGCTCCTCTGCAAGGTATCAATGGACTTCTGCCATTGGTTTAATTAAAGAATTGATTACTCTTTCTCTGTTGCTTCTGATTCTAAGAGAATGGACTCTCACTGGTAGGTCCAAACCTACACCTGCTCTCACCACAGATCTTTTTAAGGGTCTTAAAACCAAGGCAGGGGACAGGGATGTTCCTGGTCACTCTGCCCTAAGTTTCTTTGGACCTGTTTGAAGTCATTCCTTGGGTTGTGTTCCCATTTCTTTGCCTGTAGAGTGGAAAATGTGTAAAATGACAGTAAAGACTATTCTTGTCCTATGGGTTAAATGTCATTTTTGAACTTGGCCAAAGCCATGATTGGAGTCTGAAGTGTCAGGGAGGGAACCAATCCCTCAGGCAAACAGTCCAGCCACTTCCACCAGGGCAGACATATTATCCTGATAAGCTTTTTTAATTTAATGGAGTTCCTGCAAATAAACAAGCTTAATGAAGATTACCAGCTTCCTGGAATTCATTGTGCTGCTCCAGTTTAATGCTCTCACTTCCATGAGAGGCTGTGACAAAGTATTGGGGGGAAAAAAAATTAAAATATGTAAATTCAGACACTTCAAAGGCTTTTATTTTAATTGTGCAGGAGGCAGAAGAGAACAAGAGCAACTCCACTAAAAATGGGAAAGGCATAAGAGAGGGAACTGATACATTTCCATCATTTCTTTCAGCTCTCAAGAATTGCTCTGGAGCACAGAGTTCTCTGAACTGCCCATTCCCCCAAACCAGAGCAGTTCTCATGGTGGGTTTGCTGAGCTGCAAGAAACGTCCACAGAAAGAAATTCAGACCTCACCATCCCCCCTCAATTTTGGTTTTATTGCAGCCACTGAGTTCTTTGCTCATGTGCTGAAGTTTCTAAATATTATGGTTCAGCTCTGGCTCAGGTTCAACAGAATCTGTGACCAGTTTTAAGCCATTTCCAAACAAACCTGGGCTGAAGTGTGGCTTGGCACTGCAGCCAGGGGAGCTTAGTGGGTTTGAGAGAATTCTGCCCAGAATATGGGGGTTCTTTTGAACCAGAGATGGACCCAACATGAAAAATTCAGATCTGGGCCAGGATTTGTGGGTATTTGGATCCACAGTTGTGGTTCTGGCCCAGTTCTAAACAGGGTCAAAACCACGACTCAAATCAAAACCCCAAAAAATTACATGTACAGCCAGCCAAGTCCAACAACCAGAGCCTACACAACTCCCTTAGTTAACAGTTTACAGGGGAGGGTTTAGGCCATTTTTCATGCACCAATTTCTCTCTTACTCTGTCACAGGAACTCAGTTCTGTGCAATGACTTTGTATCAAGGGAAAATCAATGAGTGCAAAATATTGTTTTAGACCTTCATTTTCTTGTACTACATCTGGATTGGTTGTGGCCAGGACTAGTTTTGAATTTACTTTATTTAGCAATCTGTTTTATCTCAACAAACAAGCTCAGTTCTTAGATTAGGACTAAGCTCCTCAGCAGTGCTGGAAGTGCCATGTTAGAAACTTGGGGGGGAGTTAATAAAAGTTAGTAAAATAGCATTAAAGTTGAAACAAAAGTGTATAATCGACTGTGTTCAGACTGCTCAAGGATGGATGAGAACAGTCCTGAAGTCACAGAAGTGAATTATTTTCCTTAGTGCTCTCCTGGAACACTATTTGTTATGTGAAAGTATGAAAAAGTACAGGGAACAGAGAAGAATTAATTAAAAAGCAGCCCGGGCCAGCATGTCACCCCCAGCTTTCAAAAACGTTACCAGAACTTGGCTTTTGGCCAAGGACTAACAGAAAAATTAAAAATAAAATCAGGCAGAAAAGACAGTGAGTGATTAATTAACGTTACAGGTTATCCTGTCATTTAAATCCTCCTGCAAACAACTTTTCCTCAGCCAGCTCCCCGTGAACCACACGGGGTTTCTCCTCCTTTATTCCACATTCCAGAGACATGTTCCAATGTCGGGACAATTCACAGTTTTGCAATGCTGACAACATAATTCTCTCAAATAACAGCTCCAGACACACTTTATAGACATGAGGTTACAAACACAATTGCTGTTTAGAACTCACTGAAGCAAAGGTGCCCCACAGCTCAGGTTTTGCTCTGAAGCCAGGACTACCTTAAGGACAGGATTTCGATTAATGTCCAAATTTCAACTCCTTTTTTCTCCGTTTCTAACCTCAGTTTCCTACATAACTTTGGACAAGTTGTCTTGCCCAAAAGTGACATTGAAAAATCTCGGTTTCTGGTGTGACCCACCTCAGTTTGAGCTGGAAGCAGAACTTCTTTTGACTCTTGTGAAGCTACCACTCCTCGTCCTTAAATATCTGACACCTGGACGCAATTTTTAACACAATAAATACCTGTAAGAGCAGCTACTGGATGGGCACAAGTCTTCTGGAAAAATGCAGATTGGAGTAAAGCAATAACCACTGTTAGGAACACCAAACTGGGCTTGCACTGAGTAACATGTCTAAGAAAAGGGAATTTTTTCAGTATTCAAAAATATTTTTTTTAGGTTCTTAACTCTCTCAGTGGTTAGTATCATGCTAATAAATAAAACCATTCCGAAAAAAGTATCACCCTAGAAAATGAGAGATTCTTCGCTGCAGGGCCTCAGAGCTCAGGCTCCCTTGGTTTGCAGCGCCTGCTTGGATAAATATTTATTTAAAAGCAATGAAGTGCTGCTATTACTGAGCACAAAAAAGATTATTCAGAAACATATGTTTTCCCCAAACATTATTCTGCAAGATGATGATAGTGGTTTCTGTGGTGTGTTAATTCAGCCAGTGGATGTGGGATAATGAAAAGCAGCTCCAACTCCTTTGCCTTTCAGTCATAGGTGCTTTCCTGAGGAAGAGGCCCCAGTTCTTCCAGCTATTCTGCACAGTTTGAATTCAAAATGCGACGATGAAATGTAGCATCAAGATCCCTTAATTCTGTACAGTTAGATCCTGTAGAGCATTTTAGTAACTCCTTTGAACAGAATCGTTACAGAGTGGAAGAGACTTCAAGAAAAAAAGAATTTAAGAGCAGGTATGAAAAGGATTCAGGAGAATCTATAATTAAAGCCACATGCAGAACTGGAGCACAGTGTTCTTGTGCTTCCTTTCAATAACACTTCATAACCCTAAGGATATTATCTCAGTCAGGGGGCTGCTGAGCAGGACAAAAGCCCATCCACATCCCAAACCTCTTCAAAGTTTGTGTTTGGCAGGATAAGACAAGGGAGTGATCTTCAACCCTGTTTTGTGTTCAGGGTGTGGGCTGAGGAAGACGTGCAACAAAGAGCCAAGTCTTGTGCTTTCATGAAAGAACAATTCAGATCTGAAAAGGAGGGTTCTCAAAAAAAACCCACCAAACACAACAAAAACCAAAGCAGCAAAGCCCCAACCATCTACATCATGACAGGAAGAACTTAGAGCTCTTTTTAAGCAACACAAAGTCCTGGGATGCTTCGCTGAGTTTATAGTCTGAGACATACACCTGCAAACCTTGTCAGATACAGGTTGCTTGGATATCGGAGATTAACCTGTAATTAAAGATTCGAGACTCACAAAGTACTTTTTAAACTGCCAGTTCACGGAGAGAAAAGGCAGCTGAGTTAAAGACACGAAAGGCTGATGCAGCAGGAGCAGGAGGTGACATCCAGCCCAAATGTCACCGCTGCAGAAGGAGCCGGACCCGGGATTTGGGGGGGGGCCGGGCCGGGGCTCCCTCCGCGGGCGCCCCCGCGTGGCCAGCGAGGGCATCGCCCCCTGAATTCCCGACCCCTCCGGAGATTCAGATTTTTCCCTCCGTCTCTGCGATTTCACAGCACGATTGTGGAGGGGGTTTCTGTCCGAAGACGAGGCCCTACCTCTCGTAAGAGAGGGGAAATGATCTAAAAAACTGTAGAGGTGCTGGAAAGTTCCAGCTCAGGAAGAACAGAGATGTGTGAAACTCCTGATTTGTGAGTGCAAGGAAGAAACCAATTAGACAAGAAGAATTTCTTAAACTAAACTTCCAGTTTGAGGACCGGGAGTCATTGGCAGAGCAATCCAAGAGGAATTGTGGAGATACAGTCATTGCTAATTTTTCCACCAGCATTTTGCTGGAGCTCATTCCTTCACACTTCTCCCCGGGGATGGAAAGAAGCGTCAAGAGAGGGGTTCTTAACCCAGGGCAGATACAACTTGTGGCTGTTAAGCTCTTCCTACATCTTATCAAGATATTCACTGGACAAGGACAAAAGATTCTTAGTCACAAATCTGGCAAGCTCGAGCATCTGAACCACAAACACAGAGAAATATAGATCTGTATATTCACCAAATGAATTGGAAGGATGCCCTGGCTTTTGTTCCATTCCTGAAACTCCCTCTGTTTCATTATCTGTGCACTTCCAGTGTCGGAAGTTTCTGACCTATCAATCAATGAAGTATTAGGAGTAACCATTAAGGACATATTTATGTGAGAACCATGTGTAGCTCTTGGCATCGTGGAGAGCCTCAGCCTCCCCCCTGAGCCCACTCATTTCTCTCGGAGCATTTTACTCCTGAAAGAATGGCCCTACTGTCAAATTAGTCATTTAACCATTGACAGAATGCCTGCTTCTCTCATCTGAAATTTGTAATCTGGGGAGGAATAACTGCTTGATTCAGGCACTTACGTGGGCAGGCGCCTGTAAATGAATCATTAATGGAGAGTGAATTTTAAGCACAAATATCAGCAGACACACACCAGAATTTGCTCTGGTGTTTATTCCCAAAATGAGGGATAGGCCCTTTGGCTCTCCAGCTGGTCTTGCCCACAGGATGAGGGGATCTGGCAGCTCATGGTTTCACTCAGAAACACTGTTGTTCCAACCAAATCCTGGGATTACTGCTCTTCCCATAAAAATGCAGTTAATCCCTGCAGCTAATGCAAGTTGGGCCATAAATTTCAAGGATATATTGTCAAGATTGTCATCTGATTATCTGATTCTTTAGCCTGGAAAAGAGTGGAAGTCCAATGCAAAGTCCATGTCCTAACAGACTTTATAGTCTTCACACCTTTTGTAACCACGTTTTCAAGAATACCAACGTTTTTATTCTCTAAAGAGTGGATTAAGTAAGATTTAGCTTTGCTTTCTTATCCTTCTCTTCCCGTTTTACCTCCATCCCCTCCTGTCTCACCCTGCAATTCCCTCAGGCTGGACCAAGGCAGGGCACGAGGAGAGAGCATGGAATGAAGGACATGAAAGCAGCACCAAAGCCACATCACCTCCCGTGATCACCAGAGGCAGAGGATCAAACATGAACTTGAAGAGCAGCAAACTCGGGGCCAGACTTAACAGTTGCAAGTTGTGCCAAGGGCTCTGCGCACCAACACTCAGAAATTAATCCCAGGAAAAGCTGCTGAAGGTGGGGGGAGCCCACAAGAGCGATAATGCATCCCAGAGAGCTGTCACAAGAAATGAAAGTACAGCAGCAATTAGCAGCCACAGTTCCAAGCACTGTGCCACTCTCCCCGTTTTAATTGTACTTCATCTTAGTCAGAAGCTAAACTCCAACTGAACTCTGCTGGAGATGGCAGGACTGACTCATTTTGAAGAACACAATGGCCTAACAGTTAACTTCTACTTCTCTAACATAATAAAGAGTAGGAGTTGGAGAAGAGAAATGCAGGGAGGAAGAACTGGGAGCAGTGATGGCTCAGAATAATCTGCTCAGAATCCCTGTAACACTCTAAACTACCTCTTCAATGCTTTCTTTGTATTTATAACTAAGATACTTGGAGAAATCACTGTGATCCTTCTCTTTTTGGCTGGAAAACCTCTGTCCTCTCTCCTCTGGAGAGTGAACTCTGGTTCAGACCCCACAGAGTCTGCACAGGAAGCCAGCACAAAACAACAGTATTCATTACTAACTTCAATGCCTACTTAAAATATTGAAAATTGATTAATTCCTTCATTACGATTCCTGATGTCCAGATAATGCAGAATAAGAACTCAGCTCCCCCACCAAAAGCCCATCACTCCCTCAGGATCCAATTGCCCAGGACACCACCACAAAAGTCCTGATTTTTCCTACAAACCATTCAGAACACAATGTTTTAACCCCAAATCGTATCATTTTTATCATCAGCGTTTTCATATGAGCACAAAACATCAGATCTCAGAAAAGCTGCAAGGGAGGAATCTGTCCAAGGAGGGAATAAAGAACGATTCAGAGCAGAGGGGGTTTGAGACTGAGCCCTGTGACCAACCATTTTATGGCAGCGACATGAAGAACTGGCAAAGGTCACAGTGACCAGCAAATGTCAGGGATGTTCACTCCACTGGACCAATTCCAGAGGTTCCTGACTCATTTTTTATTTTGGCAAAACCAAAGCCCTATGGTGGGGGAAACTGTGTTCTCAGCATAAATATCAGACTGAGACTGGTTTCAATTCCTTGTCAAACAGAATTCCTGTCTTGTTTCAGAAAAATCACATGAAACAGCAACTAGAACCATGAACTGGAATTAAAAATCATCTCATTTGTAACTTTATTGTCCCTTACTGAGGTCCATTAGTGACCTGACTGATGTTTAAAAAATCCGCTCCATATTTAAGTTTTCTGGTTGAATTCTTCCTTCAAGTTCTTTTACACACAAAGTCCGGACAGGACAAGAAATATTCCCCAAAAAAATCTGAGACATCACTACCTGCACAGTGCAATAAACCCAAAATAGTCCCATCATCACTAACTGGTAGACAGCCTCCCCCAGTGACATTATTGCTATTGTGTTTCCCATGGAGAATTCAAAGTAAGAAGCAGATGCCTCTCACTTTTCTGTAAATTCCAACCTAACTGAAGTGACAGCTGAATAACAGGGAAGGAGCTATTCCAGGAACTCTCAGACAGCGCATGGAAACCACGTCCTTTGTCTGCAGGGGTTTGGATTGATTTCTCACATGGGCTAGGACCAATAATTATGCCACTGTGAAAAGAAAGAACAAAAGCACACAACCCTCAGCCACCTTAAAATACAATTTTAGAACTAAGAAAAACTTTTTATTACGGATTCCTTCAACAAAATCCCTGGAATTTTGTCATTGCCACACCAATAAATCAGCACAGAACTGCCACCACTCCCTCTGCAACAGTTAATTTTTAGTAGGTGTCCAGTGTAAGAAGATTCAATATGACCATTGCATGCATCAATACCAAGTCTCCACATTTCATTCAATTGTGCCTTTTTTTTTT
Source organism: Pitta sordida (assembly GCA_013390025.1). Taxonomy (NCBI): domain Eukaryota; kingdom Metazoa; phylum Chordata; class Aves; order Passeriformes; family Pittidae; genus Pitta; species Pitta sordida. The sequence continues at coordinate 304,211 of WEKX01007647.1, forward strand.
GGTTGTTTTTTCCTGTATTTGAGCTCTAACCATGAAGTGTAAACACATTTCCATGTCAGGCAGGAAAGCTGTTCATGGATGTCAGGGGCAAGTGAATGAGTCACTCAAAGCTGTGTGGGCTTGGCCACCTCATCAAACATTGAAGAAAATGTGCAACAACAATAAGAATCAAGGAAGCAAAGGCTGTTTATATCCTGTTAGATCTGTCTCCCTCCTCAGAGCGGGGCTTTGGAAAAGGGGGAAACACCTGAGGAGCAAAGCAGGGCTTGGTCTGGGTTTGTACAGACTCCAAACACAAATGATTCAGAGGTTGTTGTCCCCCAAACCCCTGTTTGGGCAGCAGGTAAAAAGCATCCAGGTGACACCAGAAGTGCCTGCCCTGCTCTGGGTTGTCCATCACAATTTCACATTCTGATGTGGATTCCACAGCCCAGCAACAGATGGTGCAGTTCTGTGATTCCAGGGCACTGTTTAATTCCTTTTTTTAGGAGATATTTTCTCTGCATTTAGCCTAGAAATTGAATTCACTGCACAAATATTTTAAACACAGAGGATGTCAAATATTTGTTATAAGATTTTTTTAAAAAATTTTTAGAATTTATTACAGCTTTTCCTCTTTTTCTTTCAAACCTAGCAGGCAGAATTCTTTGTGGCACTACCGTTCCCAGGCTCAGAATTTATTTTTGGAGTGTAAAGCAACCTGTAAATTTATGGGTGCTATATAAATAAATAATCCAGAGCTATTTTTACAACTCCAAAGCATGTTGGCTTTTTTCAACTTCACATGATGAATCTGGAGTTGGGCCCAGGGATTTTGGAACAACAACTTACAACACATTGTTGCACTAGTGCAAGATAATTCTCTGGGTACAAAGACACTGGAAACTCCAAAAGTCCTCGAGCCCAGTGGTGGCTGAGACATTTGGTATGGATGGAAATATCTCCTCCCTGAACAATGTGCTCTGGGGTTTGGGGTTTTTTAATCTTTGGGTTGGTTTGTTTATTCCCTTGCAACTGCCAAAGGGTTTTAGGACATCACAAGAGGTCAGTGTTGGAGGCAAATCGTCCCTCTCTGCACAGGACTGGTAGAATTACACACTTGGGGTTTAACTTTTTTGTTAGTGCTCTGTGAGGCAGGAGCCTGATGGCTTTTCAAAGGACTTAACCAGTCCAGCATTAAGGTTCTTAACTGCAAATCCTGCCAAAATTGTGCCTTACCAAACCCTTTTGTTGGAATCTGTTGGGGTTTTTAAACTAGATCCTCATGACACAGATTCTTCCTCGTGCTGTTTGCGCAGTTTAACCTTTAAATGACTTAAGGTTTCTCCTGATGGAAGGCCAAGTTCTCATCTAATCTTATCAAAGGAGTTCAGTAGAGTTACTCCAGAAAAACAGTTTAGCCCATGGACTTTTAATTACCTTCCTACCCAGAGCCCCCTTTCTCTACACGTGTGTTTATCTCCAAAGAAACCCAATAAGGAATTACCTTAAAATATGGATTCTTCAGTGTGAAATAATCTTAGCAATGAATTAGCCACTGCTGAGGAAAAAAATGAGATGGGGAATGTAGCTCATGCACATCAGACACGATTAGGAGCCAAACCAAAGGCTTTCGAAACAAAATATATTTAATTCAGCCAAAGCCAGGAAGAAGTGCTACCATGGAAGGAAAACAGGATTTCATGACAATTCTGAATCTCTCCAGAACCCCAAACCAGGTTATTAGAACGCCAAGCACCAAAGGGTTAACAGAGGACGAGGATTTGAGGGGCCACAGGCAATGGCAGCTGTGAGTTGCCTTCATTAATGTCATTGGGTGACCTTGGGGATTTTCCTTGGAATCACCCAGGGACAATTCTGCTGCAGTGACCCATTTCAGCACAAATGGATGGATGCAGAGGTAAGAATTTAGATTTCCTCCTTCAGGAATTTCCAAGCAAAATGGCAAATCTTCCTTCACAGATACCAAGGGGCTGCATCAACTGACACTGGTGCAAAATGTCCCCGGCAAATACTGAGACCTTGGTTCTTTCATAGTTCCCAACAGAGGAAAGCAGAGATAAAAACAACAGTTCCAGTGATGTGAAAGTCATTGTGTACTTCTACAAAACCCATCACCTAAGCAATGATACATGAAAAAGTAAATAAGATAATTACTAGCAGTGAGTCCCTCTCCTCTTGTTGTAAATAAGAAATGCTGAGCTTTGCATTTATTTGAATATTCCCCTTCCAGAGTACACAGCTGAGGCACCAAGAGTGCTTTCTGCTGAGCTATGAACCTCTCAAATTAACCTTCTCCTTAGCAATATCCACTGACCAGATTAGATGAGCTGCCAAGTTTTCTCTGGCAGGTGATATTGGTAAGTCCTGAAGTCAGTATTTCTGTACAAGGTTACTGTTATAACATGCTTTCCCAAAATGTTTGCCAGTGCCTTACCACAGCTCCGTCCAGCTCTTGTAAGGAAAGAGACACATCAACATTTTTGTAACAGTAAGAATTCAGACTCAACAGAAACTCAGGACTTAATGCTACAAATTAATATTCCTATTGGCTTATTGGATTTCCTCAGTGACTGAAATCCATCCCTTAGGGCCAACTACACAAGGTACTGGGAACAGGGGATTGATTTAACTAGTCCCATCTAAACATCAGTGCCCACTGTGCAGATTCCCTCTGCAAAGGCAGAAATAAGAGCATCTGGAGAAAGTCATCCCAGATAAGGTATCTCTGACATCCCTGGGGTTCCAGGGATGCTCAAAGTATCCTTGTTCCCAGCTCAAAGAAACCACTCAAACTAAGAACACCAAGTCAACCTCCTCTGTTCCCAACCAGCTCCCAGCTTTCAGATCTCCACTGGGTTTTTCAAGACTTACCATGGCCCATAAATCAGAGAACAATTCTGAATTGCTTGGTATCAGTCATTCTCTACTTCCTCATCACGTAAAAGTGATGTAAAACATTTTAAAGAACAAAATGCAGCGTAACACATCACGTGGAGACCCTGTTTCTAACTAATTTCACTTTCTAGACAATATATTTTCACTATCCAGAGTAACTCTTGGGCTGGATTCACGTGTTACAGAAATTCTTGTGATCACTCCAAGTTTAAAGCTCAAACACCGTTTTTTCTGCATCAGTGTTGCCTCTGGCTCAGTGTCATCCTGCCTCACTCAAAAGCAGAATCAGATGCGAGAAACAACACATTAATTAACCAGCAATTTGTATAAGAGATAAAATATCTCCATAGCAAGGCTAGAATGGGCTCGTTATTGAAAGCTGTCTAACAGCACGACAGGAAAACAGATGAAGATGTTTGACCTCAGCTCCAGCAATTTCACAAATAAAGCCTCACTAAGAGGCTGCAATCACACTTGGCTGGGCATTATTTCCCAGACACGCAAGGTCTGCATTACAGGGCCAGAAGCAATGACTCACTGCCAGCTGCTGGGATGGCACAGGGCAGCTTGTTAGTCTGTCAGAAGCTGTTTGGTGCATGTTGTGAAAGCTTCCAGACAATCTGATCCCTCAAAAAAACATCCCCTGTGTATAAGCAAGGTAGGGAGCTTTCCCTATTTCTGAAAGACAAAGTTCATTTTTGAAGGTGGAGGACAGAAACCAAATTATTCTTTATTCAAAAAGATGCCTCAAAAGATACTTTTCAAAAGGGGTGATTAACAAAAGAGAGTTGAAGGAGTGAGTTGAGCCTACCAGCACTAAGCCAGCCTGTGATCTGTCTCAGGAAAGCCCTTGATGAGCCACCCGATCATGCCATGGCTGAGAGCCTGACCTTGTGTCTGTGCCTTTTTGCCCTCACGTAATACCTCCTATTTTCTCTGGTCTTACAGGTCACACTTGCAGCAAAAGGCACAGGTTGATTGGCAATGACTTTCCAAAGGTTTGGAAAGGGAATAATCACAATTTAGCAACTGGCTAAAAGTTTATAGACCTTGTTTGAACATCTTCATTTTTGCCGGTGCACCCGAGTTCCTCAGAGCCTGTCTCACCTCCTGAGATTTCTCAGATTCCTCATTTCTGAGCTCCTCTGAGATAAGCCCGTCCTTTACCACGCTGCCACTGCTGAGTCTGATCCTGCACAGTGCCCAGACCTTTAGAGGAGCTTGGACATATTTTCCAGTAGCTTCTTCAACATTCAGAGGGAAATCAGCATTAGTGGCTTTTCTGTGCTCCTTGCAGTAAGACAGACAGGAGTCAAGCTGGTAATTTCATCTCATTTGTTGTCCCTTCACATTATAAGAAACTTCTCAAACTTCCAGCTGCCACGGGAGAGGTTTGCTAAGAGGAGGCAGCGACAGTATTTGCACAGTAACTGGAGACGGGCACATTTCACATCGGTTTCTCCACTGCCACAGAAAGCAACACATGATGGGCGAGTCATACCTGGGTTTGGAAGGTTGAGTTTCTGCTCAAATTCCCCAGAACTTGAAGCAATAATTTTTTGGATTTCTGGAAAAGTACTACGAGTGTTCCATCCTGTAGCTAAAGGAAGGAATGCTGCCTCACTTCCAGGGCATCTTTTATTTATGGTGTTCAGGCTGAAGATGCAGAGGAAGCAGGTTGAGGAGGAATGGTTCTCACATAAAAGGACAATTGTACCACTGCAAAATGTGTGACCCAATTCAGAGCACAGGCAAGGTAAGCAAAGACAGCTGAGATGGCAAATCCACAGCCTGAGCACTTTGGACATTTTTCTGAAGGTAAAGGAAAGAATAAGACAGAATGAGTGAGAGAAGAAGATAATGAAAGAAATTACCCAAAATTGAGTGAATTCTAATAATGAAGTATTGAGACTTTCACTTAAACTAGGAATATACGTCTTGGAGAATCTCATTTTAGCTGCTCGAAGCAGCTGAATGCCCCAAGTACAACCAAGTTTATGTAATCACACATTATTTAGTCAGTCAGACATCCCAGACTTACTCTGGGATGATACAAAACAGTAGGGATCACATTTCATAACAAACGCACTGCTAGAGCAGGGAAACCCAGTCAGAATTCCACACCTACAAATAAATAACGTGAATAGACCAATTAGAAGACATCAAAAACATTGTAATAACACTCCAGAGCCAGGATACAAAACACTGTCCCCCTGCACTGCAGGTAAATCCCAGTCTGAGCAACACCAAACAGGAGGACGAGCAGGAAACTATTCCCTTTGCTTTGGGAACAGCCACATCAGCTCAAGCAGAAGGAAAGTGTTTGCCTGAAAGCATCATCCAAAGCACACCAGTGTTCCACAGTGTCTGGAGCTGAAGGACAACGGGCAATATTTAACATTCTGGGGATAAAGGATTTGGTGATAAACTCGGACTGCACTTTAAAGTAGTTGCTTTCAGCTCATAATTTCATCCCCAATTCACATTAACCCTTGACTGCATTTCACACTGGTTACTAAAATACCGGTGCACGAGATGGAAAGAGCATAAGAAGAGTGTAAAAATCGATACAGAATGCCTTTCATGAGGTAAGGAGAGCTTTATTCCTCAGCCTTTGTGCTTCTAAGATTTACTGCTGCATGGATAAAGTGTAAGTTATTGGCTTTACCCTTTTCAAGGACTAAGGAGAGAAGGGCAGTTCTGAGCACCTATTAACTGTCCACTTCATTGGACTGTAAATCACGGTGCAAGACTTCAGTTTTACATATTTAAAACAGCACAAAATACACACCCCTGATCAGAACTCTTTGTTCTGCAGACTTGTGCTAACTCTTCAGCGAATATGTTAAAGGAATGATCATGATTTAAATCTGCCTTCTAAAAGAAAAAGAAGTTCAGCAGCCACTGCAGCCACACTGCTGTCACAGCTGGGAGAACACTGACATGCAAAACATTATTGATCAGTAACATCTCAGTCCTCAGAAGAACAAACACTCGTTTCAGCTTTAAAAGAAAGGCCCGGAGCCCACACTGAGCAGAAAATATTCCAGTACATGCACTAGTGATGGCAAAGATGGATCACGTTTACTGTGATAGGAATTTGTCTTTTCATCCCCACGTCCCATTAAGCTGCTCTCCCGTTCCCTCTGGGGGACAGCGCAAAGGATGATGTCCTTCCTCAGGAGGCCACAGCTCTGCCTCTCCAAACTGTCCCAGGAAAACAAGAAGCACCTCTCGGGCGAGAGCACAACTTTGCACTGATCCCTCAGTGTCCCTAATCCTGTGTTGTCTGTCGGGAAGCAACGTTTGTTGGGGGATTTTACCTCAGCACTAAACTAAACTTGACAGAGCACAGAGATACGAGGAATCAATCAATCATCCTTTTACCTTCAAAGGATCTTCAGCCTCACCCCTAAGTCTGCACTTCTGACAAGGAAAGGGAAGGGTAGAACTTGTGCTGGTGGTGACAATGCAAGGAAATGGATTGCTAATATGAAATAGGTCACCTTTATGACCAGGTGTCAGCAGCCAGTGATTGATGCCTCCGAGATGCTTCTCCCTGCAGGGGTACGAGAGATACATGAAAATGCACAGGCAGAAGCCACTTGCATAAAAGCCAGAGAATATAATGAAGAGAAAGCGGGATCTGACCTTTGGAGGGGACAAAAATGAGGGGGCTTGTGCAGCTGATTGATACTTCTGTAAAAACAAACGCTGAAAGTTCAGGCTGCACTAGAGTTGTACTGGGGCTTGTTCTTTCTCTTGTACAAATTACTGCTCTTCCTGATCTCTCGGGTAACATCAACTGAAACAAGAGGTACAGAAAGGCTGGGAAGTTACAGTGCTTCCCTAGTACTCCCCAAGTATAAATATTTGGTTGTAAATATTTTTGAATGAGCCGATGCACCACACACTGTCTGGATAAACAATAAACAAAGGTCATTCCAGTCCCTTCTCACACCTTGCTTGTCTTGCCTAATCACATCCCAAGCTTTTTCTGATCCGGATTTCTCCTACAATCTGCATTCAGAGCATTCACAAGTTTCCCCCCACGGGCTGCTGGAAGAGCAGTGGGTTGTGTCCCTGGAACAGGGAGATGCCCCTGGAAGGAAAGGCAGGGAGTGCGGTGGGGCAGGTTCCTCTCCACCAGGCTCTGCACTGGCCTCAAGTTTAAGGAGAGTCCCTCCTTCCATTGGACTTAATTTATAATATCTGCCGAGAACAAAGAATGTACAGATTAGCAGCTCAGTATTAATCAGCTGCAATCAACCCCTGTCATTCTACTCCCACAACACCAGAAGCCCTTCCAAAGAATCAGTGCCTGGGAGCTCTGGATAATCATCATTTAATATCTGAAACCACCGTTCAGGAGGTACCCATCTATCAACATGTCACTCCACACACTAATAAAACAATTCTTCTTCTATTGTACCTGAATTTAAGAATCTCGGGGTGTTTTGGAAGCAGGCAGCCTGAAAATTCTTATGGGATTCTTGTGATTTCCAATGGAAAGGTTGATTTGGGACCTCAGTGGTTGCCTGATTTCTGTAAAGAAATTATTTCTGACCAACAAAAATTAAATCTCTTTGAAAGTATCTTTAGTTTAATACCCGAAACACCAAAAGTGGTCATTTACCTTTAATTTAAGCCACAGTCTGTCAGGAGTTACTAATGCCGCTGGGTCACCTATTAGATCAGGGCCTTCAGAGAATACAAAATGTATCACATGCAAACAGAATTTGTAAAATGTTTTATGCTACTTGATCATAACCTCAGAAAAGCATTGATTAAATTTAAGCCAGAAAGGAAAAAAGCTAATGACAGATAGAAAGGCTGCTGAGACATCAACATTTAAAAGCACTCTGCAGAATTATTTCTTTTTATCTATCCAGAATCACTTTTGAATATTCCTATTTTCTCAAAATACAGGATTTACTGCATCTGTCAGACCAAGTAGCAATGCTGTCTCACAAACACTCCAAGTTTTACACACTGGATTATTAGTAGTTAAACATTTAGAGCTGCTTGCCCTTTGGATGTCCCTTTGATGCCTGCAGCCAGAACCTTGCAGCCTTCCAACACCACATCCAGGCTCCACAGTGTGGGAGGAAGATTTTGAACCAGATCAAGAGCAAAATTAATTTTCCATCCTTCCAGACATGAAAAGAAAACCAAGAATGGACTCAAAACAATCCCGTGCATTTGGGCTCATTAGAAATTGTGCTGAAGGAATGATACAGAACGAGGCATATGGGAACAGGCACGTGGAATTCAAGGGGGCAGAAACAGAAGTCAGGGTTTGGTTATTGCTGAGTCCTGACACACACACACAGTAAAAGCACAGCAAAGAGTGAATCAATCAGTCACGTTTTCTGTTTCATGTCTTTCCTCTGCAGTATTTGTCACCTCAGTCCTTCTCTGTTCCAAGCACAGACGAGCTCAGACTTTCCCAAGATTTGCTCCCCCTGCCCCATTTGGTGTGGAAAGTTTAAAACAATAAATGTGTGCAGGGACCACCTACTACAAGTAACTCCTCGAAACAACATTTCAATTAATCTGGAACGCCTGGGTGCCCACAAACACAGGCAGCAGCACACCTGGAGCTGTGAGGATTCCAGAGGCTGATTCCAGGGATGTCCATGGAGAGAGGCAGCGAGGTGCGGACAGGGGTAGGGTAATGCTGTTACATGGGTCATGGAACAACATCTCTAACCTGGAAACAGGATTGTGTCCCTGGAACTGAGCCCATTCCCCCAGGCACTGCTCAGGCTGTGCCCTGCCATGGAACAGTGCAAACAAACCCTCAGCTGTGACACTGAAATCCTGCCTGGGTTCCTTTCATGGTCACCAAGGAACAAACAAAGAGCTACAGACTAAAAAAATCAAAGGACTCCAATACAAAAATACAGTATTTTGCCAATCCTTGGTGTCCAGCTGTATTTAAAATGATCCCTTTCTTCTTTGCCTTTGCTCCTTCAGTTGCTCATTGTCTGGGGGGTGATGAGGATGCTCTGAACCCTCTGTGCAGGTGGGACAGGACCATTCAACATTAAAGGTGCCAAGGCCAGGGGAGGGGCTGGAAAGGTTGTTTGTGGAAACTCATTTGCAGTGAACTGGGGGAAGTCTCTCCAAGCCAAGCCCTGTGCAGAGCAGTAGGGAAGGACAGTGTGTGAGCAGCAGATACCCTGGAACTCCTCCTAACTCCACAGGTGATGCTCAGCTGGGACCTGCCGCCTGAGGAGGGTGGGACTGATGCAATTCCAAGGGGCACAACCAATAATCAGAAGCAGCCCAAGGCTGACTCCCAGAGTCACCAAGCACAGGCCCCCATTTCCCAAAATAAGGGCTGTATTTATCTGGCAACACCATCCCCGTGATTGCTGCTCAGCTGCACCACACAGGAAGGAGCCCAATCTGCTCAGGCATCTGTAAATTAAATAATAAATGTGCATCCCAAGAGACTCCACTGGTTTGGAAAACACGCTGAATTATTTTAAAGGAAAGATTGGATGTTTACAGATTCCTCAGACAAAGGTAGGGTGGCACAACCATTTTGCTGCCTGGTGGTAACAAGCTTGTCACTGCACCAAATTAGCATATCTGTGTAAAGATGTACATATATTTGCATACATTCATCTGCACACACACGTTTCTGCTCCTGTTTTAAAAATATTTCATATAATGTCCTAGCAAAGCCAGCAGCCAGTACCAGCACTTACATGAAGCCAAATTCAGATGCCAAAATTGTGCTTTTGTTTCCTTGAGACCTCTCTATCAATTTATTTCAATTTAAATATGGAGTATTAGCTTTCTCTAGGAAAGAGAAAGAAACAGAATTGATCTTTTTGTCACTTGGAATCACATTATCTCCTAAGTATAATTCAAATAAAATAAATTAAGAGGCTGATCAAATGCTCTGTTAACATAATTCTTTAATAATAATATCACTTAGATCTTAAACTGCTTAATTAGATTTCAGTCATTGCAATCAACAGCCTCATTGAAACTGTTCATTTATAATTTATACTCTTTGCATTTTACTGTTCATTTTAAAAACAGTATTAGCAATAAGAGCCAAGAGGAAATAGAACAAAATAGTAATAATTAAAACCCTTTAGGTTTGGGGGTGAACTTATTTCCTGGTTCACTGAACACCAGTGACAATATTTCCATTGGCTTGAATGGATTTATGTTTTCCTCTTAGGAAGAAAAGATCTGGACTTTAACCCCAAATCTGGACCCAGCCTCTCACATTTCTGAATTGAATAAAGTATCTTGCAAATCTGACTTGAATAAAATAAGTTGACAAATTAAATAGACCTTTCAGACACACTCGAGGTCTAAACACATTCAACTCAACTCCCACTCATTGATTAGATTTTTCCAGATATGAGGATGTGAAGAACAGGCCCAGACAACCTCATCAGCCAGATCTTCATCTTCCTATTGTTATTGCAAGACTGTATATTTATACACTTATCTATTTATAATTATCCTCCCTTTAAACAAGCAGTGATTGGTTACCACCTTGGTGTTTCTTCACTAACTGTTTGAGCTGCCTAAACCCAACCCCTTTCAGCAGCTCCTTCCTGGCAGTGCCCACAGCAGAGCCCAGCAGGATTTTAACACCCACCCCCCCAGAGCATTCTGCTGATATACTCCAAATATAAGTGTAAACCAGCAGGCATCTGCTGAGCTGCTGGGGAAGTATCCAGTAAGTAAATAAATGCATCTGGGTTGCAGCCACTGAGATTTATGGCACTTTCCCCTGATTTCCTTTTTCACACTACAGTAAATACAGTAATGGCGCTGGCTAATAAACAGCCATAAATCTGCCTTCCTGTGTTTATGATGTTTGCTGATTGAAAAGTAATGCTGTGAAGCTGGTGAAGTCAGTGACTGTGAATGCAGGAAGGCTTTGGGTGCTGGGGGTGGGGGGGAGGTTTTTAAATGTATTTGAAACCGTTTATTTTGCGAGACGTCTCCACTCCCACATCAATAAGTTGGGGTTTTCTCATAACCTTCACCCCCTCTATTTTCCACATGCTGTAAACTAGATTTTTATTTCTAATAAATTCAACAGATCCAGTGCAGATGTAGAATAGGAGCTCTGGAGGTTTTTTTTGAACATGGCTTCTCACCAACAACAATTCAGTTCCCATGAAGTCACTGGAAAAATTCCTGCAGATTTTCACGAGAGCTGAATTGAGCTTCTGTTACTTCCTTCCTTCCACACTGTTGCTTTTCTACCCTCTCTGCCATCCTTGAGGAAGGATTAGGAGCAATGTATTCATCAGCTCAGATCATTCTGACCCTGATGGCACCGTCCACAAAAGTCAGACTTTTCTTTCCAAGTGATGCCACTTGTAAGAAAAGTGGAGAAAAGTGAGAGCGGGTTCTTTGCTCAGACTTTTCTTGCTGTTAGTCTGAGCTAAATGAGAAGCAAACAGAAAAAGTGACTTAATTAGATGACTTTTTAGAAACTCTGGAAACAACTTATTTTATCAACTGAAAGCTCGCGCCTTCTCCAAGGTGGAAGTGCTATACACTTGTGAAAGCAGCCCAAATATTAATTAAATCAGTTTGCAGATGTCAAATCTGTGAGATGTCAAGTGATAGCTACAGGGAAAATAGCTCTGTGGGTATTTCAAGAGAGGGGAAATACTTTCCTTTCTAGGAGAAGGTGACACACTGTTGGCATGAGGCAACACAAGTGGGACCTTCCTTCTCAGGAGCTCATCTCACCATGGCCATGTATCCCCTGGCCAGATGTGCTAATTTCAGGGAAGTTGGAAGTGAATTCCTTCAAAGAACACATTAAGACAGGCCTAGCTACACTGACCTGTTAAAACTCTCTCAAGAGGAAGCCTAATTTCATTCTGACAACCTTTGTCCCTGCAGCAGTGACGGCTCCTGACCCTGCAGGCTGATCTCAAACCCCGGGGGGCTCAGTACCAAGGAAGAGGGGAGGCCATGGCTGACTAAACAAGAAATCCCATTATTTTGCTGCCACAAGAGCCCCTGCTCTGGTCTTGCTCACCCCTCACAGTAAAACATGTTCTATGTAATGCCAAAGCCAAAAACCCTCTCACTAGGCACAGGGAACAGAGTGGGAATGGTCTCAGGAATTCCAGGGGACACTGTTATAAACAAGCCCTGTGAGCTCCAGCCAGGAAAGGTGAACTGCCAGAAACTCATTGGAGTTCACAGAAGGGGGGAAAACACCCATTTTTATTCCTTTTTTTTTGATACTTAAGAACAAGAAATGAGCAAAACGGGCAGTTGTAGGAATGATACAGATGGGAAAAAAAACCTCTTTTTGAATAGGAGAATACTTCACTTTCTGTTACCAAATCGTAACTCACTAATATTTGAAACAGGAGTTAAACTGTACATCTCACTACCATTGTTTTGATACAAATTTTGCAGGAGGAGAAGCTAAAACTGTAAATTTCAAGTGCAAAAGCAAAACCCTCAGTGTGCAGCTCTGGAACACAAAGGTCACTGCTTGTCTTGCTTTATCCCTGGGATGCCCAGTTTACAATTTTTCTGCCGTCCATGAATCTCCAGACCCATTTTTATTAGTGCTAAAATAGACTGTCCTCCCACTGTCACACCATCTGTCTTTTCCTCCTGCCTGCCAGGATATAGAACATCTAGGAGTTGTTCTGAAAGGAGAAAAATGGGAAGGAGAGAAGCCTGTATTGTTTTGGTCACACACTCTGCTGGTGACAGCCTGTTTCCAGCAGCGACTGTCTCCACAGAGGGGCACATTCAGCCTCCGCCAGCCCGTGACACACATGGAGTTAAGGAAAAAAAAAAAACCCACACAAAACCCTCGCTGGTCTGGCAGGAGGAGAAAGGAGATTTCTTTCTGCTCTCCCACTGTGTGACTGCAGAGAAGGGCAGCTCCTCCCAGGATCACTTGGAGGTGCCTTGTGGACATTTCGGGTTCTGTATTGGAAATTTCTCCCGACAAATTTCTGGTTCAGACTGAGCCTGAATCAGCAGCAACAAGACCTGCTCACAGCACACACCAAGAATGGGGTTTTCAGAAAGTGACAGAAAACACAATATGGGCTGTTGATGCCTTTTCAGAATTTACTTTGACTTTCAATCCACAAATGCTTTTGGAGGACTTTTTAATACAAGCATCAGATTCTGGTTTTTCCCATATAATGGTCCTCTGTATGAGCAGCAATGAGGAGATGGCAAATTCCACTCGAAATCAAAAAGCACTAAGCAGCACAAGTGGGCACCAGGCTGTTATTACAAGGAGTGTCCTCACATAGAATTTTCTAGCAGCCCAACACAGACCCCAACAGCCACAACCTCATGGAACGAGCCCGATCAGTCACTTTGTGTTAGAAAAATATCTACAACTATTTCTGAGGGGAACAGGCCGAGTCCAAGGTCTGTCAGCAGGGAAGGAAAGAGGAAGGAGGAATGCATCATTCAGAACAGATTATCAGGGTGACCATCACCCAGGCCCAGGGAGGTTGTACCAGAAATGTGGAAAGGACTGAGCAGCACGAGACTCCTGTCCAGTGCAATTGATACATCAAAGTTGTACCTCAAGAGAATATTAATATTGGAGAGTTCTGAAAGCTATATTTTCAATTTGTCTGCATGCATGAACCCTCAGTAAGAAAACTAAAATCAATCCCAGCCCTGTATTGATCTATTCCAGTAGCTCAGACTGAGAGGCTGGTTGGGCAAACCCAAGTGGGGCGGCTTTGAGGAGCTTCCACTTGCTTTTCATCCAGTGCCAGAGCAACACAGCTCACAGTCCTTGCAACATCCTGGCTGCTTAATTTGAGCTAAAAATTAATTTGCCTTGAAGTCATTTGACTTTTCAAACTTTTAAGATTTTTCATGGGAAAATAGCACCATCTGTAGGAAAAAATGGAGCGAATTTGATTAAAATGTGTTTTTATTTTGAAGACATTAAGCAAAAGTTAATACTTTTTAAGAAGACATACATTACTTTTCAATGCAGGCTCACATTTTATCTACAGAGGAAGTCAAAAAGCCTGTGTACTGGAAATACTCTATATTTAATTGATGTTTACTATTCCCATCCAACCACCAGTAAAAGGTTAATTTGCAGAATATCTCCCATGGTGGGTAACAGCATTTGTACAGTGAAGATGCAGCGATGCATCCACAGGGAGCAGATGTGAAACTAAACCAAACTCAGCCTCTCACTCCTGGGCATGCATGAGACACACAAAGGAAATGAGGGAATTATCAGTTTCCAGCCTGTCACACAAAGAGCTTAAACAGGGACAGCAATTATTTGTACAAGGGTCTGTTATTTAAGTGTTACACCAGAAAAATGATGAGCTGAGGGTGGGAGGGAAGAGCTGAAATGAAGTTGGTTATAACTGTTGAAAAGAGGTTTAGGGTACAGAAATGCAGCTGACAAAAACGGGGGAATGAAAAGCAAGGAGACAAAAGATTGATCCAATGTTCACTGAAACAGTGAGTTGAGCTCCTGTACCACCCTGTGGGCAGACTCACATCAGGAAATTGTTAAAATATTTTTTAGTTATTGATAGGCAAAAAGGATCACCCCCTGAGTAAAGTTCCCTGACTGTTGGCCAGGTTTTGTTCTAACAGATGCATCCATCGTCTTAAAGCACACACATGTACAGGAGACTCTGCCCAGTGGGAATGAGCAAAACATTCAACAGGAGAAGGAGCTCCATGAAGATATAACAGATTATTAGTTCCATGTTCTCTTTTAATAAAGAGAAGAAAGATGATCTCAATTGACAGAAGCACACGAGCAGTGGTAGTGACTATTCTGTGATACATTTGATACCCTCACCTTGCTGGAAAACACTGTAAAAATCATTTAAAAACTCCGCTTTAAATACAAGGAAAGTCTATTTGCTTTGAAAACATTTATAGTTAACTTCACACTGTTTGAAATGTTTGTATATACACTGTACTTGATTTCCTGGCATGAATGTCATGCCATTGTTTGAAAGGCTTTAAATACATATCATGACATTTGTTCCTTTTCAAGGCACAAGGAGCATTTTTAATCAGCCTAATGATGGTTTCCTGGGAGAACTGAAGATCCACTTAAAAACACTGCACAGACCAGAAAAGCCAATGTGTGCATGCAGACGAGTCTGTCCCCATCAGGTGGTCACAGCAGTCTTGTCACTTGTCCGTGGACCTTCCTCTCCTCAATTTATCCTTCGCATCTCACTCCACTCTCTAGCTGACCTTTCTTTCTGACTGGCAGCTGGACTTTGCCTAAAGCAAAATTTAAGCCCCATCCTAGTCCACAGTGCCTACAGAGAAATCCTTGGGGATTTTTCATAAGAGCTGCCCCACAGCTGCACAAACCAACATTTTTGGCACCAGGTAGCATTCCTAATGCCATTTTATTTGCCCAGCCTCCAGGTGAGACATGAAGAGTGCAGCGTTATCCAAACACCATCAGCTAATTCCAGCAGCACAGCTGTTACACAGGAGAATGGAAAGACATGGCCCAAAGCAGCCACAGGGTAAAACAGGAATGAAACACGGGGGAACAAAACACAGAACCAGCTCCAACCCGGGATGTCTGAGGAGCATTTAAAATCATTCTCTCACAAATGTTGGGTTTGAAAAGAGAAACCCCAAGATTCTGCTCCTTCCAAAGTCCAGCTCATGAAATGCCATCCCATTCCTTTTTGGAGAATGGCTTGTGCAGTTTGTAAGAAAAGTTCATAGAATCGATTTGGGGTCGGTGGGGGGGGACACCTAAAAAGCATCAGCAGCTATAAAATCAACTCTTGGCTGAACTGAAAAGCTTCAAGGCAGTGCTGGTGCCAGGTGGCATCAGCTTCCAGTGAGATCTGGGCATAGAAATGAGGCACGTGCTGTTCTCATCAATGAGGCACAGGGAGCCTGTGTTCAGTAAAAACTGCAAATTTGTTTGAACGGCCCAGGAGATATTAATCAAAGACTCATCTGTAGCAACGTGCCATTCTCTCATGGATCTTACAAATCTGCCTTGAAGCTGTGGGCTGCTGGAGCCTCTGAAGCTCCTTTCCATTTTCTGCCATAAGAGCAGCAGCTGTTGCTGCCTCCTGGGAAAACACCCAGCCCAGGTGAACTCAGCCCTGTGGAGGGAGCTGGAGAACGGGATCCACTCCAGCTGGAGCTCCTGCCAGAGCTCACACAGACATTCTCCAGACTGGATTTGGGTCAAGCTCATTCTGAATTTGAAGACCTCCTTACACAAAACAGCGAGGTTTTAAGGTCTTCCTTAAAGAGTTCAGATTTAACACTAGACTAGAAAGAAGCACTGGCAAGGCTGAGGGCAACAGAAAATTAGTCTTAAAACTCACTATTGTTTGAAGACTTGATTTTAGTTTGTATTAAGAACTCTGTCCTTCACTCCAGCACGTTTCCTAAGAGTGAGAATTTTGTTCTGTTTTCTCTCCCTTTCTTCTCCTGCTCATTATTTGCAGCACCATGAGATCTGAACAAATTGTGCTCCATCAGATGATTTCCAGTTGGCAGAGCAGCTTTCCCACCCCCCTTCAGGGAAAATTGATGAGAGTTGTGTTTTCCTTCAGCTTTTTCCCCGTGCAGAGCAGTCAGATGCGAGCCTTGCCTCCTCCCCAAAATGTGATGAGTAGGAATGGAATAGACGGGTCAGGTTTCAAGAGATGTCTAACCTGGAGTGATATTAGAAGCTCAGGAATGTAAACTGGAAGACAAGCTGTCCTGGGAAAAACACAGCAAGATCTCAGCATGTAAAGTGGAAGCCTTACAACTCTTTCTGCACTCCACCCTTGCCCCACCTGCAGCCAAGGAAACACGGGGAGTTATAATGAACTCAGTGGTTTCATGACTGTAATTAAGTTCCAAATTAGGTGACAAACTCAGAGTAAAGACCTCACTAAAACGACAGAGCTTTGAGCAAGTTTGTGACTCAAGCAAATTTCAAGGCCACTGTCATCTTATTCTTTTTTTCAACATGTCATGCAATACCTGTACTAATTTCATTAACAATTAAATATATTCCTCTTGAACCACACTGGGTCATCTGGCCCTGCTTAGGCAGGTCAGGCAAGAGCACACTGCAAATACCAAGGCGTTAAACCAACCATTTCATTGGTTTCACCAGAAAATCCAGGAGAGTGTTAAGGATTCCAATCTACAACAAATTCAAATTAAGGCTCTCATTCCAAACAGTTAAAAGAGTTCAGTCTCTGCACTGGCTGCTTGAATGAGCAGTACAAGTGACTAAAGGAGATGGTTAAATCTGAAGTTATACATGAGCAAGAACTGACCCCTCAAAAAGGTAAAAACCAGTGAATTGGGAATGCAACACTCAATCCCAATTACAAAACTCTAGTGGCTACTGGTCTCCTGTTTAAATGGTGTTTATTTAGAGCCATTAATTAACAGAACCCCGTTGCCTGGGTAGAATTCCTGGTTCCACACCATACACACATGAAACTCAAAGTGAAAGGCTTAAAAGCCCAACGCAGTGAAGACAGAACATATTAAACTTTTCAAAGCCTCTTTTCTCTGGCCTTTTGCTCACCCCAGTCTCCTCTCACATTTTTTTTTCCCTTAAAAGACATTATGTGTTAGGAGAGCAAAGCAGCCTGGGGAGGTGATATTTTACCATTGTCTGTGCCATTAATGCAGTTAAAAAATCCTCAGACTGGAAAAATCAGACAGATGCATCTTCCAGGTTCACATGTGCCAACTCCATCTGTTAAATCATTAAAACACAGGCTTGGCAGATTCTGGAGAAAAACACATTTGTTTTCACTATAAAGAGGAAGAGTAAACTTTCTTTCTGTTCTTACAATTTCCCCCTCCCCCATAATTAATGTGAAAATCTGCCTGAGTGGGCACTATTTAATAGGTTTATTAAAGAGGTTTTCATTGCACTGGGATGTGTGTGTGTCAAGTGATATGTCATAACCCAGGCACTCAAACAGCTATGAAACTATTAAACTATAATAAAGTTTAATAATTTGCCTCTTTATTGCACATATCATGTTACAGCACCTCCTTAAACATTGATTTTTCCGTGCAGGAATGAACCTGTTCAGGTTAATTTCATAGGGAGTAACAAATCCGATCAAGGAAAGCTACAAAACCTTGATGAAGTAATTGATAACAATGAGCTTTTTACTAGATCTGTAATGGAAAACTCCAACTTTGTACTTCCAGGATAAACAAAAGCAACAAAACCTTAACCTAAATTTAATACCAACACGCTCTATTTTCCCAGTGTCAATAGTATTGATATTGAAAAAAATAGATTCATGTGGGGTTTTTTTTTCTACTACAGTCACTGTACAACCATCCCTCATATGGCAGCATTACCTATAGCATATACATCTAAATATTGAGCATTTTGAAGGCAACTAAGTATAAAATAGGATGAACCTAGACATAAGTATGACAGTGTGCATAATTTAAAACCCCAGACCTCCCACAGCTGCTATTAAAACACTAGATTGCTGCTGAACACATTTCTTTCTCTTTATATTCTGCAGAGGAATGGAGTTTCCTTCACATAAATCCTATTTAAACCCAGCAATTGTGCTTGGAAATTGTCTTTTTTTGTGTTTGCTTGCACTTTTACAACTATTTTATATCATCATGTTAGCAGTGATTTCTGTCTGTAGCATTCTTCAAAGCGGAGAAATGAAAAGCTGTTTGTTTGCCAACAAACTCTGTTATTGCAAAGATTTACTTTCTTTCTAGCAAATATTTTAATTGACATGCTCGGAGAATGCCCAGGGATACGTATCCAAAAGAGAAACCTGAACTTTCAACAAACACTCCCTTAAATTAGAACACAATTAGATGCTGATATTCCATCACTGCCTGCAATCACACCCCCAAGGGAAGCAAAATTGCATGAGACTCGCAGAACATTCACTTGTTTCAAAATTTACAGGTTCAAAAAAGTTTCATTTCAGAAAAAAATGGGCTGCTTGTTCTTCCTAGGCAGGATTTTTCACAGAGCATTCTGGGATCAAAATGCTATTTCAACAATAACATATTTTTCTGACATCCTCCAAGGAAAAATTACTGGTTTCTTCCCTCTAAAAGGGTTTAGATGGAATAACATCTGTGTTGAGATTATTGTGAATATGTTAAACTGACAGCAAGTCTCTAAGGGGCACTGCTCATTAATGTTCTGTGCATAAAATTAAAACTTGAAATATATTTTTCGATCCTTTTTTTGAATAATTTCAGCGATTCTCATGCAAAGAAACTATTGTGCTGCAATAATATATTTGCAGAGTAGGATATGAAAGCCATTAAAATGTTCTAGACCCCCTGCCTTTCAGGGAAAAGGAAAAAAAAGGAGACACTTCTGATTCAAAACATGTACTGTATGGAAAATAAACCACTTTGAAAGACCACGAAGAGTTGGATTTCAGTGTTTGCCTCTTACTAGAGAATTTTAATGCAAACATTCTCCCGTTTGAAGGTGACAAAGGTCTCCATGTCAGCAGCAGGAATAATTTTGTTAGGAGGGTCTGTACATTTTTCCATGAAGTGCAATAGAAATAGAAGCTTTTCATCAGGTTTAGTGTAAAGCACCATCTCATGTAAAACCTTAGTTAAAAAAAAAAGAATCTGCTCAAAAACCAGATTGAACTCCAGGTATTAATGACTTTTACAAGCACAGAAATCTGCATAAAGCTGTATTTGTAAGTGCCATTTTATGGAGGAAAATAGGTACATATTCTTGCAGAGAAAACAGAAATCCACTCAAAAGCCACTGGATAATTACAGCCACAACAAGGAGACGGTTCTAATTTTTGCCAGAATGTATAATGACTCTAACCAGGCCAGTGGGTTCCTTCCATAAATGGGAATTCAGGAACTCCAATTAACACACCAACAAATCCTTGATGTGATAGACTTCAGCAGGGTTTCCGAATGAAGCCTGAGTCTATAATGTCAACGAGACTGTTACTTAAATCACAACAAGGCAGTCTCAGGCTGCCCACATCTCAAATACGATCGTGAAACACCCCCAACAGACACTGTGAGCATCACTTCACTCTCCTCTGTTACATTCCACACCTAATACTGCAAACCGTGGAGCAGCCAGCACAGAACTGCCAGCACTGATTAATATCCTTGGTAAACATTTTCACTGCAAGAGCCCAAGCACAGACACACAAATGGATATAGAAACACCTCAAACAGCTCCACTCTCAGAGCTCCTGACACAGCTGATGTCGAGGGGGAGAAGAACAAAAATTATTGTATCATCCGTCTCTCCATCAGAAAAGAGTTGGATGAAGAGTCTCCCAAGCACTTTCATGCTGCTTCATACCTGGGTTTAGCCAAAGCTGAACCAGTCCTTGCATGGCTAAGGCTGCTTTAAGTCCATCATTCTGAGATGAAAGGCACAAGAGAAGTCTCTGCTGGCAAGAGCATTAAGTGCAATAAAACCTGCACAGCTGATGGCAAAATGCTCTAAGTGGGGACCTGATCTAGGTCTGGCCTTGCAGCTGTGGCAGACAATTACTGAATGGCTGGTTTGGAGCACATGAGGTGTTGTATAGCTGCACCTTCAGCAATTGAACCCAAGTATCATCTAGAAAAATATATTTTCGTTTTGTTTGTGCATATTCACTGGGAGATACTCTTAGACAACACTTAAAATCCTCACAGAGAACTGTTTGCCTCCTACAAATAACTTCAAATTATCACACAAAGCTTTCGAGTGCTCATCGAGACACTTCTCCATAAACCGGCAATACAAAAAGCCTCAACATTTTCCTACCAGGGCAGACACATGAGACTTCCAAAAACAAACTCAGATCTCGAAAACAGTGAACATTAACAAGGCCACAATTGCATTAACCAGTCTTTTGCAGCAGTAGAGGTTTAAGATATCCACCTACCCTGAGTTGTTCACTCCAGCATGGTCACCTCTTCCTGTCTCCATCCTGTCTGCTGCCTCCATGGCAGAAGCACAACTGCTCATGGAGCTGTCCTGTGAAAGAGATTAAAACACTGAGCTGACTCTCTCTCTCTGCACAGTCTGTGTAAGTCAGTTTGGGTCCCTGACTTACTTTACAGAGCTCTACCACCTGTACTTGTGTCAACACAACACCCTAAAGCTTTGGAACAGCCTGGACCCAGCAGTGACATTGAGCACACCAGACCCTCACGTACTGTCCCATCGTGTGCTCCTGGAAGTGTCTGTAACTCCTGAGCAGCTGAATAATTGGGTAATTGCTAATTGGAAAAGGCCACATTAGAATTCAGCCATTTTAGAAGATGTGGGATTCATGAATCACAGAATATTCTGAGTTGGAAGGGATTCACAAGGAGCACCCATCTGAAGCACCAAGTATTGAGATCTTATTCTATTTGAATGTGATTCACTGAGTGATGAAGTACATACTTCAATGGTTGTAACTACAAACAGCAACATTTATCCTTATGTGACAAGACCCAGGCCTTCAGCAAACAACTTTGGAATCTCAGTGGACCTGTATCCCTGTCACTCAGCACCCTGATTAGCTCATTAAAATCCTATTTCACTTTATTTTTTATACAGTGCAATTCTGATATTGCCCCGTGCTCACAAGAGCTTAATAAGACGTAAAACTAACTACTCAATTACTGCATCCCCTCATCTGAGAAATAATTAAGGACAGAAAAGAAAGAGACTTGCACATTATAAAGTTCTATTTTTCTCAATGTTGGTATAAGTTTCATCTCTCCTGACAAATGCAGTTTAAAGGCTGACACAGTAAACTACAAATTTCATTGTTTCATTAACAAATTACTTTTTTTCACAGAAAGCATCAATGCAATAAGGGCTCCTGAGATAAATGTGAGTAAGCAGCACGAGTTAATTAAGTAGGACAATGAGTAAGCATTTATGGGTGTGATAGGAGACTCAGCTGATTTAATTGCTGGTCTAATTATCAATTAGAGAATCAAGAAATGGCATGTAAGTGAAATCTTCCATTTCTTGATACTTTAATGATTTTAGAGACCCAGAAGAGTAGTATTAATTGCTATTATAGTACTACAAAAGAGGGTTTTATTCTCCTCTAACTCAAACAGAGGTTCTTAGTGCTATTAAAATGACTAATTAATGTATGTAGTCTTCTCATACTCAAATATTTAAATCCCTCACTCTATGAAAAAAAAAATAGTAGTTAAGTATTCAAACACAGTGCCTATAAACCACTCAGCTTAAGCCCAAAGCTTTCTACATTTATTTAACAATAAGAATAATAATTGCCCAATGGTGTGAGAGAGTCGCATTAATTATTTACAGTGTGTTTGCATAAGTCAATTTTCAAACAAAGAGGCCAGGGAACTATTTAAACCCGTGAGGGCAAAGAGCCAGTTGGCTGCAATAACTGTTGAAATGTTCTATAAAGGACTGCATGAAAATTTAAAAAAAAAGAAAGATGGAGAGCCAAAAATATTAATTTATTGGAACACAGCGCAGTCTTTACAAGCTCCAAGTATTTTGGGGGTTCTCACGTAGAGCCCATAAAGCGCATTGAGCTCCTTCTCAGAACTTGTGTTGTAGGGAATGTAACTTGTAAAGAACATTTACCAGGAAAAGGTCAAAATTGAATATTGTAAAACTGATGTTCTCTGCCATTATCAAAAGATAAGGTTGGTGTGTATCAAGAATTGGAGAGCAGGTTATAAAACTCAGAGGATATAAACAACCCATCACAACACACACGGTCTGAGCCTCCTGCACATCCAACAGCTGAGTCTTAACAAAACAAAAAGCCTTCAACTATTTCTCAGGCTTACTTAAAATGCCAAAAAATACTGCAGGGTTTAAAAGAGACTTCCCTCAGTGTCCAGTTCTTTGCTGATCACCAAGCCACAGAGCTCAAAAAACACCTTTTCTGCCTCAACCTTGTCACCAGCTCAACACAAACGTGTTTCTCACGGAGTAACATCAGAAAAAAAAAAAAACAAAACCCACAAAAAATATTAAAAAATTAAAAATTACCGATAACACCAACCTCACTCCCCCAGGCTCCCGAGGAGCCCGAACCAAACGCAGATCGGGAGGAATTGTTGGGGTTTTATAGCCGGGACCCGCCCGGGCTGTGCCGGGGCTGCCGCC